>JAQFVV010012454.1:6565109-7027609 GCA_028023455.1 Epiperipatus broadwayi | reverse complement strand
CTTGTAGAGGAATTGGCAATCCTCACTGTTTATAACTTACAAGCTTAAGAGATAGGGTCATGTGATCTATGAATTGATCTATGACTTTTATTTTGACTATTTATAGTCTCTGCCAAAAGTCTTATGCAATTTTATATTGCTATGACTACTACTATATGGCATGGCTGAAGATCTATCAGCCCCATATAGCTATTTGAGTTGGATAGCTGGGTTTGAAGACATGTACATGTCTGAAAATTTCAGATTTTCCACTCAATAGATAACTTTTAGCTAAGTGCTTGGCTTTGGGTTGGTATTTTTAGATCTAGTGTCTGAACCTACCCTGACACCTCTCTGAGGAGTGCCAAAGCATGAAACCATGGTCAGGGGTTTGGGGAGGGGTTCCTGACAGAGATATTTTAAGTGCTGGCTCTGGCTAAGCATTTATCATAAAGCTTGTAGAGGAATTGGCAATCCTCACTGTTTATAACTTACAAGCTTAAGAGATAGGGTCATGTGATCTATGAATTGATCTATGACTTTTATTTTGACTATTTGTTGTATTTAATATTTCATTTTATTTATTTTTAAATATTATTTTAAAAGTACAAGGAACTACACCAAAGTTTGATAATTGATTGTAATTAATATAAATTTAATATAATTTAAAGTGCAGTAAACAAAATAAAAACAGGGAAACAAAGTAACATGGGTTATTCATATTAGCAGATAAAATCTAATACCCTACAACAATATCACAAATGCATCTTTCCCTCTGCAAAGTCACACCCTTTTTAGGTGGGCAGTATCTCATAATTTTGGAAACTCCACTGCATGTTCTCCTTTCAATAAAAGTTTCCCAAATCTTAATCATTTTGGCTAAATGTTATAAAAAATAGTAAACATGCTCACCAACAATTGTATGCTAAATGTAAAAAATCGCAACAATGATTGCAACATGTTAACATTTTTATGTTATAATTAATACAATATACTTCAATGTATAAAGGTGAAATTACTAAATTCTAAATCTTAATATTGGCTAATATGTAAAAAATTAATTAAATCTTGTGAATGGAATTTATAAGAGATTTATTTAAATTTTTTGATCTTAACAGGAATTTATAATTGATTTCTTAATATTTTTTAAAGTTAAAATATCTTGAGAAAAAATAAAAACAAATGCTTTGACACCTCTAAAAATGAATAATTTTAATTAAAAATGCCTACCAAGCTTCCAAAGATAGGATTATATGTAAGTACTAAAAGAATTTCATTTTTTATGTTATAAGTCTTTGAGTATAGATTCTTAGTTGACCATTCAAAAAGAAAATCTTGATTTGAGATGAGTCTCAAGAAACCGAATGTAGAGTTCCTAAACAATATAGACATTTTAAAGCAGACATTCACTGGCGGATTGAAGATGTAAAGAAGACATGAGTAAATAATTATGATAACTTCAGACTTTTTTTTTGCATTGAAAGTAATATATTGACTTCATCATAATTTGAACAAGTGAAGGGAATATTTTCATCATTTTTAAAATAATGATGCAAGAATTTAGATAACAGCTTTTAATGATGTATCCTTTCTATCTATTCGTTTCAATTTGGACAAAGATGTACAATTTACTATTAAATTAAGATCTTGTTTGTACTCGGAAAAGCTTGAAAATAGAGCAGTGATGGGATGATGCAAGAATTTTTTGAAATATATTAATCTACGAAGTTGATCACATGATTTTAAAAATATTTCTATTGTATAAATTTAGAGAAATAAAGAAGAGTGTTCAATCATAGATCAATAGATATCAAGAAGCATCATAGATATGATTTGGTTGTAAGTCGCAAGCAAGAACAATGTAATGAGCATTAGGGTGATTTATATTTTTATAGTGACACTTTACTCACTTAATCAAAAAGCTGTGTAGCAATATTATCTGATAATTGACCAAAGATAATAAGCATTTTACATGATGGAATTAAACAAAGCTATATAAGTTTTTTTTTTTCATGTGTCAAAGCATCGGCCAGGAAGCGAACCCACAAACACAGGACAACTGCTTGCAAGGAAGCTGTGCTGACCACTCGGCCACCAACGCTTGACAAAACAATATAAGTTCAGATACAAATTGAAAACATTTGTAATGCTGTTAAACTGGAATATGCCCTAAAAACAACTTGATTTTATATTTTATTAAACAATAAGTTTTTGAAAAAATTTGTAAGTGACTTTATGAAGCATCAGCATGTTTGTGATAACATTTTAAATATGAACCATTAAAAGCAAAATCAAAACTTCATTTTCTTAGCTTTTGGATTTACTATATTGTGATGGTTGTACCAATTTGTCAGATTCTCGAGTTTAAGAATCTAAATAAATTTTGAATAATGTGATGTTTTTATGTAGAAAGTGAACTTGGATATTCAGCCTCAATATGGTCAATGTACTGCTATTGTTTTTAACTAATGGTATGTGTGTGTACTTCATTATAGCAATAAAACAAGCATGATTAAAAAACCTTTGATTGGTTCAATTTAATGTATGAAAATGAACCATGAAAAAAGAGCTTAGTTAAGATGTTCTGTAAAATTTTAAAACTATGATAGAAAATTCATAGAACCAACTAATAAGTAAAATTCATAGAACCAACTAATATGTTCTTTAATTTTCTGAATGCAATACTGTTGAATCTAAAAAACAGGCAAAACTCCCCATACAGTAGTGCCATTCGGTGAAAACCAGAGTCGTCAATGGATGCCAGAAGGCTTGTGCATAAAATCCCCATCTAGTGCTTACTCATCCAATATCTCCAGAATAGTTTCTAGCTTGTGGCTTTCATTAGTGAGGAACTTTGAATCTGAGAGCATTGCACCTAGATCTTAGGGTCTAATGCAACCCTCCAACAGCCACCTTTTATCTCTACTTAACTACAAAACCATGAGAATAAAATTGAAAACACAATATTTTCAATCCAAGCTCATTAGTTTATATAGTCATAAAGGTCTGAAATCAGTTCAGTACCTGCACATTTTGGTGTCTTTGGTTCTTTAATAACCATAGTCACCATTATCCTATTAGCCAGGATTGGTATTAAACCACTAAACATCACATGTTCACCACTTCTCATGCTGGCTCATAACTGTTATTAAAACAGGCAAAACTCTCCATACAGTAGTGCCACCCCACCAAAAAAAAGGTGATCATGTGATGTTTAGTGGTTTAATACCAATCCTGCCAAATAGGATAGTGGTGACTATGGTTATTAAACAACCAAACACACTAAAATGTATTGTAGTGAACTGAGTTCAAACCTTTATGACTATATAAGCTAATGAGCTTGATTGAAAATATTATTGTGTTTTCAATTATAGTCATAAATTTTGTAGTTAAGTAGAGATAAAAGGTGTCTGCTGGAAGGTTGCATTAGATCCTAAGATCTAGGTGCAGTGCTCTCAGATCCAAGGCTCTTCACCAATGAAAGCCACAAGCTAGAAACTAGTATGGGGATATTAGATGAGTAGGCACTAGATAGGGATTTTATGCACAGACCTTCTGGCATCCATTGATTACTCTGGCTTACACTGAGTGGCATTACTGTATGGAGAGTTTTGCATGTTTTAATAAGTTATGAGCAAGCATAAGAAATGGTGATCATGTGACTGTTGAATCTACTACTGCAAAAACATATTTTCATTGTATTGGGCATGTACAACAAACTTTATTTTCATGATAGAGGCAGAATAAATCAATGTCCCTCTAAAGAGATACAATATTAATGACTTTTATTGTAAGACCTTGTTGAAGCTTCAGTACATGGAAACATTCAAATATTGAAGCCTTTCAAGAAATACATTTTGATGCAGAAGAAAGTAAAAGACCACATCACAAGATGTTGACACAGAGGCAAAACTCTCCATATAGTAGCACCACTCAGTGTATGCCAAAGTAATCAATGATGCTGAAAAGTTTGCATATAAAATCTCTATCTAATGCTACTCATCCAATATCCCCAGATAGTTTCTAGCTGTGGCTTTCATCAGTGTGATGTTTAGTGATCACAAGATGTTAAATAAACAGATTAAAAGATGAGAAAATATATGCAGAAATATTTGTTAGAGATTGATTTATATTTAATTATAACAAAACAGTCATGTTTAACTGTTTTATTTTTTTATTTTTGTTTTTCTATTTTTGTTTTGTTTTTTTCGTGGACTTTGGTTATAAATGGTTGCTGAGAAAAATGTATCAAAGGGAATAGTTTACGAGCAATATAAAATAAATAACTTTAAATTTTTTTGTTTCGTCCCGTTTTTTTAAATGATAGTGAGCATATTTTTTAGCTTTAAGTTTTTCTACTATTTTAAGTTTTTAGGAACATTTTTGTTTTTAATTTATTTGTGGAAGATCTTTTCTAGATTACTAATAACAATAATAGTAATTGTAAATAGTAAATAAGTAATAATAATAATTTTATATTATTAAACTGCATTATTTGAAGAACGTTGAAGTTTTACAGAACTGTATTTTTAATATATGAATTTTTCTGAAGTATAGGCTTTATCATACCTGCAATCCAATATTTAATATATAGGGGGTTTGAACTCAGACTTTCACACGACCTTCAACTATCCACGCTGTCTTTTACTGCTGACACATTTGATCACACACGCAGTAAGAGATAGCGTGGATAGTTGAGGGTCGTGTAAAAGTCTGAGTTCAAAACCCCTATATAGAACTGTATTTGGTAAAATACAAAATTACTACCATTTTATTAGTAACCTAAATAGAAGAAAAATTAATAAATTTTGCTTTATTAATTTAACAAAAACTTTGAATATTTTTAGCGAATGATATTTGAGTTATCAAAATTCTGATTTTGAAACATTAAAATTTTAAAACCCAGAGATAGTTTATATGAATAAAGTAACTAGATGATTCAGAAGAGAAAAATAAAATTATAAAGCCGACTAAGCACAAAATTTTTGTTTAAAAACGTATTTTATGAAAGCTTTTCTTTATAAGTTTTTCGTATATCTATTGTCATATAATTATATGTAACTTAATCTGAGTTTAATAAATATTGATTTTTCTAAAATTATTATTGCTACTAATATAATATATATGAATTCTTATCATTGAAAGAAATGAAGAATAGGCCGGACATAATGCTAGAAGAGATGATAAGTGTGCAGTTGAGCTTTAAACTAATTTCCAAGAGATTATAAAAGACCTAGGAGACTATATGTAAGATAAGTGGATAAATACTAAAGTTTGTTGATGCGCTGTGGAGAAGAATAGCAGTAGATTGGAGAAACGGCATTAAAGTTCGAAAAACCTTCATTCTGCAATGGATTGATAACAGTTAAAATGATGATGATGGTTATAATTAAAATCTTAACTATGTAAATAATTTCTTAAAAGTTTATAATGTGGTTCAATATATTAAAATTGGAAGAGTAGTGTTGAGAATTATCCGTTCTTGATTAAAAAAAAAACAAGCTATACCTAAATGACTATTGTGTGAATTAACATAACTTTGATCAGACTATGTGTTATTACTTATATAAATTTTTTAAGATTAATTTCATATATCTTTTATTCTTTCGCTTGAAAAACAAGAATAAAAACAAAAGCAGTTGAAATAGGGATATAATAAAAATAGTTTGTGAAAAGTTCAATAGAGGGAGATATCAGACTTTTTTTTTTAAAAGAAAATTTAAAATTGAAAGGTAGAAGTAAGAAAATGATACGTTACTGTAAATTAAACGTCAATTTTAATTAACAAAAAATAAATAGGATTTAAGAAAACATATTTCAGGGCGATTACATTAATAATGTATTACATGAGAAAATAAATAAAAATTAATACTTTGAAATAGTATACAAAACGTAAGTAGGAAATAAATTCAATATAGTAGAGTAAAATTTTAATGAAATAAATACATGAACTTTTTTAAAAGTGAGTTGTATATAATAAATGAGACATAAATTAAAATGGCATTGATGTATGTATGCATATATATAAATGTGCACTTATAAATCTATAATAACACAATGCAAAATGAAGTTTCCATTGCGATGTCCACAATGATTTTGATCATATTTTAAAAGTATCATAGAAGATTTTAATTTCATAATTGAAAAATAATTGAGATAAAATTCCTGGGGGTAAATTTATTTGTAAAAATAAAAACAAGAAAGGTCATAAAATTGAAGTATTTTTTTTGAAAAGGATTAAATTTTATTGGTACAAAATATTTTACAAGGTGAGCATTGATTTACCATAATATGGAGATATAAGATGGTACACTGTATTTTTTTTGTCCATAGCGTTTCCAAAATTGATTAACCTGTGACAACTTAGAGCATTAGTCCATGAGATGATTAATTATTAAAAGTAAATCTAGTTTACAATTAGGAATTATTTGTAAAGTCTAGAGTCCAAATATGAATAGAGTTTTAGGAGTACAATATTGAAAAATCCAATTTGCAGCAGATAACTTGAGGAATAGGAAAACACTTGAGATAATATAAAATATGGGTTAAGCCAATTTACTGTTCAGTTCTCCAGAATGACCTCGGATATCCCCAGAAGAGAGCAATTCAGTATACTTTGGAAGACTTATGGAGAACTAGGAAAAAACTAAGCTTTGAAATGTCTCTGCTGAAAACCATTCTAATCGATCATGAAGAGCCACATGAACAGTAAAGGGCCAACCCTATCAATAATCACATTGGAAATAATAGTAATAAATAAGGCAAATAACTTGTAATTAAAACCATTGGGCTAAACTGCAGCTTACTTTGCAATAACACATGGATAAAATCAATTATAAGAATAATGCTAAAAAAATGCTTAAAAATAATGTTATTTCTACGAATGAAAAAATCAACGTCGGAAACGATCCCGATAGTGCACTTATCCCAGCTCCAATATTCAACAGAACTAGGATTTAGTCTCCCGGAGCCCTTTCTGACTATCAGACTCTCTCATCCACTCAGCAAAATTAAGTAAAATAAAGAATTTTCATTAAAATGCAAAATCACTATAGTAATCATTTGAAATTTCAACAGCTGCCATATAATTTGCACAGTGTTTTTATAAATGTTGAAATTGCAACAGTCCACTAGAGGGAGCCAAGGACTCCAGTTAACTCTGTGATTGGCTCCCTGTTTTAGTTTCTTTTTTCTTAGTTTAGGGAATTAATTTTTTCTAAAACTATTCCTATTTAAAAGAGGAGTTTCTTAGCTCTCTTTTCATATACAAGTTATGTCAACATGTTATCACAAGTAAGAAAAATTGTAGTATTTGCCAAAAAACAACAACAACAACAATAACTATATATTATGAATTTCCTTTTTTGAGAAAAGTCCAAAATTGATATAAAGATGGATGCATCAGAATAAAGTTAAAGCAAAGTTGAAGGGTATTTTAATTAAATAACAAAATAGGTATTTAAAGATTATATTGCAATTCTTAATCAGAGGGTAATCGGTCTTTGGTATGTGCTATTTAATCATGTTACCAATTCACTGATATTATAGTGAGTATGCAGGAGAAATCCAAACACAAGTTAGAAACTTTTAAAAGATAAAAATGGCCATCTTATTTTTGCACCTAAATGCAATTATATAGCCCAATCTAAAGCATTTTGGAATGAGAGCATGAAGATTTAATCTTCTAACTTTATATCTATTACATTATTTATTTATAGTTAAACCCAGCAAAATTTTTTGAATTTATGGCTGGTAAATACTAGATGAGATCGGATTTGAGATTGTCCTACATACTCAGTATAACATCAGAGAATTGATAATATGATTAAGCAGCACATGTTGAAGGTTGAATACCTTCTGATTAAGAGTTACTAAATAAAATTGCACTTATAAATTATATTATTGGATTATAATGTGCTAAATGGGTTCAAATCAGAATAGATTAATTAATGAGATATAAGATATGTGTTAATCCAAAACTAGATAAATAAAAGCTATTAACCAAAACAGCAGCAGCTGCTGAAATCCCAAATTTTTATACTTTACATCAATTCATTTAAACTAAATCTTGCAGTAAGATTAATAAAATAAAATAAAAACTGTGATTCTACTAACTGTTATACAGACAATTGATTTAAAAAAGCATTTATTAATCAATAAATTTTTAACCAAACCAAATCAATGTGTGAAGAAAATAAGGAATATGAAAATATGTGATAATGATCTATTTAAAAGAAGTGAATACCTAGAATTTTTGTAAAATGGCATGATGACATGAGGAAATCTAACTATGAAGCAACACAAAAGGTTATACAAAAGGAAAGTATAAAACAATATTTTGGTATTGGAACAAAAGTTGTTTTAGAAATAAAAAGAAAAGATAGCACTATTACTAAAAAAAATAAATAACATCATGAAATGTGTGAAATTTTTTTACAAATATATCATCATCATCATCATCAACAACCATTATCAATCCACTGCAGGATGAAGGTCTCTCCAAGTTTAATCCATCTTCTCCGATCTTTAGCTTCTCTTTTCCACAACACCCCTGCACATTTTCTTATTTCATCCATCCATCTCACATGTGGTCTCTTTCTGGGTCTTTTACAATCTCTTGGAATCCAGTTTAAAATTTCAATTGTCCATCTATTATCATTTCTTCTAGCAATATGTCCAGCCCAACTCCATTTCAATCTTTTAATTTTTTCAATAAGATCAGTAACACCTGTTTGTTGTCTTACCCATACATTGCGTTTTCGATCTCTTCTTGTTACTCCCAACATATATCTCTCCATACTCCTTTGAGTGGTCTGAAGTCTCTGTATTGCTCTTCTATTAAGTGTCCAAGTCTCAGATCCATAAGTAAGAACTGGTAAAACACATTTGTTAAAAACCATTCTTTTCAAACACATAGGCATATTTCCTTTTAGTATCAAGTTATTTCTACCAAAAGCACTCCAACCAAGTTTAATTCTATGATTAATTTCCTCCATTATGTTTCCATCTGTATTAATAATCTGACCTAGGTATTTGTAACTGTTAACTTCTTCTAATTCTTCATAATCAATCTTTATTTTCATATTTTGAGCAAATCGATTAAACATTACTTTAGTCTTTTTAACATTTATCTTTAGTCCTATTTTTCTACTTTCATCTGCTAACTCCTGCAACATTTCCTGCAGCTCTGAAGCATTATTTGCAAAAACAACTACATCATCTGCAAAATCTAAATGACTTAAATACTCTCCATTTACTTTCATTCCTTTAGTTTCCCATTTTAATCCACAAAATACTTCTTGCAGCACTGCTGTAAAAAGTTTTGGAGATATGGAGTCACCTTGCCTTACACCTTTCTCAATGTTGATTTTTCCAGTATCATTATGTAATCTAATTGTTGCTGTTGCATTTTTATAAATATTCTTTAAAATATGACAATATCCTGGATCTATACCTTGATGATCCAATGCTTTAATCACTGAAGAAATATGTATAGAATCGAATGCCTTTTCATAATCTACAAATCCAAAACATAATGACAACTCATATTCATTTGTCCTTTCTATGACTTCTCTCAATACCTATATATATATATTGAAACAGATATGCTGTTCCTCATATAAATATTCAATAACCCCCCCCCCCCCCATTTAAAAATGTCTAGCGTGATTCAGTCTAATTGGGAATGAAATAAAAGCTGTGATTTGTTTAAAAAAAATCATATTTTTAATTTTGTTATTGATGGAATTGAATAAATGTTAAGTCATCTTATTTTTTTTTATCTGTCTCAATAAAAAGAAAAGAAATTAATTATCCAATCATTAAAAAGAAAGAAAAAAGATACTTGAGTTAAACTGAGGCAGTATTCAAATCAGGCACGTCGTCGGAAGAAAAGAACTTTTTTTTTCTCTCGTCTTACACAGAGAAGCAGAACATATTAAATTTTTTTTTAAAAAAAAAAGGAAAGTGTATTACTTAATTCTTTTGATACATTAAAATAAAGCTTTAACAAAATGTGAAAATGGAAAAGAAAGCTTTACTAGAGGAATTATAATAACAATGGGGTAATTTAGTGGCTTCACTCTCTCCACGCTATGCCATGACTTTCCATAGATGAAATAACCTGCCTTCTTTAGAGTAAACTAGACTGCAAAACTGGAAGGTAATTATGTTATGGAAATGTTTAGACATTTTTTTACCATAAATTATAAATTGACATCATGAAATATCTACATAAAAATTATTTTTATAAAATATTAAAACATATTTATCATATGTTATGAAGTGAATTTATGAAACGGTTGCATACGTTTTGTTTAATAAAATATTGAGACATCTTTATCATACGTTATGAAATGAAGTTATGAAATAATTACCTAGAATTTGTTTTATAAAATATTAAAACGTCTTTATCATATGTTATAAAGTGAAGTTATGAAATAATTACGTAGAATTTATTTTGTAAAATATTAGAACATGTTTATCATACGTTATAAAATGAAATTATGAAATAGTGATACGCAAATTTATTTATAAAAATATTTGAATGTATTTACTATATGGATTAGAAATGCTCCACAAGCCAAACAGAATTCACGCGTATGAATATACCCTTATATTTGACTAAATTAGAAATTCTTTAATTACTAAATTATAAATGCTCCACAAGCCAAACAGAGTTTATGTGTATAAATATACTCTTATATTTGACTAAATTAGAAATGCTTTAATTACTAAATGATAAATGCTCCATAAGCCAAACAGAGTTTATGTATATGAATATACCCTTATATTTGACTAAATTAGAAATTCTTTAATTATTAAATTATAAATGCTCTACAAGCCAAACAGAGTTTATGTGTATAAATATACTCTTATATTTGACTAAATTAGAAATGCTTTAATTACTAAATGATAAATGCTCCATAAGCCAAACAGAGTTCATGTATATGAATATAATTTTATATTTGGCTAAATTATAAATGCCTCAATTATCAAATGATAAATGCTCTACAAACCAAGAATTGTCGAGTTCAAATGTCTACCAATCGGTAATAATTCATAAAATGATGAAATGCTCTATAAATCATAAATACTTGACTGCTTCTAAGCTTCTTATAATGTAACAGAGTTTATGTGTAAGAATATACTTTTATATTTGACTAAATTATAAATGCTTTAATTACCAAATGATGAATACTCCACAAGCCAAGAATCGCTGAGTTTAAATGTTTACCAATCGGTAATAATTCTTAAAATAACAAAATGTTATATAAATCATAAATGCTTAACTGCTACCAGGCTTCTTCTCATAAAGGAATACAAAAACAAACTATTGTTGAATTGGAATATTTCCAAGCTTCTTCTCATAAAGGAATACAAAAATGAACTATTGTTGAATTAGGATGTTTCCAAGTTTCTTCTCATAAATAAATTCAAAATGAACTATTGTTTGATTGGAATATTTCCAAGCTTCTTCTCATAAATGGATTCAAAATGAACTATTGTTGAATTAGAATATTCCCAAGCTTCTTCTCATAAATGGATTCAAAATGAACTATTGTTGAATTAGAATATTTCCAAGCTTCTTCTCATAAATGGATTCAAAATGAATTATTGTTAAATTAGAATATTTCCAAGCTTCTTCTCATAAATGGATTCAAAATGAATTATTGTTGAATTAGAATATTTCCAAGCTTCTTCTCATAAATGGATTCAAAATGAATTATTGTTGAATTGACTATTTCCAAGCTTTTTCTCATAATTGAATTTGTAAATGAACTATTGATAAAAAAAAAAGGGAACTGCTTCTAACTCTTTTATAAGTAAAATAAAAATGAGTTATCATGTGGATAGAAATGAATTTCGTTAGAAATTGCAAATTAATTGTTATTTAATAAATTTTTTTTTGTTACTAAAAATTAAATTGGTTATCCAATTGTCCAGTTTTGTTTATTTATCGCATCACTCACCAATTATAGCACTGGTTCATGAGAATCTCATGCCTTCTGAGCTATGTCTGACATAACTAGACCTTGGCAAGTCAGGTTGTAGTGAGATGAAACTCTAATGGCGCTGTTTGGAAAACCAAACATATAAATGTTTAGATGTTTCCAGTCTCTATGATACTACATCCTCTGATGAGCAGGAAATATTGTTGTAGGAGGCGTTGACATCTGCATTAGGAATGTCAATTGATAGTTCCTTCCTACAGCATGCTCATCAGAAAATTGTTACAACTGATGTGATAAAAGGGTTGTACGCGGGTCCGGTTACAATATATATATATATATAGTGATAAAGAATGACAAATAAGTCTTGTATTAGAACAATGCTTTCCTTTGAAATTTTAAATATTTGAATGAAGACATGATGTAGGTTATTAAATAACAATTGATCCTTAAGATATTAACAAACTCAGCTTGTAGTCAAGACAAGTTCCATTAACAATAAAATTGGTATCATCTTTATCTGTGGTCTGATATATTAATATAGACACTAAAGATTTCAACTTGACCAAGGAGTGTGAGATTTATAATACAAAGACGTTTAAACAAACCTCATTAAATCAGGCAAATATAACCTGTTCTGAAAGCAGACTAATAAATAGTCAATTATAACTTCCAGATTCTGAATGCAGATTAATAAATAGGCATTTATAACTTCCAAATTCCATATAACATATATATTTACTAAGTCATTAAAGCCATTTATTCAAGACTAATAGGTTTATAAATGTAGATGATAATAGTCAGTCCTTAAGCTATCAACAATCTCAACTTGTTAAGGCAAACTCCTTTAACCATAAAAGTGGTGCCGCCATTATCTATGATCTGATTTGTTTATATAGACATTAAAGATTGCAACATGAACAAGAAATGTGAGACTAAAAATGCAAAGAAGTTTAAACAAACCTCATTAATCAGGCAAATACAATCTGTTTTGAAAGCAGACTAATAAATAGTCAATTATAAATATAATTAAATCTATGAATAATGAAAAACTAGAAAATGATGGAATTTAAAATGTTAATAGAACTACAGACAAAATGTTTAAATAATAAAAATATATTAGATAATTGAAAGACTGCAGTTGCCATAGTGATATTTAAAAAGATGAGGAAAATATAATAGAAATTACAAATCTATTAGTGATTGGATAGATTTGACACAAAATTTTTATTAGTAAGATCATTACAATTCAAGTTTAGAGAGCTTTGGATTTAAACCAGCCAAAAAACATATTGAATGTAGAAATGTTTTCAGAGCAGTAGATTCTATTTAAGTATTGAAAAAAGTTAAAAAACATCAACGGATATCAGTTGCTATTCTGTATTTATTTATAGATTATAAAGCATTGCATTTTCAAGACATAAACCCAGGAAATTATAAAAATTCCATGGTACATTTATTTAAATGTAACAGCAATGATTAGACTATATGGTGATACTAAGAATATTAACAACATTGATACAAGGGTTCAATGCCGTATTCAACAAGATTATGGCATGCATTTTCAAAACTTTATATAGCAGTCTTATGGGAAGTATTTTATCAATAAAGATGATGTTGCTATTTTTACAAATAATGTTTTGGAACAGGGATTCACAATCTTTTTGGTACCCCCTTGGCTTTTAGTAAATTATTCAGTACCTACTATTCATTATAAAACAGGCAAAACTCACTATGCGTATTGTTGTTTTAATAACAGTTATACACAAGCTTAAGAGGTGATAGTCATGTGATTTTTACTATTCATTATAATAAGAAATAAAGAGTAATTAAATTTCCATGAAAGCTTTATTTAGTAAATAAACTTTAACCAGGCAATTTGAGTTATCTGACTGTGCAGTGAAGAAAAAGTCTAAGCAACTTCACTGTATCCATAACCAAAAAAACACCTGAAATTTGCTGGTATTGCTGATGGACAATATCAACATGGAATAGCCTGGAAATGTTGATAATATAACTCCTTTTTGGAATATATTAATAACATAATATACATATTTACCTCCTAGTCACTGTATCCCCTGGACAAGCTTCCCTACCACCTGGGGGTATAGGTGCCCCAGGCTGGAAACCCCTGCTTTAGAACTTCTGATATTTTACAAAAACTATCATGTGAAAGTAAAACAGTAGAATTAATGATAAATGCTAAAATAATAATAATAATAATAATAATAATAATAATAATAATAATAATAATAATAATAATAATAATAATAATAATAATAATAATAATAATAATAATAATAATAATAATAATAATAATAATAATAATAATAATAATAATAATAATAATAATAATAATAATAATAATAATAATAATAATAATAATAATAATAATAATAATAATAATAATAATAATAATAATAATAATAATAATTAATGGTTTTTAAAAAAGAAGAAAGTAAAAGTTGATAGTAATGAATTAAAGTAAGTTAATAACTGAAAATATTTTGATCGGATTATATCGGACTTAATATTAATAATTAAGGTTGGATAAAATATTATTTGTAATAACATGATATTAATATATTCTTTAAAATGAATGATTTTTAATTAATAATAAAAAAGGCATATAATTTTATTGCTCAGGAATTCATAAGAAATTCGAGTGCCAAATCTGTGAGCATCAGAATCTGATCCTGGCACCTCCCGATCCCAAATTGACTGCATTACCAACCGCTCCACCCTGCACAAGGTAAAAAAAAGTATATAACTTTACTGCTCAGGAATTCATAAGAAGTTTGAGTGCCAGAACTCCAGGTGCAAGAAATGATCCTGGGATCTCCCAATCCCGTTCCCAAAGTGGATGCACTAATGCTTTTTAATAGATCTAAGATTTGGACATTTAATAAAAAAAATAGAGACTTTCAATTACATATTGAAGTATGGAAAGATATATATCAGTAGTAACAAAAAGAGACTACAAGTAAAATACATGAGTGAGAAAACAAGCAGATGTTTCTAACATCACCGAAAAAACTGAAAGGCTAAATGCAATTAGGCTGATTACTAAAAAGGATTGCAGTAAATCACAGTTGAGTTTTAGACTGGATGACAAGTTATTGTTAAAGATCTAGAAAGATATTATATGTGAAATAAATAGATAAGGATGTTTGCAGTAGGTAACATAAAGGTTGTGAATTAGATTAAACCAGGAGAGATCATCCTGCAAAAAATTAGTAATGCTTAAATCTGAAGATGAAGAAACTAAAACAGACATAATGTTATCGTATTACATATAATATTAATTAATCAAATAAATATTTTGTATTTGTAATTAAAAAAATAAATTGGTAAAAATAAGGGGAAATTATCTAATTGGATTTTAAAAATATATATTATTATATACCTTAATAAAATTAACCAATGGATTATTGATTCAGAATTTGTAAAAAGATTATGTACCAAAAGGGACTGAACTGGGACATATTCTATGGGCATTGTGCTCCAGAATTTATTGCTCTACTATTGCACTAAACCCAAGGGATCATCATATTTTATGGTGTAAATATGAAACTGAGATGCAGGGATAAAGCATGTTAGAGAGTGACAAGTGATAAACTGCCACAATCAAGCATTGTTACTGTAAATCGCTCAGATTCAGAGGTAAAAACAATAGCACCCCCCTCCATAATAATGAGTTTACTAACATAAAGGTCTAGAATAATTTTTTGTGGCAATATGAACTGTATGTGGCAAAAAATAAACATCTCAAATTCATTTTCAGAATTTAATGCATTTGTAATGTAATGTAATTCCTAAATACGAAGTTTCATAAGTTGTTTCAATTCTATTTTAAGAGTCCCACAAAACCTGTATTTTCAAATCCTGTATATAATCTTCCTTCTTAATGAAAAAAATACTTTGTTTTATTATAATTCAGCAATGAGTAATAATTATATAACTATTTTGCAATTTTATTTAAATCATCATGTAACAATCTCTCCATAATATTATAATGTATTACTGATGTTACTAATGAAGTATCTTCCACATAGAGAATACGTTAGAGTGATAATTCAAATCTAGCACTTCATTGATATAAAAGGTAAATAATGTAGGTCCTAAAAATAAACCTTGTGGTATACCATATTCAGAAAATCACTAACCTTTTTTTTATTTGGATTCTTTCCTGTGGGTAAGAAACTAACTATTTAACCACAGTATCTTTTAATATAGAAGAAAAGAAAGGCATACAAAGTTTACTGTACAGAATCATATCTAAGGATCTACGAATACTCCTACAGTTTTTAATCCATCATTTGGTGACATTGTAATGTATTTCACATGATATCTTAATACAATCTCTACTGATCTCTTTGGTAAAAACCATACAGTTTTGTTGAGAAAAGTTTATATTTTGCAAGAAATAAAAGAATCCTTTCTTTGGTGAAAGACTTAGAAATCTTTCAGATATAGAACAGAACTGCTATTGAATAACAATCTTCAATATTTTCTTTTCTTAACTTTTGAAGATAGATGTTACAATTGCAAATTTTAAGCAGTTTGGAAATATATTATTCTTAAGAGAAAAGCTGTACCAGTAATTCAGTATAGGTATTAAATGTATTTAAAATTTCATGTAAAATTGGGGTTAATATTCAATCCTTCCACAGCACTTTTTTAGTTTTTGATATTTCTAATTACATCAACTATTTCATATTCTTTTATATCCAGGCAAACCATTAAAGCATATTTATCATAAAAAAATCAATATTATGTGATTTAATTTTTGGCATTTGTGATTTAATACTGTCAACAAAGTATTCGTTTAAGGTGTCTGCAGTATTTCCTTAACACCCATGACATTTAGTAATTTATTATTTTTTCCCATAGATGAGTATGTTTTCTTCACAACAAACATATTAACAAATATTTACCTTTATTTGTTTTAATATATTCCATTTCATTTGAAAAGTAATTTATTTTAGCTTTATATCTCTTTCTATTTATGTCTTGATTATTTTTTAGAAAATATTGTTTTCCTAAATGTTTGTTATTCTACTCCATTTATTTTCAATAGTATGGATGGCTAAAGATTTGGAGTTGGAGTAGATTGAAACCTATCCATTAAAGTATAAGGATTTGCTATCTTAATATAGACTGAGGACTGATTATATATATGTATGGGAGATGGTAATCTGGACCAACTGATGAGTGCTGATTTAGCATGAAATACGTATATTGGTGATTATTTATCTTCTCTGCATGTGTGTGGTCATGTGTATCAGTAGTATGAGATAGTGTGGATAGTGAAAGGGCTTGAAAGTATGAGTTCAAATCCCTTATATTTACTATTAGGCTCCAGGTTTAAGAGTGCCTGGTATTTCAAATCTCCCATTTATTTATATAACTTATTTTTGAAATTTATTTTATGAAAAGATCATCTGTTCTCTAGGAATTTCTTTTTAGTAATGATTTATGAATGTACTTTGAGTGGAAGATGTTATTGAACTTTTGAAATATTTATAAATTCCATAAAAGCTTCAACACTTTTTTTGCATCTTACAATTCATTTTGAATTTAGAATGGGACAAAATGAAGACATATCTATGTGGATAATCCTTTAAAATCCACATGTCTACAATAATGCCACAATTATCAATAGTAAAAGATTCCATTACTTCACAATAAAAAGAATATTCTGTGTATTTCTTATAAAGATATGGTCAAGTAGGGATGACAAAGAACCTACAAAATGAATAGATTGAAAATACATTATTGAAAATAAAATAAAAAATAAAAGATTCAAATAATTTGGAACACTCTAATTAAGATGGTCAGGTATACTATTAATATTAATATCAACTAACAAAATGACAAGATCCTTATGTGCACTCAAAATGCTCCCTTTTAAAGTTGTAATTAATAATTTGTTATGCACATACTCATTACCTAAGTAATATATATTAAGGCTATAATCTTAAGACTATGTGCCTAGACGTGACAGTAGGGACCTCTACAAATCTTAACACAAGATTAGTGACTCTAAAAGATAAGAGTGGCCACTCTTATCTTCAACCTAATTTTTAATTATATAGATGAATCTAAAGCATTTTGTTTTGAGAGCGTGAAGCTATTAACTACTTCAGTGATTATGTCCACAATTTCTATACAAGCTAACGTACAGAAAATTGTTCAATTTACAGTGAGTCAGTGAAGCTCTTATAATTAGAAATCTTTTAAGACAACTTTAAATTCACACTGACTCACTGTAAATTGAAAGATTTCATATACATTAGCTTGTATAGAAATTGTGGATTTAATCAGTGAAGTAGTTAATAGCTTCAGCTCTCAAATCAAAATGCTTTAGATGTACCTATATAATTAAAAAGTAGATTGAAGATAAGGGTGGCCACTCTTGTCTTTTAAAGTCATTAATCTTGTGTTAAGATTTGTAGATATACCTACTGTTGCATCTAGAAGCATAGTTTTAAGGTTATAGCCTTAACACATTTATAAATTCAAATAATCATTGCTGTTATGATCTAATAATAATAATAATAATGATGATGATGATGATGATGATGGTAAATGTGTTTATCCAGTGAAAATTTTAAATATTTTATCATTAGCTTTGTATCTGATGTTGTAGCTCTAAACCAGGATGTTCAAGCTATAGGCTCACTACGCAGTCATCTAGGGTGCCAAAATTTAGAGATCAATAGTGAGAGAAGTTTTTCAAAACAGATATAAAAATTGATCTTAATTTATCAACTGTCAAAGAAAGACTAGTTGGGTTATTAATTTTAAAATGAGCTAGAAATCACACCAGTAGAAGATATTGCTGCCGAATTTGCTAAAAAGAAAGCAGTAAACTTAAAATTGAGAAGTTTGTTTTATTTTGTTTATTATTTATTTATGATTTAATGTGTGTACATATTGTTTGTAAATTTTATAAGTAAAAAAATATTAGGATACTTTTTATTTATATTTTTATGGAGTACTAAGACTGAAATTTGCCTTGGCTACCAAAACATTTTGGGCTGGTCCTGACCATAGAATTTCTTCTTAATTATAATTTGAAACTGCGAATTTATAATCATTATATATTACTAATCTACAAAATATACTAATTGATTAGAATCAAATGTATATTTGCTGAAGTTCAAAAGATAACATTTAATAAAGTTTTCAGTTAAGTATAATTACAAAAGTATATATACTTAAACTTTCATTTTATCACACATTCTTGAAACATATGAATAAAGTCAGCTGCCAAGAGTAAATGACTATATAAAAGTTGCATTAATGATAACATGTTGTTATGTTTAATAATAAAACACACACATATGTATATCAAACTTTAACTAAATTTAAAATATATGCCAACTAGCAATGATGCTAATCTCTAGCCTAATAAATGATTAGTATTAATCATTAAACTATTTATTTAAAATGGATAACAACGATTGGTGTGGATATAAGAATTTTGATACTTGTAGATCAAAGTATGATGAATGCATAAAACAATCTTTAAAGATGTGGTCAAAGAATAAATATTTTTTCTTCACTCCTTCTCAGAGAGGTAGCAAGAAGTTATGGAGAAAACAACAGTTATCAGGCTGATCAAATGCCAAATGATGATGATATGTTTTCTCTTCCTCAATTTACCCTTTGTTAAAGAAATGCTAAATTCTCTTTTATTAACCAATGATGATTATTAAACCATTAAACATTATACGATCACCATTCTTTAGATTTACATAAGATATGAGAGTTTAATCTCTATATAAACAGCCCGTGTATGCATAAAAATGGTGCTCATGTGATGTTTAGTGGTTTAATTCCAATCCTGCCCAAAATGATTATGGCGACTGTGGTTATTAAAGAACCCAACGATACCAAAAAGTAATGATGCTGAACTGAGTTCAGGTCTATATGACTATAAAAGCTAATGAATATGAATTGAAAACATTAGTGTGTTTTCATTTTGGAACTCAAAGCTTTATAGTTAGCTAATAAAGTAAAAGGTGGCTGCTGAAGAATTGCATTAGATTCTAAGATCTAGGTACAGTGCTTTCAGATCCAAGAATCCTCACTGATGAAAGCCACAAGTTAGAAACTAGTCTGGGGATATTGGATGAGTAGGCACTAGATAAGGAGTTTATGCACAAACCTTCTTGCATCCATTGATTACTCTGGCTTGCACTGAGTGGTGCTACTGTATGAAGAATTAGTCTCTGTGTAATGATGATTACTCCTATATTACTTTCAAGTTTTGAGTATCTTTAAACATTATAATTTATGGCAGTAAAACTGCCATTGAGTTTTCAAAATCCACTTAGATGTTTTCATTAATTATCACTACTCTTTTCTTCTTCACATCAACTTCATCTATGTTCTTTAGTTTCCTCATATTTTTTAGTTCACCTTTTGATTTCCTTTTATAGTCCACACTATACAAAAATTCTGGGTTCTTTAACAGATATGTTATATGTGAATATCTTTCAATAATTACACAATTTTTACTAAAAAAAAAAAGATCTTAAGCTTAATTGAAGATTTATTTTCCACGTTAGACTATTCTCTATAAAATTGTTGTGCTCTTTTGATAATATTTATTCACTTTTTTAAAAATTCATTATCTATCTTATTTAATCCCTCTCTAAGGTAACTAATTCATTACTTACTCATATGTATATAGGTGAGTGCATATTAACTTCACATTAATACATTTAACACAGTAGTAAATTGATAAATTCAAGAGTTAGACTTCCTTGATCAAAGATCTGTTTGCCTTTTTTCACATTCAAATGACCCATGATCTCCCAAGCAACAATCCACTGAACTTTTATTATAACCATACTCTTTCTGTAGATATAGTACTTCTTGTGACTTTGCAGAAATCTTATAAAGGATTTAGAAAGATGTATACCTAAATTAGTGATATCTGCATAATTAAAAAGTTTACTTGCTGTATATGAAAAAAGACTTGTGCCATTTGAAGTATTTTCTCACTTTCGGTTTTTATCTTCTACTGTCACTCAAAATTATTCAGCAAAAAATCCTAACTATTATAAAAAAATTAAAATATATTGTGCTAAAAAGAAGTTAAGTAATGGTCAGCTATTATTGATGATGATCAACTGTTATTGTTTGATTGTAGTATCCTGACACCTAATTACTCCATGTGCATTTGGGCAGAAATTATAAAATAAAGCATGATAGGGGAATTTATCTGTATGAATCAAGGATTGTGATCCTATATACCATATATACATATGAAAAGTGATATACTGGGTCTCAGTCCTTGATTATTTTGCTACTTCTATTATTTTGCAGTGCAAATGACAACATTGTTATATAATTTTCTTTCCATTTTTGACCACATGGTGTAAATACCCTCAGTTGAGGTTATTACCCATTGGAATTATTTTACGAATAGTTATTTAAACATAGAAAATAAAATTTGCTATTCATAATTTTTATTAGTCATTTATTAGACTAGAGATTATCTACTTAATTAATAATACTTCTGTAGTGTAATTTTCACTACACCACTCTCACATACTTTGAAAATTACACTATAGAAATATTACTCATTAAATGGATAATCTCTAGTCTAATGAATGACTAATAAAAATTGTGAATATACTTCCATTATGTGGTTTATGTCAAGTTGTGAGGGTAGGAAATTAGACATTTGAAATTTATTACTATTTTTTTAAGAAAATTATTTTAACATTTCAAATGATAATAACTTTTAAAAATCTGCAAAAGTAAATTTGGTAAGACTTATTTGTTATTATTTTATGACAATCAAATTAACTTCAATCCGTAAACCTCTGCCTATGAGTCAGAGGCTTTTGTTGATCTTTTTAGGAACATCTCCAACAAATATATTAAATATAAGTTACAGCGAGTACAAATTTCAAACTATTATTTAAGTTTGAATCAAATCTTCAGTTTAATAACACACGACTTTAAAAGCATTTCTAACTGGGTTTTACTTCTTATGATTTTTCTTTTTTGTGATAAAACATGCTATCAATCAAACCACCTTTCAAAGTTTAAAAATCTCGTCCAGCTTTTAGACGAAACGACCTAGAATTCTTAAGTTTCTATGGTGACAAGCGTAGTCCATTTCTATGAAATATGGTTTCCTCGGAGTGTCATTTTTCTTTGTAAAACATATGCCTCCTCTCTCACAGTCAAATGATAATGCCTTACGGATCAAAAAATGAATATATTTAGGCAACTGGTTTTTTTTTTCTTTTTTGTTAAAAAGCAACTTTTGTCATTCTATTGCTAGTCTGATTACCGGCATTTAACAAAAAATCAAAAGATAAAGTGAAAAATACGAAAAAGAGAAGTAATTGAGTACAAATGAATCTTTTGAATTACTTCAATAGCCGGGAGAGGGCAGTCGCAGAAGCTCATCAAAGGCTATTCTTCATGGCACGTTTCACTATAATGGTGTGAGGAAAGAGGAGGGAAAATTGAAACGTAGTAAGGAAATTCATCAACCGCTTTTAGGATACATTTATTATGATGAAGCTAATGAGCAGATTACGAATAAGCAAATTACTTCACGTAAAAAAAAGAAAAAAAGATAATTACAAGCATCAAAATTATGAAACAAAAATATAAAATATTCATTTGATATTGAAGTATTTGAATTTTTATTTTATGATCTCTTAAAAGATTTATATAGAAAATTCAAATATTTACCTAAAAATCTCATTTTTATCTAAAAATTGATTTATTTGCTTGTGTTAGCTGTTAGACATTAGCTATAAAATCATATGTTGCATAGCTAACGGCGACAAATGGAGAGAAAGAAAAAAGATTGCATATAAATACGTGAATCAAAATCCAATCTCCGGGAATTCTACCTAGAAATTAACACAAGTTGCCTCGCTTTTAACAGTAAAATTGTCAAACTAATAGATTTCTCCTTACCCCCGCCCCCCATCCCGCAAATGTGAAATATGATAAAATATATCTAATTATTGTAATAAAAAAAAGATATAAGGAAAGCCTTTTTTTTTTTCAACTAAAGTTAAAATTTTTTCTTTAATAAAGTTATGAAAGCGTGGTAATTCTTTATTTTTTCACTCTTTCGAGATCGTATTGGAAATGAGTGAATGCACAGTAATTGTGTATTGTTGATTTATCTATTTATTTTTATGACAACAAAAGTTGTTATATGTAAAAAGATAATTTCTTAAGGCCAAATGAAAGTTGGACGGTAGTTAGCGCAAAAGAGAAAAAAACTTTTAGGGAATTATAATTTTGATTAAAAAAATAACTTTTTGTTCATTTATTTATTTCCATTTCGATTGAAATTAAAAGTGTGAAAAGAGCGGCGCCAGGATAACTAATTAAAACACAATATTTTGATACTCTAAAAAGATCATTAGAGCTTAAATTATTATAAACATCATATGATCACCATTTCTTATGCTTTCACAATCTGTTAACACAGAATCAACTTTCTCTATACAGTACTGCCACCTAGTACAAACCATAGTAATAAATGGATACTAGAAGATTAGTGATGAAAATTCATATCTAGTAATTGCTTATTCATCCAATATTTCTAGACTACTTTCTAGTTTACAGAAGCGAATTAGCTTGAATTGAAAAAGATAAAAGGTAGCTGCTAAAAGGATGCATTTTTGCTCTTAGATACAAGGCCCTATAGATGAAAATCACAAGCTTGAAAATAGTTTTGAAATATTGATGAATATGCACTAGATAGGGATTTTGATGCAGCATCCATTGATTATTATGGCTTGCACTAGGTGGCACTATTGAATGGAAAAAGTTGCAATTGTGTCAACAGATTGTGTGAGCATAGGAAATGGTGATCATGTAATAATTATTTTACAGACATTAATTAATGTAAACAGTGTATTAATACTTTTACTAAATTGGATTGAATTGGATAAATTCAATAAATATTGATGCATCTTTTAAATCCTTTTATACCCATATGGATAAAGTCAACAGATTCCTAATATTCCATTGGTTTATTTAATTTTGCTTGTAATGTGATTTATATGCATATTAATTCAATTTACCAAATAGATCTAGTTGCAGAGCTCTGATCCAAGGTTCCTCCCTGATGAAAGCTGTAAGCTATAAATTTAGTCTGGGGCTATTAGATGAGTAGACACTGGATAGGGATTTTGATGCAATGACCTTTTAGCACCCATTGATTACTATGGTTTATTATATGGAGAACGTTGCTATTGCATTAACAGATTGTGTAAGCATAAGCAATGATGCTCATCTAATATTATAGTGCTTTAATACCAATCATAGCTAAAAGATGTTTGTGACTATGGTTACTTAAAAAACCAAAGATACAAAATATAAAAAGATACTGAAGCAGATCTGTATAACTATGCAAGTGAATTCCCTTAGATTGAAAACATTACATGTGTAGTTAGCTAAAAAGGTAAAAGGTGACTGCTTGAGGGTTGCATTATATCCAAAGATGTAGGTGCAATGCTCTCAGATCCAAAATTCCTCACCGATGAAAGCCATACCAGTATATAATTCTAACAAAGTTATAATGTTCAAGGTAATATGAAAAAGTAAAAAAACTAATAAGAAAGTCTTAAAAGCACGGAGGCAGCTTTCATCAAATTGCTGCCAGAATTGTAGTGCGGAAGAGAACTGTGCCATTAAAAATATGCATATATAATGATGAAGACCAATATGTAATTCAGCAGAATTTGTAAATTAGATATTCAATTTTTTTTGATAATGGGATACAGGAATCTTTTCTATTGATGGAATGAGGATCCCTTGCAATAGCCCAAACCTCTTTATATTTTCTTTCCTATCATCCCTCTTAAGGATGAGTTGATTTTACAGACATGTTTTTTCTCACTCCAACATAGAAATAATATGTGCCAAGAGGGATGATAGGAAAATATAAAGAGACTTAGGGATGTTCATTTCATCAATAGAAAAGATTCCTGTGTCCCATTATAAAAAATGGAACATTCTAATTTACATACTGTGTCTGATTTACATATTGGTCTTTTCTATTATATGCATATTTTAATAGCGCAGTTCTCTTCAGCACTATAATTTTGGTAGCAATCTGCTGAAAGCTGGATCAGTGCTTTTATGCCTTTCTTGTTACTTTCATTTTATCTTTTCATATTAACTTGAACAGTACAAGTTTGATAGAATTATATTTAATACTTAGATTAGAATGCTTTACTTAGTTTTAGAGTTTGTTTGTGTTAGTGGTTAAATATTCAATATTTCTCCTAAAGAAAAATTTAAAAAAGAATACTTAAGCAAGGCTAATATAAATAATTTGGAAAGTATTTACAATGCATATCCTTGATAACAGGTGGATGTCTTATATAGTTCTCCATAATTCAATATGCTGCATGTTGTAACAGTCATACTTAATGTGGTGTAAAATACAGAAATGTTTTCTGAATTTTTATGCTTGCATTTTTTCATCACTTTTGTATGGATAATCATTCTTAATTGTAATCATTTTTGTTCCCACTCCTATCTTATAAGTCTTTGTAGATTTAAATGGAATAATATTTTGATCCCAGACAAGTTTTTGCACTTAAATAAATATAAATATCTCAGTGCACATCACTTAGCTGAAAATTCAAATATTCACAGAGGGTGTTGCTGAAAAACATGTTTGGGAGATTGATTTGAGATTTTGAACAGATGGATTC
Source organism: Epiperipatus broadwayi (assembly GCA_028023455.1). Classification (NCBI taxonomy): domain Eukaryota; kingdom Metazoa; phylum Onychophora; class Udeonychophora; order Euonychophora; family Peripatidae; genus Epiperipatus; species Epiperipatus broadwayi. The sequence continues at coordinate 7,001,952 of JAQFVV010012454.1, read as the reverse complement.
TTTTGTATGAGAATAAATGTAGATTTTTGTACATGGAGAAATAAAACATCCCCTAAAAATAAGTCCTAATATGTCTTTGGGAGCAAAAATTAATGTAAGATCCAGTCTTATATTTGGGGAAACATGATAGTAAATAGGAAAATACAATACAGTAAAAAAAAAAACATGCTAATTAATTCAACAAAAACAATTTTTTGCCATCTGATTATTTTCTGTATTTTTTATTTTATCTTTGTAAAATTGCTATATTCAATATTCAGAAAGAATTAAAAAGTGAATTTAAAATGTTTTTAAAGCTTGATTTTATATGAAAAGATTCAATTGGTTGAATCCCACCACTAGAACAGGCTTTTTCATAAAGAAACTGAGTGCTAGTAACTTTTTGTATCTCAAAATTTTTTTGTTGTTTGCTGTATCCAGTAATTGTTTAAAAACCCTTTGTTATTGTTGTCACTATTAAATAAAGTCTATCATAATTTTATACAATTTTAAACATTATTTGAATAAGAATCAATACTTATGTATGATGAAGATATATTCGCTGTGTGTTTAGTTTGTGCTAAACATAACCAATTTGACATTTTCACTGACAAAATTATAAAACAAAATTAGTTTTAATAATTAGTTTTATTGAAAATGTATACTTTTTAGCTGGATGTCTTCATCTACTGCACCTATCCCAATGACTGACCCTGATCCTGATAGTGATTGTACCATTTAAAACTTCATAAATAAGGTTACAAACCCTTTCAATTATCATCATCATCATCATCATCAAACATTATCAATACACTGCAGGATTATGGTCTCTCCAAGTTTAACCCATCTTTTCCGATCTTTAGCTTCTCTTCTCCACATCACCCCTGCACACTTTCTTATTTCATCCATCCATCTCACATGTGGTCTCTTTCTGGGTCTTTTAAAATCTCTTGGAATCCAGTTTAAGATTTCAATTGTCCATCTATTATCATCTCTTCTAGCAATATGTCCAGCCCAACTCCACATCAATCTTTTTATTTTTTTCAATGAGGTCAGTAACACCTATTTGTTCTCTTACCCATACTTTGCATTTTCGATCTCTTCTTGTTACTCCCAACATGCAACTCTCCATACTTCTTTGTGTGGTCTGGAGTCTCTGTATTGCTCTTCTATTAAGTGTCCAAGTCTCAGATCCATAAGTAAGAACTGGTAAAACATATTTGTTAAAAACCCTTCCTTTTCAAACACATAGGCATATTTTTTTTTAGTAACAAGTTATTTCTACCAAAAGTACTCCAACCAAGTTTAATTCTATGATTAATTTCATCCATTATGTTTCCATCTATATTAATAATCTGACCAAGGTATTTGTAACTGTTAACTTCTTCTAATTCATCATAATCAATCTTTATTTTTATATTTTGAACAAATCGATTAAACATTACTTTAGTCTTTTTAACATTTATCTTTAGTCCTACTTTCCTACTTTCATCTGATAACTCCTGCAACATTTCATGCAGCTCTGAAGCATTATTTGCAAAAACAACTATATCATCTGCAAAATCTAAATGACTTAAATAATCTCCATTTACTTTCACTCCTTTAGTTTCCCATTTTAATCGACAAAATATTTCTGCAACACTGCTGTAAAAGTTTTGGAGATATGGAGTCACCTTGTCTTATACCTTTCTCAATGTTGACTTTCCTGGTATCATTATGTAATCTAATTGTTTCTGTTGCATTTTTATGAATATTCTTTAAAATATGACAATATCCTGGATCTATACTTGATGATCCAATGCTTTAATCACTGAAGAAATGTTTATAGAATCAAATGCCTTTTCATAATCTACAAATCCAAAACATAATGGCAACTCATATTCATTTGTCCTGTCTATAACTTCTCTCAATACCTGGATATGATATACTGTACTAAAACCACTTTTAAATCCAGCTTGTTCCCTTGGTTGGTGGAAATCCAATGTTCTTTGTAGATAAATTGTAATTATCTTGGTAAAATTTTTGTATAAAACTGATAAAAGGCTGATAGGTCTGTAATTTATAATATCTTCTTTATCACCTTTTTTAAATATTAATATTATTACTGCATTCTTCCAATCACCTGGTACATCTTTATCATTTAGACATTTGGTATATAACTTTGCTAAAAAAAATTCTATTTCTTCACCTGCTTCTTTTAATATATCAATTATAATTCCATCATTACCTGGAGCCTTTACTTTCTTCATACATTTAATTGCATGTTTCACTTCTTCATTTAAAATTCTGGGCAATTCAGAAGATGTAATAGAAATAGGAAGTACTTGTTCTTTATTATTATATAATTCTTGATAAAAGTCTTTTACCCATTTCATAATGAAACAGTAAGGTCTGCTTTGCAGAACTTCGCTTCACCTTTTCTCACCTACTTCCTACCCTCATACCTTAGTTTGAACCCCAATCTATCGTAGTGTGTCTGCAATACATTTATATACCGAAAATCCCACCTAATTTTAAACCACGAGCACAATGCTCGTATTATATATATAACTTATTCCCAAATAAAATAAAATATTATGAATTATGTATTTGTTCACATAATTTACATTTATTAAAAAGTAAGTTATATAAGTCGTAATTGCGCACACACTATGATATCCATTTTAAAACATATCAAAATTATAAATTGGTAAAGTTATTTTGTTTGAATCTATTTACAAATATATTACCGTCGTAATATATTTTGATTTAAAATAAAATTCATTTAGTAAATATTCGTCTAGTAAATAGATTCAAATATTGCAATTTAAAAAGTAAAATCATTTTCTTTAATTTAATAAAAGTTATTCCAAATATTTCTGTTAAAATAAATGAGGGACAATAGTTTAATTAGTAAATGTTGTATAAGTTTATCTAAAAACAGTAGATGTCCACTTAAGGTTTTCTTTAATTAATAAAAGTAATTTTAATTAAATCTTGTTTGTAATTCGAATGTCGACAGGGAAAGTAACAAAAGAAATTAATTTGTGTTGAATTCCTTTAGACATTCCAATGATTTAACTACAGCTGATAAGTCTGATATTTTTGTAATGCTCCAGGGCAGTTCTATTGTTAAATTCCACTATAAAAAGGAGGTTTTTCTTTTGTTCTCCAGGGAGTTAGTAGTTTTATTCTAATGTGTCTAAGAGAAATCATTCTGTGTTCTATTCTAATAATTTGCTAACCTTGACATGTCCGAGTAGAGGTGTTAAGATGGCTATGTCCCCTCAGAATAGCCAGCCACTGCTCCATACCATCGGAAGTTATCACACGGACCCCGGAACTGCTGCTGCCAAAATATGAACATTTCCAGATTTTGCTGCTGAATTATAAAACCTGCCGAACATCTACCTGCAAATGCATCTCCAGAGGTAACCTAAATTAACCCAAGAACTCTTGTGATAACTAACATGCTATAGCTATTTAAAATTGTTTTCCTTATATTTCACATAACTTCATTACGTATTTCTTTAATGTGTTTAAATATACTCAACATTTTGTCCTCTATCCTTGGGTTAATATTTTCTATTTATAAAGCTTTCTTTTATTTTATTATGATAATGTGTCAGAATCATCTTTGACCGAGTGAACTATTCCCTCTATTGAAAGTAAGACGCCGCTATTAAGGCATATTTTAGATTTATAATTTTCCAATTTATTATCTTGCAAATCACTCGTTCGAGGGCGATTCTTTTCTTTAATGTAATATAATCACATAGTTTAAAATCTACATGTTATTGATTTTAATCTAATATAAGAGTATGTGTGAAGTCAATGATTTAAATGTTTCCCCAAATGCATGATTGCGTATATAAATCTATACTTACTTTTCAAACCCGCAAGCATGCATTTTCCTATTCTAATTACCGTGTTCTACTTTAATTATAAAGTTCATCATTGACGTCGAGAATGTGCAGACCCTTTTAAATGAATTTCGGGGAATTTGATTGGGCATTTCTCTTAATCCGAGTAAAACCCATTTAGTATGTTTTTATATACACTAGTCTCGTATTGCTGGTACATGAATTGGTTGTTGAGACCGCTTTGTTTTATTTTTCCCAGGATTCTTTACACGGCTAAGGCCGTTCTCTCCATGCTTGCGGTTCCCAGGCAGAGGGTGCCCCAAATGACACCCCTGGGAATTAAACGCAATCGTCACACAGTCGCTAAGTTTCGGCTGTTCGTCAAAATACTTTCCTATGGGTTAGCGGCGAGATGCCCTCCGTAATTATTCCGGATCTCCAATATTGTTTTATTTTATATTTATTTTACAAAGCATCCGTGACTTAAACGTGTCACACCCTCCAACTTTAATAAATTCATTGTCAGCAATACTGACCTCCCAATGCAACTCTATTAATATTATTATCAAATAAATGCTTTGATCATATTCCCATTTTTTTGCTTAGTAAGCTTTAGTCCATACTATTCTCGAAATCAATAAATATTTTAGAACATTTAATTTCAAATATTATCTGAAACTTGTATAAATTCTCACAGCACCTCGCATATGTTCCTATCTCATCAAGCACATTATCGTAATGCTACTAGCCTGAGGAATAGAATATATCACTTTGCTTTATAACCTTTTGTCATTTACTGAAATATAAATGCCAACAATTATTTAATACGCGTCCCTGTCTCATATAAGCAGACAGTGGCGTTATATATATATTTATATAAATAAATTGTGTGAAATTATTTAAAACTAAATTTGATCTCTTATTTTATTTGATTCCTATCACTGTCTTGGTCTATATATATATATTCTGCATTTCTTTTGTAAATCCATAGACGTTAATTAGCCACCCAAACTTCTTTAGTATAGAGTCTTTTGTTTCTCCCTGACCACCAGGCACCGGTCAAAGGTTATATTAGTAGTGGCACCAGATGCGTTATTACGTAGATGGCACTGTGAAATTTGGACTTTAGATTCAAACTTAGTGTATCTAGAAGGCAACCCCTCCTAGAATGTTCAGTTTCGTGTCTGGGGTTTGAATTCTGCAGTGTGTTAGCAAGATAGATGATTCTGACCATTACAATAATGTCATCTCTCTTTTTAGTAATAATTCCATCTTTTTTTCTTATTGCAGATATAAATTTCTTACCAATATCAAAATGTTGGTTTACATTCATGAGACTTTTATTTTCTTCTACAGCTTTCCTTGCTAGTTCACAGTTATACTTTCTTATATCATTTTCAACTCCTTTCTGTACCATTTTACAAAATTTGAGATATTCAATCATTTTTAATGCATCTTGTATATCTTTATATTCCTTCTTTTCTTCATAAATTCTCTAGTCTCACTAGAAATTTTATTGGTCAATTACTGCTTTTTTCTACCAGCTATCTTTGTTGCAGTTTTTAAAAGTGTATCAGTTATTTTCATATTAATTTCATTCAAATCTGAATCATGTTCAAAATCTACTAATACTTGAAATTGATTTGTAAGTTCTAATTTAAATTCATTAGAATGTTTCTGAACATTAGGAATATCAACTGTAAAAATTGTTTTTCTTAATAATTTTTGTCTCTCTAGTTTTGCATTAACACACATCTTACATCTTACTAATCGATGATCACTTCCTGTGTTAAATTTATTAAGAACATTACAATCTTGAAATATGTATTTTCTGTTAGTCAAAATATAATCCAATTCTGCTGTACCTTCATTGGGATGCTTCCATGTCCATTTCCTTTTAACATTTTTCTCAAAAAAAGAATTCATAATATAAAGTTTTTCTTTTTCAGCAAACTCCACTAGTCTATGTCCTCTCTCATTTCTATTACCATAACCAAAATTACCTACAGCACCTTCATTTGTTTACCAATTCTAGCATTAAAGTCTCCCATAACAATTTTAAAATGCTGTTTACTTTGATCGAAAACCTTTTGTACATCCACATAAAAATTTTCTACTACTTCATCACTATGAGTACTTGTTGGGGCATAAACCTGAATTATCTTCATTTGGTATCTGCTATTAAGTTGTATAACTAATCTTGATACTCTGTCTGATATACCATCAATCTCCACAATGTTGTTCTTTCACTTTTTATTTATAATGAATCCTACTCCACTTGTATTTCCAATATTTGTGCCTTTATAATAGAGTACATATCCACTTTTTAAATCAATTGTCTCTTCACTGTTTCTTCTAACTTCACAAAGTTTAATAAAGTCCCATTTAATATAAGACAGTTCTTCTTCTAATTCTTGCAATCTTCCTTCACTTAAAAGTGATATGCAGTTATAACATCTAAAACATGTTTTCAATAGTAGTATTAAAAGTAGTAAAAGAATTAGAATAAGGGTGAGAAGATTTCTTTTTATAAAAGGTCACTCAAGACTATTAAAGGTAGAGCTAATAAATATAATTAGAACTGAACTTTTGAGTATATAAAAACATAAGTAATGATTTTATGTAATTGAAGTAGAAGAAAGTTATACAATTTACTAAAAATCCTGAATGAAAATTTATAATAGGGGATTAAAATTTTTAAAGCTTTAATGGATCTTATTAAGAGATTGTATAAAAATAATTACTATAAATATCAATTAGAAAATATAGAATCAGTTAAGAATTAAAAATAGAGTGGGACTAAAGCAAGGATGCTCTACATCACATATTTTTTTATATTTGAGAGAAATGGAAAGAGCAATAGGAAGACTAGGAAGTAGGACAGAGATACCATTAATAGATGGCAAGGAAGTATATACATTATAAGGTCTTTTATTCACTGATGATATCTTCTTGTGCACAGAGAGTAGGGAAGATAAGTTGTGCTGAAGATGTGCACAATGGTGGGTAAAGAGATAGGAATTAAATTTAGTGAAAAAAAATCAAAGGTAATGACGATTAATACTGGGGAAAGAGAAGTCAAAGAATTTTTATAAAGTTAAGTGTGGTCAATAGGTATAACTATTTGGGAATCAACTTAAGTAATCAGAGAAATTGCTTGCATGAATCGGAGAAAAATTGATAAATGAAGCAAAGCAAAAAAAAAAGGATTGATAAAGAAATTAACAGTATTTTAATATAAAAAATATACTGTAGCAAGATTTGAAGAAAGTGGCAGTAGCAGGGTTAACTTATGGTAATGATGCATTATATGTGTAAAGGAGTGTTAGATTACTTAGAAAATGTACAAAGAGAAGTATGAAGACATGCATTAGATGCAGGTGTGTGGGTTGCAAAAGAGGCAGTTCAAGGAGAAGTGGGATAGTCAAGTATTTATACAAGATGCAACAAATAAAATAAAAATGTTTGATAAATTGCAATTTATGGATAGTAAGAGAATAATGAAAATAGTAATTAATTGGGTTATGAATAAAGAGACAGGCAACAAGATGGTGAGAAAGGTAGTATGGTATGCAGATTTGGATTAAGACTTTATGCCATTACACTTATACAAAAGATGGGATGATTGTGTTAGAAGGATTGTTGAATATTATAATGGCAAAGAATGGGATAGAAGAATAGATGCATTAATAAAAAATAGGGAGTTGGAGAAATGGAGAACTATTATGGAGAGTAAAAAGAGTTTAAATATATATAGAAGTAAGCAGAATATTGGATGTGAATTAATTTATGATAATAGCAAGGAAAGTAGTTCACTGCTTAAGGTTTGAAAGGATTAAAACAGGCAAAATTCACTATACATATTACCACACACAGCAAGCTAGAGTAATCAATGGACTCATCCAATATCCCCAGATTAGTTTCTGGCACAAATTTTTCTGGCATCCATTGATTACTATAGCTTGCTGTGTGTGGCAATACATATAGTGAGTTTTGCCTGTTTTAACAACAGTTATACACAAGCATAAGAAGTGGTGGTCATGTGATGTTTATTCGAAAGGATTGTTAGCATCAAGGGAATACACACATAAATGGAAAAATGTGGATGATTTAGTCTACAAGTTATGTAAGGAAGACATGGTAAATATTAGATATCTGCTAATTGTAAATGCTTACAAGCAGAAAGGGTTCAAATAATGAATTTGTGGGAGAATAAATATAAACTAGGGCTTAGTAGGAGAAGAATGAAATTTGTATTTGTGTAAATATATTTTGAACTGTTTGCAAATGAATTAATATAATGAATATATTTATTTTAATAAACAATATATTAATAATAAAAATTATACAGAAATTGGGTTTTTATGCTGTGTTTGGAAAAACATAAGGGGGATCTAGATATAAAGGTTTCAGAGTGGACAAAGATGATGTTATAGAAATAGGATGAAACAGGATAGAAAAGAATATAGGAAAAATTTAGGGTAAGGAATGGAAAGGGAAGGTGGCTAACAGGTTTCTCTGGGCATAGTGGATGAAATATTCATGACTTTGATAAAGATGCCACAGTGCATCACATTATATATGCTTTTGAAACAGCAATGCATGAGCTAACGTTATGTGATAGAGTCATGTGAAAATTTGACGGTATCATATGTAAATTATACAAGTTATTTTACTTGTATAGAAAATATTATTAATTGCATTGAAAATATTTGTATCTTGAAATAGAATTTGAAATTAAATAAAATTAAAATATTTATTACGTTTTTAGCAAAGTATTGGCTTATTTTTAATATAAGTTATGATGACATTTCTTTTTTTTTTTTTAAAAAAAAATCAAATCATATATATATCATCTGAATTCTTTTGTAAATAAAATCTAAGACAATAGGAGTGATATCAAGTAAACATTTTAAAAACGTTATAAATGTGAAATTAAATGATATAGAGAGGTCTAAACTGGTTGCTTCTTAAATAAGTAGAACAGAAATGAGGTTTAAATTGCTTATTAAAGGTTTATGAAAATAGGAAAATATTGTTTCCAGAATATTTTTATTATCTAGATGCTCAGAACATGATAAGAAGATGGCAATTTTGTTGAAGATAAATTGCAGGTTGTTTCAAGATAAAGAATATACTGATAATAATAGGTTATAAAAATGAGACTACTGAGAAATCTGGCGATCTATTTATTATATTTGAGGTTTCTGAAACAACAGAAGTTTATGTGTTAGTGATAATAAATAAGTAACATAAATGGTAGTTTAAAAATGTTTTCTAATTGATTTTTTTAAAAAAAAAACTTATACTTTAATAAAAAGGGCCACATCATTTAGGTAATTATAAAACTGCTTTATAGGTTGATATCTCATTCTTAAATCCCAAACTGCTTATTTTCGTTCTCAATTGAGATTTATAAACTAGCTATCTTCATTTCTTTTCTATTAACTTTAAATGTTTTGATTAATTTTTTTTGTTTGTTTGTTTTCTAGGATTAAGCACAAAACTAAGGCATCGGTAACATTATTATATTATTATTCAAATTTTTAAAATGAACTTAATTAAATTTTTATTGTCTAAAATTTGATGCTTTTTTTTTTTACCAATAATCCCATGGAAGAGAAGCTGATTTGATTGTCTACTTATTTTTTTATTATAAAGAAATGATTTTTCACTCAATATTGCACAATATTGTTGCACTTTAAGTCATCCATTTAATTTATTATATTTTTTAGAACAACTGTGTTTAAAAAATAAATTATATATATATTATCATGTTTTATATGTCTATTAGATTGTGAAAAATAAAAGTAAATCACAGATTTTTTTAACTGTATGTGATGCAATACATTCTGGGAGTCAGGAATCTCTCAGCCATTATGTCCAGAAAAACCTGTTAGCCATCATACCTTCCTTTTCCATTCACCACCTTAAGTTTTCTCCATATTCTTCTCTATCCTGCTCCATCCCATTTCCACAAATTATCTTTGTCCACACTATGGCCTTTCTATCTAAATCCCCTTATTTTTTTCCAAACCCAGTGTAAAAACCTGTATAATTATTTTGTTTACATTTATCCTTTCCACAACTTATATGTGATGCGATGCACTGTGGCTTCTTCTTTTTCAGAGTCAGGAATCTCTCAGCCACTATGCCTGGAGAAACCTGTTAGCCACCTTATTTTCTCTTTCCATTCCCCAACCTATATTTTCCTATATTCTTCTCTATCCTTCTCCATACCATTACCACAACATAATCTCTGTCAACTTCATGATCTTTATATCTAAATCCTCCTTATCTTTTCCCAAACCCAGTATAAAAACCAAGAACCCACTTTCTGTATAATAACTTTGTGTATTATTTATTCTTCCACAACATCATTTGTATCCTTTTTGCTTTCAGGCATTTGCACTCAATTTACAGATTCCTAAAATTTTCTATGCCTTCCTTACATAACTTGCAAACTAAATTACCCACATTTTCCCATTTATGTATATATTCCCTTGTTACTAAAGATTTTGCCCAAGCCTTAAACAGTAAACTAGTTTCATTGCTATTATTATCACTTAATTTGCATCTAATATTCTCTTTATTTCTATATCTATTTAAATTCTTTTTATTCTTTATACTAGTTTTTCAACTCTCCAATTCCCTATTTTTTATCAATGCTTCCATTCTTCTTTCCCATTCCTTGCGACTATAACATTCAACAGTTCTGCTAACACAGTCACCCCACCTTTTGTATGAGTATACTGACATAAACTCTTTATCCAAATATTCTGCATACTGGACTACCTTTCTTACCCATCTTGTTGCCTGCCTTTTACTCATAGTAAATACTATTTTGGTTATTTTCTTACTATCCATAAATTGCAATCTACTGAACATTTTTATTTTGCTTTTTGCATCTTTCATATAAAAACTTGGCCATCCAATTTCTCATTGAATTGCCTCCTTTGCCATCCACACATAACAAATTTTTCTTTACAAGTGCCACCTAGGGCAAGTTATAGTAACCAATAGATGCTAGAATACTAGTCATTGCTATAGTTTGTAACAGGTGACACTATTATATGGAGAAGTTGGGTACTGTTTTAACAGCTTATGTTCACACAAGAGGAGGTAATCAGATGATGTTTTTATGATTTTTGTATTCATATAACAACCATTAATTTAGCATCTATATAACATTTTATTCTTTGGTGGTAATCATTCATTATATATATATATTATAATGATCGAAATAAAAGTGAAGATCGAATCTAACTGCAAACTACGATATCTGCTCTACAAGGCACCATCTAGGCATTTAAACCTAGAAAAATTTATAGAGTAGGCAGATGCGTGCTGTTAAGATTCCACTTTATTTAAATATTCAGATCGTTAGCCCAAGACCCCAGCTCAGTGGAGATGCAGAGATAAAAATCTATATCTTAATTTATATCTTAAATATAAATAAATAAAAGCCACTGCCAGAAATTAACACATAAAAATATTTATTTACGCACATATAAAATAACATTTAAATTTTGAGGAATAAATTCACCATTCTAGATTTTTCTATTAATCTTTAGTTTTACATTTAAGTAAATTACAACCATGAGTTTAATATTTATTTAGTGAGTCGAGGATGAATAGACTACATAGATCTGCATTTGAAAAGAAAATATTCTTCCCTGATTTAACCTTAGGCAACAAATTTCGCAATCAAACCGGCGCCAATCCATCTGATACATTTATGTATTCAATGTAGCATGAAAATACGACAACACAAAATACTATACTGTCAGGAATGTACATCTGATCAGTAAGTAGAATTAGAGAAGACATTGTCTTTCCACCAACAGGAATGTTACATCTGTTGACGAGTAGAACAATAAACATAAAACTCCATAGGAATGGACTGCGGTCCTTTGCCGTCTTACAAACCCATCCATAGGCAAACAGAAGGTGTGTGGCATATATATATAATCCTGCCCATAGCAGATCTCATACTACATCTACAATTACACAAATATATCCAATCCATTGAACCAATTCAACTATGAAATTAACAACCTAAGATTACCCTCCCTTAATATAACTTTACAAAACTCTATAGCCATTCATGCCCGACTTAAATTTAACATTTAAATACGTTCGCACAGATTATTTTTATACAATTTGTTTTATAATGTCGAGTATAGATCGGCTGCACAGATTCCACGGTCAAAAACATTCCAAATTAAACACAACTGATCAAAATACTAAGTCAATCGATAACGTCAATTGCTGAGGGAATACAGGAGACCCTTTGGTGTTCATCATAAGACACTGCAGTGACATTGTTGACTTATATGTTCTAATCGACTGTGAAAACCACAAGATAATCAACCGCTAACGAATCTATGCAACGTCTATACCCAACTTAAGTGTAATGCATTTAATAATTTCTACAATAAATATTATTACAAATAAAAATAATAAAATGGAAATGATTTTAGCCAAACTTAACTATATAAATTTAAACAATCAATTATTAATTTGAAAATCAAATAAGAGTTCATTTTAAAATTTAAATTAGCTGAATCTTTAAAAAAAAACAATGATGAAAGTTCTTAATTACTTTTTTTTTGTTGTTGTTAATTTGTAAAGTTCATAGCTCACGGTAGAAGAGTCCAGGTTTCTGCTTTTAATTCCCAGGTTTCTGCTTTTAATTCCCGTGATGCCTCCATTGGAAGATAATGTTCTGGAGATGGCAATAGCTGGTTCAAGGTATCACAGTCTTTTCATTTTTTTTTTTAAATAGAGTGTGGTATGTGCGTCCTACCACATCTCTCATACACAAAATGCTGGAACTGTCAGAAAAAACTGTATTTCCCTTTTTATATTATCCACACGGATTCAATCAACAAAACGTCACTAATCCATCACTTTCGTTAGGGTCCGAGCCAAGGTTTAGTGCTTCCATTGGTCAAGCTAATTTCTCTTTATTTTTTTTATCTATCTTTCATCAGATCATTTTAATTATACAAGAGCCCAAGGCTAGCTTGCTTTTCAAACAATTTATAAACAATCATTTCCATTTACAGATTACAAGAATTAATTAATACCTGTTTTTATTTTTAAATCTTGTACTTTTTTTTTATAAAAAAGTACGTTCAAATACTTATTTGTTTTTTTTAAAAAAAATTTTTTTTAAAGTTTGGCATCTGTGCGAATGTATATACGTTTAACAAACATTTTAATTTTAGCGTTTAGTTTTTTACTTTTATTTGCGAACTTTTAAGTTTTTATTTTAAATTAATGTAACGACATATTTATATATCGTTACAATATATATATATATGTCAAAACGTCGACCGCGAAACAAACCCAGGATAACTGCTTGGAAAGCAGCCATGCTAACCTCTAGGCCACCAAAGCTTGACACCATTCATAATATTTTAATCATTTTTTTTAAAGATCAGTGTAATGATATCCATTTGATTGTTTATTCTGAAACTCTTATTTTCCAATGGATGACTAACTTAGTTAGCTTTGACATCTATCTGAAAAAACCTGACCTTTCTCAGCTATGTGAAAAAATATTAAATTCCATCTGAATTTGAACCCTAAAAAGTGAATATGACATTATAATACCTTATACTTAACACTAACTACATCACGTTTTTTTCTCTTAGTTTAGGCCTTAAATGTTATAATTTTTTATTGGTATTGTTTTAGCATATCTAACAAATAAATCAACATATTGAATCTCGCAAATGTTTTGTAGCGCACTTTGAGATTCAAATGCTTTTTTGTGTGAGTGGAAAATGTTTGCGAATATAATTAAAGTTTCAATCCTGTTTGTATACAAATTGATTGTTGCTTGACTATTTTTTCTACGAACTGGATATTTCCTGAGGGATAAGTGTATATTCGTTTTTTTTTTTAAAGAGATAGGGAGGTAGGGAGAAGATAAGGCACGAACTCATCTGAAAAGAACTAATTGTGTAAAAAAAATTAAGACACAGTATCTTAATGTAAAACTTTACATATAAATGTAGTTATAAAAAAAGAAAGAATAATTCAGCATTATTTCTTTTTTCTTCTATTGATTTTTATATTTACGCTCGTAAAGTTATGGATTAAAATATAAGTCACTGAAGAATAAACAAAGCTAAAATCTATTAATTCATACAATAAGTAAATGTTATTTGTATACAAAATTCAATCTTTTTCCAAATTAATTTTGTTCTTAGCTTTATTTGATAATAGCATAATAAATGTAATAATGTTTTCATAAGTTCATGATAAAATATTTAAATATTGATTGGGAAAATGTATTAAAAATTTATACTCATTTCTTTTCTTTAATTTTATGTGTTAAGCGTCGAAGCGAGCTCCGGGACATCCTCTTGTAAGGCAGCTGTGCTAACCACTCGGCCACCAACGCTTGACTTCTCATTTCTTTTTTTGTTTAAAAAAAAACAACAAAAGTACAGAAAGCAGTTTGTTTAATTTATATATATATATATAAAATTTGCGGAAGCACTGAAACTCTTCAGCGAGCTATATGCGTACTAACTAACTGTCAGTAAATCTAAATGGAGAAATGAGCCCATCTACACTTTTGCTTTGATCGTATATGAACATACAATTTATTGATGTATTCATACGCAGAGGGTGATTTATATATACTAACATGATTTTAAAACGACTATAAGCTATTCTGAAACCACTATAACCAATTAGAGGGCAAGGCTGAATCTCATATTTAACAGCCTTTTACTATTATAACTTTTTAATAACCCGAAATAGATGGAATAACTAAATATAGATTAAAAGCTGTTCAAATATAATGATGCTGAGATAATGAAATTTCTTTATGGGGCTATATATGAGATAGAACAAAAAGAAATCATTAATTTATTCTGCAAATAAGATGTATTTAGAAACTTACAATAATAATTAAATACATGTATAGTATTTATATTTTAAACTAGATGTAATTAGGAGGGTTTGAACCCAGACATTCAAGCTTCATTTAGTCATCAACTTCATCTTATACAACCGATACACGTGACTGCATGTATGCAAAAAAGATACATCTTTTATGCTGAACCAGCACTCACCACTAGTAGTGTAAAAGATGATGATCTGGACCAACTGATAAATGCTGGTTAAGCATGACATTCATATATTGGAGATCATTTTTTTCGCATGTATGTGATCATGTGTATCAATTGTATAAGATGGAGTGGTTGACTAAAGGGAGTTTGAAAGTCTGGATTCAAATCCTCTCTAATTAAACTTACAATAAACTTTTGATTCTGTCAAAAATTGAAGTTATGTATGAAATTATTTCTTGGCTGTAGTTAAAATCCTGAAGAGCTTCTATGACGGAAATGACTTTCATTGATCCTACTTTTTAGTACATTTACAAAGTTGATTAATCAAATCAAATTCAAGCTTATAAATAATAAATGAATAATAACCAATACTGGAAAGTTTATCAATGAATAAACATTTAGCCATCCGTACCAATGTATAAAAATTAGCAACCATTTTGTTATTATACAATAAATTCTCCCATCTATTTTATCACTATAGAGTTTATCATCCAATAACAGGGATCAGATCAAATTCTTGTTACTAAATGAACTAGTATATAATGAGGAAATGAATATTGTTTTTTCTATGCATTGACACATGTGATTAGCTGTTTATTCATCTACACTCTTGTGTATTGTTTGATTAATCAAATTTTCTTAGTATATGACTTGGATATATTATTTTTATCTGAGTGTTCATTTTATTAATACATATATATTAATATGTTTTCGTAAATTAATGCTTATTTAAATACTGAAAAATTCATCTCCATAGATTATTGTATGGATATTTTTAAAAAGCTTATTTTTTTACAGTTGATTTATTTCAATGTTTCCTTCAGTTTTTAATTGCATGCCTCACTTCTTCATTTAAGTATATTAAATTTATTAATTGTTACATTTTCATTTACCATTGTCAAACTTTCTCCACTCACAACTTTGACGCCATCCATTTCAGATAAATACACTAATGATTATTACTAATCATTTTCGAAACTAGAGATTATCTCTAGCACAGATATAAACTTTAAACCTCAGTTAAAGATTAATATATCTGATTTTTTAAATTTATACACATGGAGTTATTCACCTTTCTCTGTCCCATATGTAATATCTTTATAGATATAATAAACATCTCCCTACATCCCCATTCTTTTTAAATACATATAAATAAAGATATAATAAAAGACAAATGACCTTCAAGATGCATTTTGTGCTGAACCAGCACTCATCAGTTGGCCCAGGTCACAATCTCTCATATACATCTTTATTACACCTAGGTCTCTTTTTACACGGACTTATTTAACATGATTTTGAAGTTACGCGATTCGTGTTTCACCGGAAGTCGAATTCCGATATTGCGCTATTACTTTAAATAATCAATTTTGCGCACTTACGTTATATTGAAAGTAATAGCACATTATTGGAATTCGACTTTCAACTTAGTAATTTCAATATTTTCAGTGCTTTATAATAGTAAGATTTTATGCAATAATGAAATTAAAATCATGATTTCCACCTTTTATGTATACACACATTAAATTTTACAAAATTATAATGTAAATTTGTTCAAACATTGTGCGTGTTAATTTTGCATTTTAAATCACATCCTGTTTTTGCTTTTTAAAAAAGAATGTAATCAATTATTAATCATTTAGTGTCCACAAGTTTATTTTTAAAAAGTCAGTAATAGCAGTGGGCACAATTAAATTTGACAGTTAAAAATTAAAATCTGATTTTTAATTGTAATTAACAATTTAAAAATTACTTACAGCGACTTGAAATAATGTGATGTGAAATTTGATTTTTAAACGGAATTGAAAATTAAAGACAAAAATAAAAATTTAATTTTTAGTTGTTAGTTTCATAAACAATTAATAAAATCATCGTCTCAAAGATTAATTACTAATTACATTGTCACCAGAAAACCATTGACACAACATGAGTGTGAAGTTGGCGCTAGTTGTTTGCAAACGAATGTGTTTTTCGGCAAATAGCTATAATAATTAAAATGTATATAAAAAAATGTAAATTACTGTATTGTAAATTATGCATAAAAATATATTATTTGAATAAAATTAAATATTATAGTTAAAAAAAGTTTGTCTTGTATCAATTTTTTTCAAATTTGAAATTTTTTATTAGTCATATTTTATTTCCTTTTTTTTTTTTTGTGCGAATTTTTAAGTAATTTTATGTTGGTGCTTTGCTTTTACGTGAATTTTGAAAAATCACAGACCGCATCCCCCCTTTTTCAATGTAAGTTACATCTATTTTTGCGCGATTTCATTTGTGCATGTTTTCTGAGGAACCTATCTATCGTGTAAAATGAGACCCAGGTGTATATGCAAAGTATTTATCTAGAGTAAATTGTTACATTTTCCTTTACCATTGTCAAACTTCCTCCACTCACAACTTTGACGCCATCCATTTCAGATAAATACACTAATGATTATTACTAATCATTTTCAAAACCAGAGATTATCTGTAGCACAGATATAAACCTTAAATCTCAGTTAAAGATTAATATATCTGATTTTTTAAAATTTACACACATGGAGTTATTCACCTTTCTCTGTCCCGTATGTTATGGAGATGTTTATTATATCTATAAAGATATTACATACGGGACAGAGAAAGGTGAATAACTCCATGTGTGTAAATTTAAAAAATCAGATATATTAATCTTTAACTGAGGTTTAAAGTTTATATCTGTGCTAGAGATAATCTCTATTTTCGAAAATGATTAGTAATAATCATTAGTGTATTTATCTGAAATGGATGGCGTCAAAGTTGTGAGTGGAGGAAGTTTGAGAATGGTAAATGAAAATGTAACAATTTACTCTAGATAAATACTTTGCATATAATAAAGATGTATATGAGAGATTTGTGACCTGGGCCAACTGATGAGTGCTGGTTCAGCACGAAATGCATCTTGGGGGTCATTTGTCTATTATATCTTTATTTATATGTATTTAAAAAGAATGGGGAAGTATGGAGGTGTTTATTATATCTATAAATTTATTAAGTGCAAGCAGATGATATAATAATAATGTGAAAGGCTAAAACCTTTAACAGATGCACCTTAAAAATGCTTATGTAACAGCCAATCAGATGTTAATCGATTAATTATAAACATCTTTAAAACACTCTAGCAAGATTTTTTTCCCCAAATTCATACATGAAATGTATAAATGATAATGATGTGTCAGATGATTGGAAGAAAGATGATAAGAAAGATAATTTCAGACATATCAGTCTTTGATCAGTTTTATACAATATGGATTTAAAAGTCATTTTAGTGCCGTAGATTATATCCAAGTATTGAGAGAAGTTATAGAAAGAACAAATGAATAGGAGTTACCATTGTGCCTTAGATTTGTAGATTATGAAAAGGCACTTGATTTTATAAGCATTGTTTTAGTGATTAAAGCATTAGACCATCGAGGTTTAGACCCAGGATATTATCATATTTTGAAGAATGTTTATAAAAATGCAACAGCAACAATTACATAATGATACTAGGAAGATTAACATTGAGAAGGGTGTATGACAAGATGACTCTGGATCTCTGAAACATTTTACAGCAGTTTTGCGAAAACTATTTTGTGGATTAAAATGGGAAGCCAGGGAAGTAAAAATAAATGGGGATTATTTAAGTTATTTACATTTTGAAGATGATGCAGTTGTTTTTGCAAATAATGCTTTAGAGCTTCAAGAAATGTTGCAAGAGTTATCAAATAAAAGTAAGAAAGTAGGATTAAAAGTAAATGTTAAAAACACTAAAGTAGTGTTCAATGCATTTTTTCAAAAGATGGAAATAAAGATTGATAATGATGAGTTAGAAGAAGTTAACAACTACAAATACTTTGATCAAATTATTACTACAGATGGTAACATAATGGATGAAATTAATCACAGAATTAAACATGGTTGGAGTACTTTTTGGTAGAAATATTAAAAGGAAATATGCTTATGCGTTTGAAAAGGAAGGTTTTAAATAAATGTATTTTATCATTTCTTACTTATGGATCTAAGACTTGGACATTTAACAAAAGAGCAATAGAAAATCTTTAGATCACTCAATAAAGTATGGAGAGATGCATGTTGGGATTAACAAGAAGAGATCAAAAATGAAATACATGGGTGAAAGAACAAACAGGTGTTATTGAGATCATTGAAAGAAATAAGAGACTGAAGTGGAGTTGGGCTGGCATATTGCTAGAAGAGATAATAATAGATGGGCAGTTGAAATCTTAAGCTGGATTCCAAGAGATTGTAAAAGACCCAGAAAGAGATCACATGTGAGATGGATGAGTGAAATAAGAAAGTGTGCATGGACAAGAGAGACTATAGATTGGAGAAGATGGATTGAATTTGGAGAGGCCTTCATCCTGCAATGGATCAATAATGGATGACAATAATGATGATGATGACACATACATAACTGTGAAACATAACTATAAAAGTAATATTATTTTTAAAAT
The DNA here is from genome assembly GCA_028023455.1 of Epiperipatus broadwayi. Classification (NCBI taxonomy): domain Eukaryota; kingdom Metazoa; phylum Onychophora; class Udeonychophora; order Euonychophora; family Peripatidae; genus Epiperipatus; species Epiperipatus broadwayi. The sequence continues at coordinate 6,982,569 of JAQFVV010012454.1, read as the reverse complement.
GCTGGATTCATCATAATAATACTGATCATGATCAATTCTCAGAACCATCAAGTACTATCATAAACTTAAAATGTAAAGAAACCAGACTTTAAATTGTGATTCTTAGGATCTTAGTGACATCTAAATAATTTTAAACAGAACTATGTATATAATGACGATAGTGATAATGATGATAACAATAATAATAATAGTAATAATGGGCTTATAACAATTGTATAATATATATACTGAAATGGTATATTTCCTCTGTTATATACATTTCACCTATTTATTCCTACACCTCCATCTGTGTCAGGTTTAAACCCTTAAAAAGTATCCATCTTAAGATGCTTACATATTTGTATACGTGTCACCACAATATATATATATATATATATATGCAGAAATAAATGTCTGTAGTATAAGTAGTATAGATATACTACAGCAGTATATTTATTTCAAAGTAATATATATTTAAATTATTATTTATTTCATTTTAAAGTCAATTTGTATTTTTTATACGCTTAAATTGCATGTGTATATGTGTATTCCATGTACCACCATGATATATATATATATATAGCATCATATTATTCGATCATTTCATATAATTTTTAAATATGATTTAAAATAAGTTGTAAATAAAAATCACACTACACACACCTGCTTTAGAATAGTGGGATGATTAAATCCAAATTTTAGTTTAGACAATAAATATTTTTCAAAAATACATTTTTCTTGTAAACAAAGATTTAACTAACTGTAACCATTGCTAAATCTTTAGGGAACAGAAATGATCAAATCTAGCAAAAACACTCTGTTCCTGGAATAAAACAAAGAATTAGAGTTATTTTAGAATTTAAATATCAAAATTTAAAAGGTACTAATGGATTTATTCATGAAAAATAATTTTGTTATTAAAATTATAATTGAATCTCAGGACAGTATAAATAGGATAGATTTTACTATGTACCCACACTCTATAATTTTATGAAGCGTCAGCTAATAGCTTCCATGCTGGTTTTAACTTTAATATGATGGAGTAGGGTGGGTGAGAATTACCATTTCCAGCCCAGAAAATGGTGACATCTACCCCAATTCTACATGCCAAAATGGTGGATCATCATCAAGAAGATGGGAAACATTCCTGCCAATGGTCTGCTGCAAGGAGATTACAACTGAAACCATGGTGCCTATCCAGAGATCAAGATTTGCTACTGTACCTGCCACCTAGAAGTGCTAAAAAACAAACTGCTTCTGAGAGGTTAGGTAATAACTCCTCAGAACATTGCAGAAAGCTCTAAAATGAACATTAAACCATAATTTTTTAAAGCTATAGCTTATAATTTATAATGAACATTCAAACTAATTCTTCAAATTCTTATCTAAATTAAATGTAAAATCTCTGAAATCTTGCCTAAATTCTCAATAATGTTACTTTTGTAAACTAAAATTACAGGTTCTAAAATAAAACAACTATAATCATTTGTTTCATACTGTGACTTTGTCTATGTTTTAATCAATTTTATTTCATTTTATTACATGTTATAATATTCCAAATGTCTCAAAATGGTGTGTTTATTTAATTGTGGTACTTCTTTAGTGAAGATATTATAATATCTTTAACTTAATGAATATTGATAATGCTTATTTAGCTTATTTTAGCCTGATGTTATTGTATTGATAATAATAACCAATCACCTTGCGCTCATTATTATGATGTAATTGATTTAGTTTTTCATTGATTAAAGGGTTATTATGGTTTGCAAAATATTAAAATTACAATATTATGATTTTAAGGATTCATTTTTGTGATTGTGAAGGCCTAGCCATAGAAATACAGAATAAGGTATATTTTATAATATACTATTAATTTTGACCCCTCTAAAATATGCTGTTCCTTCTTTAATGAAAATGCAATTAAGGATCTAGCTTAATTAGTCTATTAGACTAGATTTATAATTTAGTTCTTAGTATTATAGCATTTTTATAATATGCTTAAATTATGAACTGGCTTTCACTGGCAACACAGATGTAACTAACTGTTTAAGGCACCATTAATTTAATTTTACATATTTGTATTTGCTTTATGCATTGTGGGTGTGTCCTTACCAAGTATGTACACATTAAAAATATCTTGCTATTCTTCAATGAGCTCACAGTGGAAACTGTTCTCATTTTATTCATAATGTTTGGATAAGGCTCTTTTATATAGAACTGGGGCACAAAGACTCTGACCCTTTTTATTAAGTTTTTTCAAGTTCCGAACCTAGGATGTTTGCATTTCTTCTTATTAGCAAACCATTCAGTCTTAGGGTACTACACATTTGGTGTGAAATCCTGTGAATAATGAAACATCATCACTGCCATATCTTTATTTGTATTTAGTATGTGCCTATAGTCAATATATGTAAAACTCATTTAGCCAGTTCTTCCTTTATATGATTATTTATTCAGAATTTGTCTGAAATCATAAATCTCTGATTGATAAACATAAATCTGCACCATTCTCAAGCTTTATTATGTGCTCAAATTTTAATATATTTATGTAAATAGCAGCCACATTTAGCACTGTAGTAATCAGTACATCTGTAGTTTAGCATATTTACTTCTAAATGGGAAAACCATGGAATGGAAATAGGATTTGACATATTAGGTCTACATAGACATAGTTTAGTCACTGCAATAATTAATAAATATAGTATGATGAGATATACTGTAACCTTAATCCATCTCATTCCACTATATAACACCTGCATGCATTAAACATCACATACTTAGCTTTGTAAAATTGTGTGTTTTATTTTAATCTGTTTGATTTCTATTTTATTAATTATAATAAACTTATTTAAAATTTATTTTATCTTCATATCTTTTACTCAAATTCAATTCCAATTAACTTATTTAATTAAATTATGATTTGAACATGTTTAATATGCATTATAGTTTAAATTATTGATATTACCTTAAGTTTAGTTTAATAGTTTATTTTAACCCATATATGTTGCTTGTGTGGCTAGGTTTAGGATCAGATGTCTCTCCCTGTTCAGATCTGGCTTGCAAATCAAATTAAGGCCTGTGAGTAACCTCAAAAATGTCACTCATAGGATGTTAAACCATAGAGCACTAATAAATAAGTTGGGACCTCATCATCTCATTTTGATCAGCTTTAAGGTATTTAACCTGGACTCTGGGTTTTGTTATGTGAAAGTACAAATCTGATCACTACAATATATATATATAAAACCAAAACTGTCTAACACTATACTAGCAAAAATAAAAATGCAAAACCATAAAACAATACAATACTAGATTAAATCCAAAATTTTACTAAAACTCCTTGATTCTGAGGCTATCAATCTTATGAAGACTTCTTTTGATATTAAGGGAAGGTGGGGTTTGACATGAATTATGGGAAGGTTTGTTTGTTTGTATATATATATGTTTTCCTTTAGTTAGATTTTCACTTGAGAAGGTCTATTTGTAGTAAATGAAACCATGGTTGTGTAAGGATTTTGGTAAAATTTTGGATTTAATCTAGTATTGTATTGTTTTATAGTTTTGCATATATATATATGATTCCTAATTATAAGAGGCATTGTTTTAAGTAGGGATGAATTCAAACTCATTAAAACTATTTTCTGCTTCAACAAAGTATTTACGGTCAACAAACCATTTTTAGCTTGAAAATTAAATTTCACAAAGCTAATAACTTTGTGCCATATTTTGCTGCTTGTAAATCTCACTAATAACTGTTAAGAATAAAAATACATTATTTTGTTATTGCCGTCCTAACATTAACCATCAACTAATAAAAACTTCTCCTAATCTTCCTGATTTCAATGTTGAAGCAGAAGAACTGATAAAATAAGTTCAATCAATAATACCCAAAACAATTTTTAATACCATTACCCATTTATTAATAATGCACAGAGGCAAAACTCTCCATACAATAGCGCCACCAGTGCAAACCAGAGTAATCAATGGATGCAGGAAGGTTTGCATATAAAATCCCTATCTAGTGCCTATTCATCCAATATTCCTAGATTCTGTGTAAATAGCTTGTGTAAGCATAAAGAATGGTAATGAAGTGATGTTTAGTGGCATTTATTAAGAACATATAGATTTTTGAGGATACAGTTTTATTAAATTTATTTACTATAATGGTCAAATATCCAATACAATTTATTTGTCCATAATGCTGACATAAATCAATAATCAATCAAAATTATTTATTAAATTTATTTGCACATATAATTCAACAACATTAAATCTTCCAGTTACTGAACTTCTTAAAAAAAAATTTCCCCTGTCTGCAAACTCAATTAAATCTGTTTTTTCTACAAGAGAAGATTTTGGAAAACCTATTTATCAATATTAAAACCCTACAACTTCAGATTCAATTATAATTTTAGTTTCAGATCTTGGAACATTCAAATTAAGCCAAATTCATACATTCTGCATACCTGTATTTTAAATAAAATTGATAAACACCTGTTATCCACAATCTTTCTTATTACTCACATTATCATTATTAATAGTGCAAATATTTCTTCTACTTAAGTAAATAATCTGCTTTCACAGTGATGTAGTCGATTAATTGTTTTTAGACCACTTTTACTAGGCCTTAAAACATCTGTGAGAGCAAAGGAATCTCTAAATAGAGTTGCCAAAATTTGCAATCATTTACTGAACGTAATTTCAATGTGTTTCCAATGACTTAAATCTCATGTAAGACAATTGTATGTTAAGTCTATCTTTTCTATAAGCTTTGTATCTTTAATATATATGTATTTGAACTTAGATTTCTGAGAATCTAACTGATGGAAATGATATTACATATGTATAAAATCTCATATTCTTAAAGTAAAGAAAGATAACCAATGGCATAAATATTAATAAGGACTACATTACATACAACTTAAGTGATTAAAACCAATGAGAAAGAAAAAAAGATAAAAAGAATATGAAAAACAAAACTGTGAGAGACAACAGAAAAGACTCCTCGCATCGGAAACAATACTGAACCTTTAATGAATTAAATCATATGATACAAAGCAACTGGATATATTTTTGGCCAGACACTAAATAACTGATTATTCACAATTAATCCTCATACAAAATAGTCCCTACATTAATTTTAAAACGTAGATACTGCCAGTGGGTTGAGGCCATCACTTATCATTTATATTATATATTGAACTTATTTATTTTATTATGTATAAGCACAGCAATTTATAATAAAAATAAAATAATAAATTAAAAAAATATTTAATTAAAGTGAAGAATGATTCTGAGAATTCAAATAATTGAAAAATTATAAGCAAATATTTTCATACTTTCAATTTTCATTATATGATTATATTTTAAAAGCTCAAAAAAGTAAATAAAAAACGAAACAAAACGAAGCAAGTTTCCCCCTTTAGATTCCTGAAATTAGTGTCTTTGTGTACACAAATTAGAAATTTTTATTTTACTTAAAAATAAATAAATAAATTACAATTTTTAATTTAATTCACCGATTACTTTACCATAAAATTCCATTTTCCCCATTATTTACGCTATAAGTTATGCAGAGAAAAGTGAAAAATCATGGGATAAAAAATAATCTTTTCTCTTTCTCAGCTACATCTTCTGTTACTTTTTCAAACAAACTCACGTAAGAACAGTTCATCGTTCGTCTTTTCTTCTCTTCAAATAAAAATGGTCAACATCACAAATAATTTTAAATTAGTTTTTTCTTTTAAAAAACTTATTTTTATTTTTTAACAGCGAGCAGCAGTATAATAACTCTCCTACCTTCTTTCCCATTAATAATTTTTATTAGTCATTTATTAGACTGGATTATTAATGATTATTTATTTTTCGCTGCATCACCCTCATGCAAGGTAGGGACTGGTTTCTATCAGCTTTTAACACATTGTGTAAGAGTAATGTACTTAAAATTATACTACAGAAATATTATTTCATTAAGGGGATAGTTTCTAGTCTAATGAATTACTAATAAAAGTTATTAGTATTCATCCATCAAATGGTTTGTGTCAAAGTTGTCAGGGCAGTAAGTATGACACTTATCAATTAATCTGTAATAATTGGCTATATATATACTGAACAGTGCTAAAAATATGTAAGACATTATGATCTGAGCCAACTGATGAGTGCTACTTCAGCACGAAATGGGCACATTTTGGGGATCAAATATTTTTCACGTCTTTGCTCATATGTTTATGGCTACATCCCTCCATAAGTTTTTAAAAGCAGATAGAAAACAATCGCTATCTTGCATGTGTTATTCAAACTTTCAATCAAGTAATTGAAATCAAAATCATTTAGTTAAATAGTAAGCTAAAACTTATACCACCTGCTGAAGATAAAATATTATTTATTATATAACACACAATAATTCGTAGGTAATTGCCAGAAACCATTGCAGACTGTAGTTAAATTAATTAATCTATATTCAAATTCTCTCATTCTTTTAATTTTTCTAACATTTAATTTTTCTAACATTTTATGTAACACTGAACAATAATATATATGTAAAATTTAAGGTAGACAAGTTCATGAATTTTAATTCTGTCAATCAAAGGGAGTCTTAAATGCTCAAAATGTTATATTTATCATTTACTGAAATATTACATCATCATCATAATAATAATAATAATAACAACAACAATGATAATAATGACAACAACAAAAATAACAACAACAGCAATAATAATAATAATTATAACAATAACAACAACAACACAACAACAACAATAACAATAATAATAATAATGGAATGTGTATGCGCGGGTTTGCCAAAGTCATCAAGAATGAAGGTCTTATTAATAATCTTTTTTTTCCTCCATATTTTAATCATTTTCATGCTTCAAAACTGTGATATATAACTGTGACGGCGATGGCAGATTACTGAAACAGTTGTTTTCGAGCAAAAAGTAAATAATACGGTTGTTCATAACTAAAAATAAATTCTAACGTCATAAGAAAGCATGGTGTTGCATCAAGAAGACAATGACATAAATTGCGCTAAAACAAACAGCGATAAAATGGAAACTGTGACTAATGCAAAAACTTACGTGAACGTAATAAAAATAAACCAGCAGTCACACAGCATTGAAAAAAGTCAAACATTATGACAGGCAGTAAGATTTAGGAAGGTAAATCAAGCTGACATAAATAATTTAAACCTTATTGACAACAATAATGAGGAGCCGTCCCCAACAATATGGAATCAAGATGAACTGCAAGAAATAAACATTAATTTCAACAGCACCATCCATAAAAAACTTCGCAACTTTCCAAAAATTTTTTTCACTGAGATCATTGGTGTTAGCAGTCACTGATAGGAATTTAACACTTTATAAAGTCCCCAAGAGAGCTTCTTTATGAAGAGCTGACAGCAACAGCAATGTGGAATACAGTCTCTAGTATTGGAGAGCATTCAAACTCATGATGTGTTGCAATTCAGTTTTTTGATGAACATCAGCATGCATGATTTCAAACTCAAGTAAAAACTTTAGGAAGTTATGCACTAATAATAGTCGGACAAAGCTTGCAAAACTATTGTAATAGAATAATTAATAACACTTATTTTGGATATACCATACAGGATTTTCAAAAATTAATTCAGTCATTTGGCAAAGCTATTTATATAAAAATCTATTTATCTGACACCCCCATCCCAGTTTTCAGCAACGATTTTCATTTCAAAATAAAGCTGAATGACAGTGTAAACCTGGAAGATATCCCCACACAAATAGTTGACCAAAATGCAATACTGACCATTCAAATAAAAGGATTAAGGCTGAGATGTTTTGCGTGCGGTGAAACCGGACACTTAGCAACTGATTGCAACACCAAAGAGAACCAGAAAAACCAACCGAGCACACGAGATCAATCAAGAGAAGCTCACCAACAGGAATCAAACAATACAAAGCAGATAACAAAAACAACTAATAAACAAAAAAGAATTAGTAAAAAACCCACAGCTCAACAGCAATTGAATAATAAAAAAACTGCACATACATTGCCAACACCTAAAATTCTGGATTTATCAACAAAAACAACCAATAGAATTCAAACCCCCACTGATAAAAAAACAGAAAGTCAACAGCCTCAAGAGGCTACAATAGAAAAAACAGTGCACAATCTAACTCAGCCTACCAAAGATATTGATGAAAAAAAGATAATAAAAGAACAAATAAACTTACACAGTAATACTGATCAAGAATATATATATATTAAGCAATTAAATCATCCCACATGATTAAGAAATCCAGTACTGCCCTCTGTGAACCAATATATAAATACATTAGAGTTCGTATTTCAAAATAGCCAGGTCAAAATGGTATCCACTTTGACCTGTCTGCTATCAGATGTTATATATTGAAATACGAACTCTAATGTATTTATATATTAGTTCACAGAGGACAGTACTGGATTTCTTAATCATGTGGGATGATTTAATTGCTTAATATTTGTATATTTATTTCAGTATAGCGTTATGCACTGGGATTATTTCCTATACATTTGTGTTAGGTGGTTTAAAGATTAAAATTACTAAAGTTTAGTTTGTCTTTATATAATAATAGTAAAAACATGTTTGTTTGTAGCAAAATTTAAGATCGTTGTTTGCTAATTTTCAAGTTCTTTGTTTGAGTTTGTTCGTATTTCAATATATAACATCTGATAGCAGACAGGTCAAAGTGGATACCATTTTGACCTGGCTATTTTGAAATACGAACTCCAATGTATTTATATATTAGTTCACAGAGGGCAGTACTGGATTTCTTAATCATGTGGATGATTTAATTGCTTAATATTTGTATATTTATTCAGTATATCGTTATGCACTGGAATTATATCCTATATATATAACACCAAACACCCAATATTAAAAATAACACAACAATGGAAATTATGGAAGCTATCACCCCAAATATGCCTCAAATCACCAAAGCTAACACAGAATAAAGGAGAAGACCAGGCTGCCCACCAAAAAAAAAAAAACCAGAGGGCCCCAAAAAATCAAAATAACAGAATCCAACCTTAGCCTTGCTGATCACAACACTACAACTACAGTGGAAACAAATGAAGATCTGGAAATGGAATATGAGAATGAATGGGAAGAAACACCAGATCAACCCTAACATTTAAATCTCAACCAAAAAACAACATATAATGAAAATAAAAATTGTGGCAATCAATGTCAGAGGTTTGAACTCAACCTCAAAAATTAATAAGTTAAAACATTGGATCAAGGATATACTTGAGACAAAAATTTATGCTGAATCACACACTGATCCAGCCAAGCATTTAAATATGGAAGGTTTCTGTGCATGCTCCAGAGACTCTTCCTCTCCCTCATCTGGCACCAGACTCATAATTGCTAGAAATCGCCCATTTACAACTTTCAAAATAATTCACATTGACATGAACTTATTAATTGCAACCTTCAACCAAAAAAGCATATCAATAAATCTGTTTTTGTATATATGCCTTTACAAGATAAAAAAAATAGATACCATAATTGCAAACATTAATTCCAGGTTAGCTACAACTTCAAACCCAACCATGTTAATTGGAGATTTTAATTTAAAATATCAGGAATTTATGCAATGTTGGCTTCATAGAATAAACATACCACTAATGAGTGGCCAAGGTTTTTTGCCAGACAATGCCATCTCTTTCCACAATAATTGCTTCTCTTCACTTATTGATCTGTGCTTTTATTCTCCAATGCTTCATCACCTTATCGAAATAAAACTAACTCCCTCAACCTTTTCTGTTCACTCAGCTCAAATAGTCACAATTGATTGCACTCAAATTCAAATATCATCCTTTCCATTTACAAGAACAATAAGAGTTTTACTCCCAGAAACAACCCACGAATTTCTGTTCTCTGAGACTTACATAATGCTAAACAAAATCAAAGATATGACTTTGAACCCAATTCAGAAATATCTTGCATTTATGGGAATGCTGTCCTTTAACATCAACCATATAACAAGAAAACAAACCCCACCATCAAGACTTTTGTCTCTGGCAGATCAGTTGCACCAGAGAATAATCATGATTAACCCATCGCACTGCACACAGCAGTATATATTCAAGCTTACAATGCATACAATAAAGCGTGTGATGAACTAAACTCAAAAGCTATCTGAAGATAAAGAAAAGCAAGATATGCCTAACCAGGCTACACACTTGGACAAGAGATTATATAAGATGGGCACTGGGGAACCAATCAGATGTAAAAGTGCCAATGACACTAAATACAAATAATGGAACATATGCAGGACACAATATGATTATGCCAATTTTTGAATATTTTAAGCAGAAATTACAAGAAAAACAACCATATAAAATACATAAACTGTTTGGCCCACCAGAGACAAAAAACCCCACAAAAGATCTATTTGCCACCCAGGTAGTCCTGGGGTCTCATTGTTTATATTAAAGCACCTAAGTAAATTCACAACAGAATATTTGTGTCAGTTAGCAAACCATCTAGCACAACAAATTCAGCCCATAGAGAGTGTCTATCCAATAGCCATAGTACCCTATAATAAAAAGAAAGCAATTATCCCCCATTACAGACCTCAGGCCAATATCTATGGGGCCTTTGCCGATTAAAATTATTGAAAAAATTATTAAAGTTGAAATTGAACCATATATAATGCCACTCATCTCTGAAGCACAATATGCAAAGAAGAATTCTTCAACAACAGAAGCAGCCTTATTCTTCAAAGCAATTCTAGCCACAGTAAAACAGTGGAAAAAATACAGACCCATCATTGTGCAGCTTGACATAGAATCTGCTTTTGACTCAGTCAATATATATACGCTTCTGGAAATGCTAAAAGACACAGAAATTCCTAGAACACACCTATATATAATTGCAAACCTGCTTCTGAACAGAGAGATCCATATAACTTTAAATAGAAGAAACTCACCATCTTTCACACCCACCAAATCTATATCCCCTTTCACACTCACCAAATCTATATCCCCTCTGAGTTCATTATTGTTTATATTTTACATCAATCTCTTTATTATAAACATACAAAATGCATTTATTGGAATCAAAATACCAGACACAACACAGCACACTACATGCATTGCCTATATGGATGATGTTACCATATTCCTAACATCAAAAAAACAAATACTGCAACTCCAAAAAATATTGCAAGAATATTCGCAGAAATACGAATTAAAGTTTAATCTGGCAAAAACCACAGCTTGGTCACTATACACTGGTAAACCATGTATATCGATTTACAAATCAAAACCAAACTCATTCTTTGGGTTCCCATTTCATATGGAAATTATGGGAATGAGATACCACATCCAAAATAAACTTAAAAGAAAGCCACAAAATTATAAACTCCTTGTCCAAGGTATATCTTTCACTATATTCCACAGTACAGTTAATTAATCAGCTTATCACAACCATAATAACATTCTATGTATCGGTTATTTTATTCTCGAAGGCGTTTATTTAAAAAATTAAAACCATATATAATAAAGTACTTTGGGCCAGAAAAACAGTAGCAATCTCCACAAAAAGACTTAGCTAACCCCTAATAAAGAATGGACTTGGCTTTCACAACATTAACATTATTCATCTACAAAGGTTAAGGAACTCAATAATTACAATCCTTGCAAAATACCCAAAAATTAACCACTTGCTAAAAGTTACTCCAACAGATAGACCACTTCCAAAAGGTTCTTTTTTCACTAACATTATATACCAATGTAAAACCACAGACAAGATTCCAGAACAGCATTTGCATAAGTATTCATACTAGGATATTTATGGTTTAATGAACAGTGAAACAGATACTAATGTTATACAACCTATGCTAGGAATTACCAACAAGAGACTACTCAAGGAATATAAAAAATGGGCTCTAGAGCCCAAATATTTTGATTTTATCATTAAAATAAATCTCATTGCCTTGCCAACAACCCACTTTCTTTATAATAAAAGAATTTACAGATCTATTGACCCTTTCTGTGGACTCTGCCATTGAGCAGAAGAGATGCTGGACCACATTATTTATCAATGTAGAGCACTTAACCAAACACAGCAGATGATGTGTAACACCTATTGAAAACCAGGTACAATCATTAATCACATAATGGTTGCTTTTCAGGGAAGATCAATACCTAGCATTAGAGCAGCCACATTTGTACTATACACCTATTGGTGCACAAAATGTACTTTCTTTATTGGCAATAATACCAGATGACATACAGCTACATTTAGCAACAAACTGTTACACATTAGAAATAGAGATAGAATAATAACCAACCCCCACTTATATGCAGCAACTTGGACATTGTTAAGGCAACCATCAATGCTGTGAATGTTTCAAAAAACTATCATACAACTAACCTTCAAAAAGACATGTCCACAAAACTAAATAAGCTCATCAAACTTTAGAACTCTGCATCACATGATCACATTTCCTATACTAGCACATTAATTGTTGATAAACAGAGCAAAACTCTCCATACAGTATTGCCACCTGTGCTAAACAGAGTAATCAATGGATTCCAGAAGGCTTGTGCATAAAATCCCTATCTAATGCCTACTCATCCAATATCCTCAGACTAGTTTCTGGCTTGTGGCCTTCGTCAGTGAGGAGCTCTAGATGCAGTGCTTTCAGATCCAAAGCTCCTCACTGACGAAGGCCACAAGCCAGAAACTAGTCTGGGGATATTGGATGAGTAGGCATTAGATAGGGATTTTATGCACAAGCCTTCTGGCATCCATTGATTACTCTGTTTAGCACAGGTGGCAATACTGTATGAAGAGTTTTGCTTTAGAACTCTATTATTATTTTTTAATATTCTTTATATTGTTATAGTCCATTAACCACAAAGTGTAAACACTAAATTCCTTTATATATGTTTATCCTAATATTTCTCATTGTATGTTAAATTTGAAATTTTCTAGATGTAAACTTGTGTAAACTATTGAGATCAATAAAGCCTTTATTGAAATGTAGTAGTAGTAGTAGTAGTAGTAGTAGTAGTTGTGGTAGTAGTAGTAATAGTAGAGAGTAGTAGCGGTAGCGGCAGCAGCAGTGGCAGTAGCAGTAATAATAATAATAATAATAATAATAATAATAATAATAATAATAATAATAATAATAATAATAATAATAATAATAATAATAATAATAATAATAATAATAATAATAATAATAATAATAATAATAATAATAATAATAATAATAATAATAATAATAATAATAATAATAATAATAATAATAATAATAATAATAATAATAATAATAATAATAATAATAATAATAATAGAAAATAGTGCACATGCGCCAGCTGGTTTGGTGATCGTAGATATCGGTAGGATACATTATATATTTCTAGTAATAATAAAACTAAAAAAATTTTTATTTAAAATAAACCGTATTGACTCTAAGCAACCAAATATTCAGTATATATAGTTTTTTAAACTTAAGAAAACTCCTCCTACGAGAATTTGTATGCAAGCGGTTATTTTTTTACTCCAATATGGTGATATCTTTGAATGCAGCAAGCATTTCTTACACTGACACAATCAAAGCATCCACTAAAAAAGGAAATTTTCCTCAGAACGTGGAAAAAAATCAAACTCTGGTTTCAAGATTTTGTTGTTCAACAATGAATAATCTAATGAAACTAGATATGATTTCAGAATCTGATCCATTACCAGTTAATACAATAGAAGAAGAGATCTGGACTAATGAAAATCTAATAAAAATATCTGAACGCTTTAATACGGCCATACCACACGACTTATTTATGTCATTTAAACGTTTCTTTACTGACCGGTCTGTCATCCTTGCAATTACAGATATAAATAGTTCACTGTATAGATTTCCTAAGGATTTTCTATATGAAGAATTAAGCACAAATAATTTATGGGATTCTACATTGCGCATTGCAGATCATCCAAATCCTTGCTATCTTGCTATTGAATTCTATAGTGAAGAACAAAAAAACAAATTTGATAAAACAATTAAAATGTTAGGGAAACATGCTTTAGTAAAAGTTAACCAATATAGAGAAAATTTTATTACCGGCACAATCAAAAATACATATTTTAATTATACAATAAATGACCTTAATAAATTAATGCAACCATTCGGAGCTGTTGTTGCCTTTCAACCTATATATTGTACCCTTACTTCTCGATGTATAATATAGTTTGAAATACAACTAGCTCAATTAAATTATAATGCTTAATTAAAATTTGCATTATCTATCTTTAATTTACTTTTATAATATCATATTTTAATTAAATTTATTATCAATTATCAAAATCAATATACTTCTTTATTATGTATTAATTAATTAAGTATTTATCAAAACCATGAGACTGTGAAGTAAAGTTACAAAGCAATAAGTAGATTTACATTGAGTTAATATCTACCAAGACATTGTCTCAATGGCATAAGAATACTATTACCTCCTTATTAACTTACTACTACATCTACAGCATTCTTATGGCTTTTAAATAAAATAAACTATCTTTAAATGTAATAAATAAATAAATCTTAACTTTTAATTTTTAAAAGAATACAATTAAATAATCTCAGGTTCTTCTAATTACCTTAAAGTAATGATAATTCATGTAAATAAGTATGATATGGGATTTTATATCAAACCTAAATACACCTAACTTATTTTAATAATTATAATACCAATCTTAAAGTATAACTTAATCTTCTCTATTTCTGTTATATCAATAATCATTAAATAAATAATCATATGTATATCTTTTATTCTCATATAGCATCTTAATTTTGGAATAGATCAAAAATCTTATAATTCAATAATCTGTGGCAATAAATAATATTGTACTCTTATATTATGCATGATAATTACTCTATGACCATTGTAATATGATATAATAATGTCAATCAATTCTCATAAATGATAATCAGGAAAATATTGTATTTATTTCTAAAATAATATTAATAAATTCACATTGTGCAAATATTATGTTTCTTCAAATTATCTGCTGTCAAATGCTGTGGTGTAAAATAATGAACTCGACACACTTTTAAAACAAATTAAACACATTTATTTACATTAACTTCAACTAAGAATTTATTTACAATATTTACAATTCAAAATTATGAAACAAAGAAAATAAAAATAAGAAAATAATAATACAAAATGTTTACACTGTTATTAGCTCATACTCCTATTAAATAATCTATACATTCTTTTAAAATGCTATACTAATAATATTGAAATATGTTTTTAAAACTTAGACTTAAAATAAATATCAGTGAACTTCAATTATTACACAGAAAAATTTATGTAAATAATATTTATGTAGCATATGTAAACAATTAAACTTTATTAATTAAATTGCTACATCACTTAAGTATTACTGTTATTCATTTCATCATGTACTAGTATGTGTTTACTCTACTATTAGTAATACTCTAATAGCATAATATAGAAACTAATGTATCTTTATAATGTAATAACAAATAACTGATTATAATTTTATATTTCAGTTAATACAATTCATGCTACATGTTTTATCAAATATGCATTACATATATGTACTGTTAAATAATAATATTAAAATAATTCATTTATTTCAAATTCATAAAGTATTACATTAGATAAATTCTATGATTCTTTTCTATGTAAAATTATTACTCTACTTTATGTGTCATTCTACTCTTTTTTAATAACTTTCTTTCTACAAAATATCCTCTAAAACTTATTTAAACATTCCGGAAAAACAATCATCAACTTTAAATAAATACTAATTATCCAAAACTATTTACACTTCCTCATCTATATTCGGTAAATTTTCAACTCAAATATAAACTTCTACATAAAACTTAACTTAATTTATCCAATAAAATAAAAATAAAATATAGATTTTTAAAATCTCTTCCTAACTTGCAATAAAAATAATTACTTATGAATAACAAATATAATTCTAATACTGTAACATAAAACAAAATATCAAAATTTATTTACGAAAGAATCATATAATTATTTATAATCTTCTTATGTAATGTTGCATCGTATTTATTTCATAAATTCAAATTATGCATATTTAAATAAAACTGTCACTGCCAATATAATGTGTGTGTATTTTTAAAATAATCATACATTCATTCAAAATAACATATCATTCGGTTGATCTAAAGAAAACATATTAAATACATTAAAATTATTATTATTATACAATTTTTTACCATCAATAATGACTTAATGTACTGTCCATCTTCCAATATTCTTCGGAATTACAGCTTCATAAAATAATTCACATTTACACTTACGATCATTCTTTAACATATTACGTTTTATATTAATTATAAATTAAACTTATGTAATTAATTATTATATTACTTTAGTTATTATTTTAAGAAATGTACCTATCTTATTTTTAATAGATTAATATTATTTAACTTTTATATTAGATAAATAAAACAAAATTTATATTACATAATTCCAGCGATGTTTCCTTTTCACCATAAAGTTCTTTAATCGTAGGCACATATTCACTAGAACACCATTTCCTGTTTCCGGTCCACCACGTGTTTTTTTAAAAGTTTATGAAAAATGAAAACGTTCTTTTTTTTAAAAAATAAGTTCCCCACAAGAAAATAAATAAAATTAAAATAGTTTATAGGATCCTGATTTAGTTATTTTTAAAATATTATTCAAAAGTTATTATTTTAGCTTAGTCTTTAGTTTTATGAAAAACTATCATTTAATTATTTTAAATTAACTGGGACGTCCACATATTTCTTGCGCATTTTTTAACAAAAACATCCAGGTAAAAATAAACATCTTTATTTATAAAACGGCCAGCATTTAAATTATTTCAATATAATAATCCCATTATATTAATATTTTTAGCTAATTATATTTCAATTGACTTACTTTTAAAATTATTGACATTCAGTCTTTTAAACATAAAGCTTAACAAGGCAAGTATTTATAAAACTACTTTCATTTTTAATATCTTTACTTAAGATATATTTTTAAATTTATAGCTTGCAAAAATACTTTCTTTACACAAAAGTATTTATTCTTTAAAATATCTATTTTCTAATAGGCAATAGTAATTAGCTTTTAAAATTATATACTATCCAAAATACTACTTTTCTCCATCTTGTAAATTTCCGAACTAATCCAGCGTTTGTCATATTTCTAGGGTAAAGTTTCCGATATATTTTCATTATATATGATGTTCCCATGACTATTTGCTTGCAAATTGAGCTTCAATTTAGAGAAGACCGATAGGGAAAAAATTAAGTTAACACTGCATGTCTATTATTTAAAACTTTTAGAGATTATTTATAACGACACTCTTGTAATTTTTAAAAAATGATTTTAGAGCGTCTATAAATTTACTTAGCTATTTTTTTTAATAGCACAATTAACTTGATAATTCAATCACGAAGTCCTCCCCTAACAATTGAACTGAGCTTTTATACCGGAAGAAACTTCCCATTTGATTGGTACATTTAAACAATCAATTTGCTGGCTTATTTACATATTTACCAACAACACAAAATTAAAAATAAATAATGACTTATTTAATATTTAATATTTATTACATTATTAAATTTTTAAAATAATCCTTATCGTTTATTTAAATTTATTAAACACTTTTAAAATATACTTATTTACTTGATTTTAATTTTAACTTTTATAAAATTATTTAAAATACACTAAGTCTTTTTATACGTTATATTTTTAAAGCAATATTCTAAAATCAGATTTAATATTCTACATTTAATATCTTTATTTTTATCTCGTGATAACTCACGTATTATTTATAAATTTATAACATGATTTTTTAAAATAGTTTTGTAACTTTACTGAATAACTTCTAAGCATGTGTGTGTATATCTAATTAACATCTGTTTTTTATAATACCAGAAACGCTTATTATCGTCTAAAAATAAACTAACAATTGCATTTTTTAAAATAAATATTTTTAAATAAATAAGATATTATAATAGATTTTAAAATAATTATCCAATCTTATTAAAATCAAATATTAGTCTTTTATTTAAGTACTTACAATAATTAAAATATTTATATTCTTTTATATCACTATTTTATCAACAATAAACATATGCATTTAATCTTACTTGTCTTTTAAATACTTTAGCTTTAAATATTTATTTATTAAATCTATTAATGCAGTATTGATTATGGCCATTTTCCAACTATATATTATAATCATCATCATTTAAAATGTCTCTCTCAATATCAGCACAATTTTACATATCAAATACTCATAGATTGCTTTAATTAAACCCTTTGAAATATTACCATAAGCAAAATTAACATCACATATTCAAATATATCTTAAATTTAAAATTTTTAATAGATTAGCACAAAAATTAAATGGTGACTCATACAAAAGGGCACAATATTTAAAAGGAACTCCGATACCGATCTATGGAAACAGTTATTTTAAAGTTAAATTAAATCAAAACTTAATCCAAATGATATTCCCACTCTTATAACTGATCACGAAGCGCAGCTACCCTTAATAATTCATGGACTTAAACCGCAATGTTTTCACTGCAAACAATGAGGGCATATTATAAATGCATGCCCTAAACTTAAATGTAAACACTGTGATATGAGAGCAACCTCAAGTCATCAATGTGAAAATGTGCCAGTAAATAACGCAGAATTCATTTCCTTAACCGATAAGTGAATCAACTACAATTTGCTATCAAAACAATCCAATTAATGACGATGTAACAGACAATCTAAACATCACCAGAGAGTAATCAATAAATGATGAAAGTGAATCAATTTTACCTGAAAATCAACCATGGAATGAGGAGGATAAACCAGTGTTCCAAGAAAATAGCCCATCTCAACAAGAAATATTAAAAAGTGATTGCCAAAATCACAAACAATCAAAAACACCCCTTAACAAAACTTCTCAAGATATTATAGACTATCTAGTGCCTTGCCTGACATCTACAGACCCGAAAATAAATGACACTGCCAACCGAAAACCAGGCAGACCGTGAAGCAAACGAAGCAGAAAAAATGCAGCAGCGCCTATTGATCTCAGTGAAGATGATATGCCCCAAACACTAGATCATAATAAAAAAAATAAGAAAAGCAAATATGAGTTCAATGGATACCGAGTTTGAATACACTTCAGATGAAGACCTTAGCACCAATAAAAAAGCAAATGTGCAAAAATTATCACAGGAGAGAGGAAGTAGAACCTCCAGACAGATCATAATAAAAAAATAAGAAAAGCAAATATGAGTTCAACGGATACCGAGTTTGAATACACTTCAGATGAAAACCTTAGCACCAATAAAAAAGCAAATGTGCAAAAATTATCACAGGAGGGAGGAAGTAGAACCTCCAGACATAAAAATTCTTTGTCATAATTTGTGCAAGTTATCTAAACTATATAAAATTAAAATCTATTTTCTTTATTACTTTTTATAATGCTTTTAACTTGATAATTTAAATGGTATCTATTTTGTTTCTTTATATTTTTTATTATTCAAAATTGGATGGTTTTATTTCCTTAAAATTAAATATATTTGAAAATCCCATAGAAAGAAAGAGAAGACAAACAAATTTTCTTTTATTTTAACTTAAGTTTCTTTGTCTATTTTTCTCTCTTTCTAAAAACTATATATGTATAAAAATAAATCATTACATAAAATATAAAATTATAGACATAAATAACTATATTTGCATACATAAAAGAAATATTCCTAAGAAATATAATTTAAAATAGAATTATAAGTTTTTGACTTTAGAAAAAGAGAGAGCACTTTATGATTTATTTAGAGATTTTTTTCAAAATAAATACAAACACATTTACATCTTCAGGCCCACATATATTATTACATAGTTGATTTTATTGAAAAATTTTCTCAGTGGTATTTTTCTTTTCCATTTTGAGTAATGGTGAAGCTTCAGGTTATGTATAATTAAATCAGATTCATTTTTACATTTTATTGTAATCATCATAAGGGATTTTAAATCATTAATTTTTATGAAATGATACTTATATAGTGTCCATCTGTGGAAAATTTGATTTTGTTGCCTACATTTTACAAATTGATGGCATTTAAAAGTTGCTTCATAGCATTCGTCAAAAAATTGGGAATAATCAAAAAAAATTTTTTAGTCTTTCATGTAGAATAGGCTATTGAAAAGTCTGCAGTTGCAATAAATTCTTATATTACTAATTTCAAATGACACAAAACTGATACACTTCCTTTATAAGCTAAAATTCTATTGAAACTATTTGCTTTTTTAAAACTTATTTATACTTTTAACCAGGCTATTTTTGTCTATATTATTCTGACAATTTTATTATCTTGGAGGATTAACTTGTATTTGTACTAATTAGTTTAAGTATACCATAAATACAAATAAACATAAGAGTTTTTTCTTTAATCAAATCAAAGTTATAAAATAATTGCTTTCATTTAATCTTGTATAACTATGACAATAATTCTTAATTAAAACATTTTTTCTTCTTTAATACACATAAGTTTTACTAATCTCTTAAATTTTGATCTAAACAATTTATTATTAGCTTTTTTCTTTCAACGATAAGTTAGTATAAAATAATTTTTTATTTAAAATTTTTATGCACAAAAACATCATTGATTAGAATAATTAACATTTTAATCACTTTAAAGCAATCTTAATCTATAAAAAACCAAAAATACTTTCATTTAAATATCTATTAACAAGGGAAAAAATGAAATTCATTTTTTCTTTTTCTTTTATATATTGAGTGAATATAATTTTAAATATATTTTACTTTTTATTTTTTTTAAAGTCTGTATTGTACCAAATATTTTCATGCGTACATATACATGCTGTACATTGAACCTGTTTCCAAATGTTTTAAATTAATTTAACAGCTTTATATTTGTGTGCTTTAATTCTAATTTAAGAAAAAAGTTTGTACTTTAGTTTCTACTGATATTTCTGCCTATTTTATATACCTTGGCAATGAAACACTGTTTCAATATATAAAGTAATTTATGAGCTTTAATTGATCAATTCTCATTTCCCATTCAATTTGAAAACCACATTATCATTTCCTTTTCTATCTTTATGGCAAACATTTTTTCTATTTTTAACATTTTTTTTTTGGTTGTTTTAATATTTGGCCTATTATTTACCTAACATTGATTATATTTTATTAAGTAAAGATCTATATATGTTGCTTCTCTTGTCTTTTAGTTAATAATTAATGTTTTATGACTCTACTTTATAACTCATTTATTTAAAATTCAATATCTAAATCTGAGCAGATACAAGATATATAGTGAGAAATTTGTGGATAACATATCTCATGTACTTTTTTTTATTTATAAAATCTATTTATCCTTTCAATATTTGCTTTAGATCAAGATTTATAACATATGGTAATAATTACTAGATCACTCCAGCATAGAATTCCTATAGCCTGAAGATTATATTCTTTTTAAAACCTATATTTGTATAGGTTCCAATATTTAGAAATATATATTTAGGAATCTATATTTAGGAATCTAAATATAGGAACCTGGATTTAAAACCTATATTTGACAATATCCTCCTCTTAAGATAAATACTTGAACAAATATTAACAAGCATTTGCTGAGCTATGTATTATTAATTATTTTTAATCCAGATATAAATTTTAATTTATTAAATATTAATATAAGGAAAGAGCACTCTTCACAAATGTCACCAATTCTATCGTTTTCTTTATTTTGCCGTAATATTTTACATAAATATAAATATGCACTCCTTACTTCAAATAATTTTTAGCAGAAATTTTTTTATTAGTTAATCTGATGTTTCGACTGTTCTGCATTCTTCCTCAGAGCTATGATATAATGACAAATAAAATAAAATAAATAACTATATAAATAATACAATTAAAAAATGTAAACAATAAAATTAAAAAAACAAAGAAAATTAGCATAAAATATAACAAAATATAATAAAGTTAAAATAAATTAAATGTAATAAAGTGTAAATAAAACTAAATAAAATAATTGGTTTGTGAAAATATATATATTGTAATGGTCAGAATTGTCTATCTCGCTAACACCCTGCAGAATTCAAACCCCAAACACGAAACTGAACACTCTAGATATACTAAGTTCGAATCTAAAGTCTAAATTCCCCAGCACCACCTACGTGATAATGCCTCTGATGCTACTAATAATATATCCTTTTACTGGTGCCTGGTGGTCAGGGAGAAACAAAGTGACTCTATACTAAGATAAGTTTGGGTTTCTAATTTACGTCTATGGATGGTACAAAAGAAAAGTATAAAATAGATAGATAGATCGAGTCAGTGATAGGAATCAATAAAATAAAAGATCAAAATTAGTTTTAAAATATTTATTTAGATAGAGAAATATATATATAACGTCACTGCCTGCTTATATGAGACAGGGATGCTTACTAAAATGGCGGTTAGCATAACATTACATAAATAGTTGTTAGAAATATATATTCTATCCCTCAGCTAATATAGTATTATGATAATGTGCTTAAAAGAGATGGGAACATGTGCAAGGTGTTTTGAGTAATTTTGAAGTTTAATAAAACATTTGAATATTAAGGTTTATAGAATACTTCTTGATTTCAAGATAGCATGGACCAAAGCTTATTATGCAATAAAATGGGGATGTGATCAAAGCATTTATTTTATAATTATAATTAAAGATATATTGGGAGGTCGGTATTGCTAATAAGGAATTTATTAAAGGATGGAGGTTGTGATACGTTTAATTCATGGATGCTTTGTAAAATCAAATAAGTAAAATTATAGCGAAATGTGAAACAACTACAGAGGGTGTCTTGCCGCTGACCCATAGGAATGTGGCATCACAGACAGCTGAAGTCTGGACTCATCCAAAACTTAGTGACTGGGTGATGACTGCGTCTAATTCCCAGGTGTGACATTCGAGGACACACTCTGCCTGGGAACCGCAGAAAGTAAAAGGGGAATGGTCTTGGCCATTTAAAGCCCTTGGAGAGAAACAAAGCAGTTTCAACAACCAATTCACTTACCAGTAATACTTGACTAACGTATATAAAACATACAAAATGGATTTACTTAGATTGAGAAAATACCTAATCAATTCCCCAATCATTATTTAAAGAGAGTCTGCCCATTCTTGACCTCAATTATGAACTTTGAAATTAAAATAGAATATATTTTAAAATAGGAAAATGCATGCTTGTGGGGTTGAAAAGGAAGCATAGATTTATTTGTTTGAAAAGAAAGCATAGATTTATTTATGCAATCATGCATTTGGGACACGTTTAATCATTGACCTCGCACCTACTCTCATAATAGGTTAAAATCGATAAAATGTAGATTTTAAACTATTTAATTATTACAAGTATTAAAGAAGATTAGAATAGCCCTCGAACGAGTGACTCGCGAGGTAATAAAATGGGAATTATTATAAATTTAAGATGCCTTAATATCAGCATCTTGCTTTCAACAAGGGAATAACTCACTCGGTCAAAGACTATTCTGACACACTATTATAATAAAATAAAAGAAAGATTAATAAATAGAAAATATTAACTCAAGGATAGAGAGCCAAAATTATTGATTATATTAAAACATTGTAAAAGAGTACATAATAAAGTCAAGTAAAATGGAAAAACAAATTAAAATAGCTATAGCATATTAGTTATAGGAATCATAAGAGCTCTTGGGTTAATGTGGGGTTACCTCTGGAGAAGCATTTGCAGGTTTATTGACGGTCGGCAGGTTTTATACGATTTAGCAGCAAACTCTGAGATTGTTCATATTTTGGCAGCAGCAGCAGTTTCAGGGTTCCTTAGGTGACAGCTTTCGATGGTATAGAGCAATGGCCGGCCATTCCCGAAGGGAAAATAGCATTCTAGCCAGCTCTACTCTGTCATTTCAAAGTTAGCAATTTTAAAAGTTGGGTGATTCATAGGTGAGACTGTAGACATGGTAAATTGATTTGAAGACAAAAACTCGGCTTCAAATTTCAGTTTTCAGGCATGTAGCTAGAATAATTGTAGAATCACTAGAATATTACTAGACTGATATTAGAATCACTAGGATATTTGCTGGAATATTGCTAGAAACATTTGCTGAAATATCACTACAATGAAGAATAAAAGAAAACCCTCCTTTTTATAGTCAAATGGCACAATACAACTGCCCTGGAGCATTACAAAAATATTTCAGACTTTGCTTACTTATCAGCTGCAATCAATTCTATCCAAATGTCCAAAGGAATTCAACAAAATTTAAATTAATTTCTATTGTTAATTTCCCCATTGACATTCGAATTACAAATTTGATTTAATTAAAATAACTTTTACTAATTGAAAGAAAAACCTTAAGTGGACATCTGCTGTATTTTTAGATAAGCTCTTATAACATTAAATAATTAAAACTATTGTTCCTACCAGCCCTCATTTATTTTAACAGAAATATATGGCGTGACTTTTATTTAATCTAAAAGAAAATTATTTTACTTTTTAAATTTTAATATTTGAATCTATTTACTAAACGAATATGAATTTTAGTTTAAATCAAAAATATATTACGACTGTAATATATTTTTGTAAACAGATTCAAACAAAATAATTTTAAATGACAATTTATAATCTTAACATAAGTTTTAAAATACACATCACAGTGTGTGCACAATTACGACCTATATAACCTATTTTTTTTTAATAAATCTAAATTATATTAAAATACACATAATCCATAACATTTTATTTATTTGGGCATGAGTTATACAATTATATATAACATGAGCGTTGTACTCATGGTTTAAAATTGGGTGGGATTTTCAGTATATAAGCGCATTGCAGACATACTATGGTACATTGGGGTTCAAACTAAGGTATGAGGGTAGGAAAAAGGTGAGAAAAGGTACAGACAGAAATGCACATGTATAATTTATATTTGTTTTATATTTCCATTTAATGTTTTATATTTTATTTTATATTATCAGGATTATTTTATTTACTTTTTACCACATTTAATTTATTTTAGTTTTATTATGTTTTGTTAATTTTATTATTTACATTTTATATTTTTTATTGTATTATTATTATAGTTATTTAATTTATTTTATTTATCATGATATCATAGCTCTGAAGAAGACTGCAAGACAGTCGAAACATTACATTGTCTACAATGGAATTTTTTTTTTTTGCTAAACATTGTTTAAAGCAAGAAGTGTAAATTTGTATATATATATATGGAAGAAGGAGTTAAATGAAAAATATTTATGCTTGTGTTTAAAAGTTGATCTATTGATCTTTAATTAAGTTAAAAATTTATATCCGTTTAAAGATTAAATAACAATCTCTAGATTAACAAATGAGTACTAACAATCATTAATGTATTTATCTAATAACAATGTCACCAAATGACTGCAGCTAAAAAGATCACACTTTTAAACTGAATTGTAGCAATGGTCTTACTTTATACTTTCTTATATATCACATATTTCAAACTACCATCTCTATGAGAAATGAAAGTCAAATAATTAAATGTTTTTTCCTACATTCTTATATAACTTAGTTTTACTTCACTTATGGTTCATAATCTATAAATTGTGCTTAAAATGCACATATATGAAGCTATATTATGAATTAATAATTGCTTAATGCTTTTGTGAGCTTTATGTCCCATATTCATAGCTTATAGTAATGATTGTTGTAAGATAACTACAACAACCATTAGTATAAGCTATGAATATGGGAACACAAAACTCCCGAAAGTGCTAAGCAATTATTAATTCATAATATAGCTTCACGCATGCACATTTCAAGCACAATATGTAGACTATATTCTTATAATTACATGGTATTATTTTGACAATAAGATGATCATAAAAGAAAACAATTCATTTACCAGATTCTCTTCATTATCCAATCCAGTCTACCTTTTATGGGAGTTTCAAAATAAGACACCATTTTTTATTTACGTAAATACAGGAATTTTTACACTATTCTATCAAAAATTTCTGGAAGTCAGTGATCAAAAAGCAGCTTGTTCAGGTCACTAATCACATGCTACAGGATAATTATTAAACTTCGTTAATTTTTTTTTTTAATTTCAAAACAATGTGAACTTCATTGAATTATATAGAAAGGCAGCCTAAAAAAATATTAGATGTAGATTTTCTTTTCTATGAATTTTTATTTCTTCAATTTACTTAGTTATACTTCTACCTGGTTTAAGACTGGGATAAAGCTACAGATTCTGGAGTCCAAAGTTCACAGATTGCATGCAGAGTTGTTACTTCCAGTGGAAGAAATATTTATTAATTTTCAAATTTAATTTTATTAGAAAATGTTACACTTGGAGCATGTAGCAATTTTAAAAACTTTTATATTATAACTTTGAATTTTAAAATAATTTACATAAATGAATTAATTATAGGGGATTGAACATAGACTTTCGAGCTCCCTTCAACTATCCACTTTATTTCATACAACCCATACACCTGACCACACATATATGAAAAAGATAAATAATATCCAATATATGTATTTTGTGCTGAACCAGCATTCATCAGTTTGTCTAGAATTAGAGAAGATAAATCTAATTTATCAACTTTTGGGACATTTTTTCATATTTTCTTTCACAATTGTATTGTGTTACTCGTCTGTTGTAACAAAATGATATCATTTCATTACATTTCTGAGAACCAAAAGACATGAATAGAACTAGAAATAGTTAGGTGGGTAGCAGGACCTTTCAGTGTCTCAACACATGGGACATATTTATTGATAATCATTCCCATTTGTACATGGCTATTTGTTCAATTATAAACATGAATTAATTCTTGAATTAGAAAATTTGGGCAAACGCCATTTTAAAACAATAAATGAAAAAAGTAAGTTGCAAAATAATTGAGCAATTATTTAAAAAAAAACATATTAATAGAAGTACATCATGACCACCATGCTTATCATATTCAATCATTATTGGTCATTTAATTCAGTTTCTTTAATCCCAGTCTTTTGCACTTTTCAGCAGTAAAATTCTTTATTTTCTTCATTCATCTCAAATGTTACTTATTTCTAAGTCTTTTACTGTTATTTGGAATAAAATTTAAAGCTTCAATTGTTAATTTCTTATTGTCTCGTCGAATGCCACTGATAGCTGTTTGATCTCTTACACATGTATTTATTTTTTGATAACTTCTTGTTAGTCTTAAGACACTTCTCTCTGTACTCCTATTGAGTGGTCTGCAGTCCTTCTATTGCTTTTCTGTTAAGTATCTAAGTTGCAGATATCCAGAACAAAATAGAATATGAGAACAATTCAGCAGAACATTAATAAATGCGTTAAATAATTATTGGTTATGGTAAATCATAAAAAATGTTAGGGTAAAGCTACAGGACTAGGAATAATCAGAACCTCTATTCATTCTTTGTAAAAAAAAAAAATTAAACACCCTCTAGCATATAGTATTGAAGAAACAAATATTGAAACTATTAGAATATTTGAATAAAAAATATATGTTCAAATTTGCATAAACTAAACAAAAAATTATTATGAAAAATTATGAACAATTACAAAAATGACCAACATTTTTATTGTTTAGTAAAATATGCATGAAAATGGAATGAGAAATAATGAAAAATTACTGCATTTTTTTTCAATGAGAAACTTCAGCAACATCAAAAGCTAAAAGTTATATCTGTGTGCATGCATATATCTTCATCTCTATCTTTATTATAATAACAATTCATGGAAATATTTAATTCAACATATATATACAAATTTCAGAATGTTATCGAATAGGAAGTGATTTTTATAGCTTAAGAATTCAGCAAAGATTGAGTTTGTAAGCAACAGGTAATGAATATAAATGAGGCTTAAAAGTGTTCCAATTTACGCACTGTAATGATATTTGTATCAGCAAATACTCCATAGTAGCAAAAGACAGTAATGGGTTTGAACCCAGAACCAAAGATATATAATGATATATTCAATACTTATCATAAATTTTGATTCAAATAAATATGAAGGTTTAATAGTTAATAAAATTCAAATAAAAAACGATTTAATAATAATAACCAATTTTGATGATGATGATTTATAATTTAAAAGTGCAAGTATTCCCAAAAGTATTTTATTTGCCATATAATATTAAATCATCCATGCACTTTACTACTGTTACACAATGCTTTATTAACCACCGTCTTTTACAGTTTACAGTTTCAATTGCCCCAGTAATCTTCTTCAGAACTTTTATATCTCCTAATTTCAACTGCTAAATTCAAAATGTTTTTTTTAAACTTAGCAGTTGAAGTTAGGTGATATAAAAATTCTGAAGAGGATTGCTGTGGCAGTTGAAACTGTAAACTGTAAAAGAGGGTGGTAAATAAAACATTATGTAACAGTAGTAAAGTGCTTGGATGATTTAGTATTATATGGTATACATTTGATAATGCAATAGGAAAGAGTAGTATTTTATTTTGTTTTCAGTTTCAATAACAATGCAACTCAAAGGTGCCAGACCTTCTAAAAATATTACTTTTGAAAAAAATTTAAAGAAATGATCATCATCAATTACAAATTATCACTTGTTCTCCAATGGATTGCACAATTACTCAGTATTGTGGATATTAACTAACATATGGATGTTAAAAGCATATTGTTTGGATTGAGTTACAAACACAAACTAAATAAATTAATAAAAAAATAATCTAACAATTTATTAACATTGAATAAATAAAATTGTTGTAAATATACTTTACAAAAATATTAAATATTATAGTAATAAAAGATATTTTAAATTTAAGTTTGGATTTAAGTTTAAAGTCTTATAATACTGATAATAATAAGATCTTACATTAAATATGGAAACAGTCACAAATCATGTTTTCCTGCAGATATCATTCTTTCAATAAATTTCTGATTGTCTTCATTAATTGCTCTGAAGATAGTACTTCTCTTTGAGTACTGGCGATGTCTTAGGTCATTCTTATAGCATTAACCATTTCTTTCTTCATGTAATTATGAAGTCAGGCAATGGCTGTTTTACAAACTTCAGCATTCTGGATCTGACTGCATTTTCCAGGCATTTACACAGGTGTGTTTTTTCTGTTGCCTAGCAACACATTTTGTGTAGTCTTCTGCACTTGATAGTCTACATACTGGTTGTTAGGATGGAGTATTAAATTAGTCAGTAAAATACTGCGATCTAAGTTATGGTAGAAAAGTTTTAACTAACAGTTGTTTTTCTCTTTGGCATGAATCAGAGGAACCCCACTTCAAAAATAGACTAGACTGAAATCCTAAGTAATACAAAATCAGAATGCCTAATTGCCTGTTTCAGACCTATTTATACATATTTGATGTTGTTCAAACAATATGCTTTCAAATAACATATATTTGTCACCAGCTAAGGAAAATCTGACATTTGCACCGTTATAACAACATATTTTTTAAAAAATATTTTCTTCATTCTCTTTCAACTATATTGTGGAAACAAATTTACAACTAATATTATACTTTGATACATAAATAAATGAAAGAGAGAAAATAGTTTTTTTTCCTCTGTGTGATATTTTACATATTTTTATTAATTCTAAAATTTTACTATTAGATTCAAATCCACCATCAGATTTATTTTTAAAATGGACAAGTTGTTTAATTAAAACTTCCATTTGAAAGGCAGATTAAACAGAGTTTGAAATGCTTTAATTTTTTCTAAACTACACAATTCAAAATTCTTTCACATATCAAAATAATTTTTTCTTCTTCCTTTACAGCAATTCATCATTATTATTTCACCCTTATTACAAAGTAAATTTATAAAATATGACAAAGGCATAAGCTAACTTAATTTTTTAGGTATTTAACTCCAATGACACATATATATGTAACAGATACACAAATGGTAGTTTTTATATCTTATTATTCAGTTCATATGAGTTTTTATTAAACTTTTTTTTATGCAGCTTTGTAATATAACTACATTCAAGATACACTCAGAGTTGTTATAATACTGGGTTCAAATTCAGGCTGGGTAAGTTTTGGAAATTTTGTTACAAATTGCAAATAAGTTTTGGGATATTTTAGATCATCACCATTGCAGGATTAAGATCTTTCCATATTCAATCCATCTTCTCCAATTTCTAGCCCCTTTTTCCACATCATCCCAACACATATCCTTATTTCATCCATCCATCTCACACATGGTCTCATTCTAGGTATTTTACAAATGCTTAGAATACAGTTTAAGATTTCAACTGTACATCCATTACCATTTTTTCTAGAATTATGTCCAGCACAACACCACTTCAGTCTCTTAATTCTTTTAATGATATCAATAGCACTGTTTGTTTTCACATCCATGTATTTCATTTTTAATCTCTTGTTATTCTTAACTTACATCTCTCCATATTTCATTGAGTGGTCTGAAGTCTTTGTATTGCCCTTCTGTTCAGTGTCTAAGTTTCAAATCTAAAAGAACTAGTAACACCTTTATTAAAAACATTTCTTTTCAAAAACAGACATATTTTCTTTTAATATTAAGTTATTTTTTTCAAAACCACTCCAAGAAAATTTAATTCTATGATTAATTTCATCTATTATGTTTCAACTTATAGTAATAATCTTATCACTTGTTAAGTTCTTCTAACTCGTCATTATCAATCTTTATTTTCTTATTTTGAAAAAATCCATTGGAACATTACTTTAGTCTTTTTAACATTTACCTTTAATTCTACTTTGATCCATATTTGAATTAGCTAGTCAGAATCAATGACACCAGGTTAATTTAGCCATTATCAGATGGATATTGGTATGTTAATGTATGAATACAAATTATGCAGCCGACATCATTAATGGGAGTAATATCAAAATCTCATAGACTCTAAGTAATTTAAAACCACTCCATAGAGTAGTGTCACCCTGTGCTAACCAGAGTAATCAATGGATGCCAGAAGGCTTGTGCATAAAATCCCTATTTAGTGCCTATTCATCCAATATCCCCAGACTATTTTCTGGCTTGCGGCCTTCGTCAGTGAGGAGTCTTGGATCAGAGAACACTGCACCGAGATCTTAGGATCTAATGCAACCCACCAGCAGCCATCTTTTATCTCTACTTAACTACAAAACTATGAGAATGAAATTGAAAACACAATAATATTTTCAATCTAAGCTCAATAGCTTATATAGTCATATGGGCCTAAACTCAACTCATGGAGATCATGTGATAATTTAAAACCAATGGAGATCAAATGAATCGGCATCCTAACATTTAATGAATTTGATTAGTAAAACTTTTTAACAACAAAAAAAAACTTTGTACAGTTTTAAGCATTTATTTATATAGCATGATGTTTATAATTGTAATACATTAAATATCAGCCTCTTACAGCTATTGTACATGCGCTTTTACGAGTGTTAAATAATAAATGAATACTTTCACTGCCAATACAAGATATAGCATTTAAGAAAGAATAAAATATTTATTATATAAAAATGCCTTTTTAATTTCTTTGTTAAGTAATGAAATAACTACAAAATAGAAAATAATAATTAAGAAATTGCAGCAAATTGTTTTTCCTAACGTACTCAGATATATAAAAGTAAAAATAAATAGGAAGTTACAATTAGTTATGACTATTTCTATCATTTGCAATTGCAGAAGTCGATATTGTCAGGTAAAGTGATTTATAAACCGATTAGTTAGACTGGAAGCTAACAACCAACTTTTCTAAAAATAAGCATTGGTCAGCAAAATATTTTCAAATGGTTTTTCCCAGCGAATACAAATTTCAATTTGAAATGGGCAATTCAATTTAAGCAATTATTTATATTTTCAGCACAAAACTTTGAGAATAAAAAAAGCATTATTTAGTAATTAAATATCTAGGTATATATTAAAAGTTTACTAACACACACGTAAACAGCGTATACAGTGATAGAGATGGATAGGTAAATAGATAGACTGGCATACAGAGAAGAAGACCTTCAAACAAAGATGTATATGTTTAACATTATAACCAACTTAAAGTAATTATTTTGTAAATACCTCAATATTTTGTGACTTATCACTTTCGTAACGACATAATTTTTCATTATGAAGTAAAAAAAAGGATCTAAAACTTATCATCTTATGCATAATTGATACTTTTGACTTAAAAAATATATAGTTTCTTTTTTGCAAAGGTTTGATCATCAAATTATACCACCATCTTTTGTGATATATAAATCAAAATATTTAACAGCTTTATTCTCTTCTTTTTCAATGGTCAATTTCAAACTATTTAACTTTTTTTATCCTACAAGATAATTTATACTATTAGTACGTCCGCAAACAAAAACATCTTTGACATACCTTTAGTAAATTTTTAACATCTTTAAAATTGCAATTATTTAAAAATCTTATCCCCATATATAGACAAAAATTATAAACGTGTACAACAATAGTAGACCCGTAGGCCAACTTTTAGATATTTTATACTACCTATTTTCAAAAGAAACAACAATAAATTTCAAAGAATCGATAACAAGTTTTATAATGTATTGGCAAACTCCTTTACTTATTAATGCTTGTTCAATATCCTCGTACCTTTGCAAATGTAACACACACACACACATACACACATACACATATATATATAGAGAGAGAGAGAGAGAGAGAGAGAGAGAGAGAGAGAGAGAGAGAGGGAGAGAGGGAGAGAGGGAGAGAGGGAGGGAGGGAGGGAGGGAGGGAGAGAGAGAGAGAGAGAGAGAGAGAGAGAGAGAGAGAGAGAGAGAGAGAGAGAGAGAGAGAGAGAGAAGACAGATAAAAAATAGGGTGGTAGATTAAGGGAGAGAAATAAGTAAGAAAATAAATAGACAAAGTGATTAGATAGATATGTAAATAGATACATATACAGACATATATAAATAAAACAGAATCTACATATATGTATAGATAGACAGATAAATAGATAGAGAGATTAGATAGATGAATAAATAGATAGATAAACAGACAGATATTTCTAAAGATAAAGAAATGATGGGTGAGCAGATTGGTGGAAAAATAGATGACAGCTTTTAAATATTTCATAAAAGAGAAAAGCTCTATATTTCTTTGAAGATTATTAATAAAGAGAAGGCATTAATTATATATTAGACTTTCCAATTGCTGAATGATAAGAGTTTTAAACTTTTCCTTCTTGATTCATTCTTTAGCTAAGAATAATTAATTACCCTTATATACATATATTTAATTTAGATAAAGAAAATTACCTTTTCACCCAAACATATATCGAAATATTCTTAAGAATATGGAAATTTCTGTTTTATTTTATTTAAGAAAAATCCCAGTCAGATGATGTAGACAGTGACCAACGAAAACTGTAAACACTTTTTGCATCTAAAAGATGTGGTGGGTTGGGTAGATTCTGGGTCTGTGTGTCAGAGATGGAGACTGAGTGACACTTTTGAGGTGATTTAAATGTAAAATCCATAGATAGTGTATCCAAATGGGTGGGGAATAAGGAGATGCTGTGATGGGTGGCTGGTTAGGATCAGGATTGTAATTAGGGGCTTGATTATGGTCTGGTTGAGAATTTAGTTGATGTGAATCTGGTGGTAGCTGTGGTGGCAACAAAGACAGGGTTGGTGCATTGTATTATAAGATGATCCCATTAGCCAATGAGTAACACTAAAATTTTAAGTATCAGATGTATAGGAACAGTGTGGTGTCCTGATCTATGAACTGAATGGAAATTGTATTAGGATCAATATCTAGGTGAAGCAATATCATCATCATCACCACCACCATCATCATCACCATCAACATCATTATTATTATTATTTTCTTTTTTTTTTTGCAAATGGAATGGCATACTCTATGAATTCAAGATTCAATCTTTTATGAAAGCTTTTGCATTTGATTTAAATTGGTAATAAATGAAATTATTTGCAAAAATTTGGAACATAAACTGACCGATTGTAGTCTTTGTTAAGTACATGTTTTGGATTATTTTACTCAGCTTGTAATTTAAAATAGAAACAATATTTTTCGAATTCTCCCTGACTTTTTTTTTAAAGTTTGCAATTACTTTTAGAAACATTGTAGCTTGTAGTTTAGGCTAAATAAGGCCGGCGCGGAAGGAGGAGGGATGGAATTTTGAGTTTTTCTAATTTATAGTGTAATAAATCCACACATTTTTGTCTGCTTAGATGATGATTTTCTAATAAATGATGGGTAGAAATCATAAAGTAACCAGGAAGTAATGAACAAACGAACTCTTCAAACTGAATATCATTTCACAGCTTTAGAAACAAAACACAAATACTTTCCAGTAAAAGTTTAGGCAGCACTCTACTTTTTATCTGTCAAAAACTTTCTTCATCTGACCTCTTGAAATTGCATAAAATTATTAGATAGCATGTTTTTTTCTTCAAATGTTACATAAAAAATCATTTCATAATTATATAAGGAAATGTTTTCTATTAGCAAACAATTTCATAACGTATTTCACTCAGGGATTTAGTACAACTTGCAATTAGATTCAGATTGTACACAGATTTTGCTTACAAAACATAACATTAGGAACCTCAAAACTTACAAAATAAAACGAAAATAAATTATAATATATGATTTTCCCCCTACAGTGTAGGCTTTTTTATACCTGCACTCCAACATGTAATATATAGGGGGTTTGAACTCAGACGTTCACACGACCCTCAACTATCCACACTATTTCATACTGTTGACACACTTGATCACACATATGTCAAAAAGATAAATAATCACCAATATAATATTTTGTGCTAAACCAGAACTCATCAGTTGGTCCAGATTATCATCTCCATACATATATACAATTAATGCTCAGCTTATATTAAGATAGCCAATCTTCATACCTTATTTGTTTTTTTTTTAAATAAAAAGAAAGTATAAAATGATATGATAGAACACAAAATTTTAATGTAGTTCAATTTTATGCATTCTATTATTATATCTTAATGTGATTATTCTGCATAAACACAATTTAATCATTATGAGAATGAAAATTAAGAGAAAGAGGTCTTTGAAGAGAAAATTAAGGAAAAGAGTAATTAAATGCTATGCTCAGAGTGTACTATTGTATGGTTGTGAAAAGTGGAAAATGATTAATAAAATTAGAAAAAAAGGATACTTTTGAGATGTGAACATGGAGAAGAATAGAATAAATGAGTGGGATTAATAAAATAACAAATGAAGAAGTTTTGGAAATGAAAAATAAAATTAATTGAAGCAATTAGAAAGAGAAACTGGATTGAACATATATTAAGAAGAAAGTATTGTTTAATGAAAGATGTTTTGGAGGAATAGAGAATGGAAGCAAGAAGAAAAGATTAAGATTGTTGGATTATATAAAAGATAGAAAAAGTTGCATGGAATAGAAGAGCTGGGTTATGAATATAATGGAATGGAAAAATTGATGAATTTGTGATGTGACTACTCTCTGGATCTGTCCATGGGACAGAATACTATTGATGATGAAGAATGAAAATATTAATACATTATTCTTTTTAATTTACGAATTGACAAATTTATGCAGAATATTTAATTTAATTATATCAGGTTTTTATTAGCAAAAATTAAAGATAGATACATTTTCTATTTTTATCGTTATTAAACAAACATAAATTCTGTTTTTTAAAAGTATTTTTTTTTAACAAAATAAAAGAACTTAATTATATATATATATAATTAAAGCATTTTTAAATGTTTTTTTGTTTGTTTTGCTTTTGAAATAAAATGATGTTATCTTACAGATAATAAAAAAATGATTACAAATTTCGCAGAACATAAAGGAACTTTGAAAGTAACAAAAATTTCTATTGGAACTTTTATTTCAAAATAAATAAGTTGTCATGAATAAAATAAGATTTTGATTATTTATATATAATATATAGGGTATACGAGTACAGACTTTCACACGACCCACCATTCTCCACTCTATCTCATAGCACTGATACACTTGAACACATATATGTCGAAAAGATAAATAATCACCAATATGCATATTTCATGCTAAACCAGCAATCATCAGTTGGTCCAGATTATCATCTCTTCACATATATGGTATAAGTGCTCAAACCAGCAATCATCAGTTGGTCCAGATTACCATCTCTTCACATATATGGTATAAGTGCTCAAATATATATTAAGATAGCCAATCCTCATACTTTAATGTACAGGCTTCAATCTACT
The DNA here is from genome assembly GCA_028023455.1 of Epiperipatus broadwayi. Lineage (NCBI taxonomy): Eukaryota > Metazoa > Onychophora > Udeonychophora > Euonychophora > Peripatidae > Epiperipatus > Epiperipatus broadwayi. Next base: position 6,946,324 of record JAQFVV010012454.1, on the reverse strand, counting down.
CCACACTCCAACTCTTAAACCGTTCATCCAATTGAAAATCTGATGATGGAATGCTCAAAGGCCAACCTGAGACCGAGATTCTTGTCACACCCATGTTGACTTAAGGTCAATCTGACCCCTCATGTACAGGACATAATCCATTTAATGCATATACAAGGGATGGGCAGACATCTCTACTATGTAATAACTGAAACACAGGCTTATTATATACCTGTGTCTATATATGTAATATATAGGGTTTATGAGCACAGACTTTCACACGACCCACCACTCCCCATTCTATCTCATAGCACTGATACACTTGAACACATATATGTTGAAAAGATAAATAATCACCAATATACGTATTTCATGCTAAACCAGCAATCATTAGTTGGTCCAGATTACCATTTCTACACATATATGCTATAAGTGCTCAAATAGCATAATCTGGACCAACTGATGATTGCTGGTTTAGCATGAAATACGTATATTGGTGATTATTTATTTTTTCGACATATATGTGTTCAAGTATATCAGTGCTATGACATAGAGTGGAGAGTGGTGGGTCGTGTGAAAGTCTGTGCTCATAAACTCTATATATTACATATATAGACACAGGTATATAATAAGCCTGGGTTTCAGTTATTTATATATAAGGAAATTTATAGTATCATTATTGTATTTAGATTAACTTCTGTTATATATAATCAGCTATTAAATTGCTAGATATTTTAAAAGATTTATTATACTGCTTGTATTTTCTTTGGTTATGAATTGTAACTCTAGTTTTTTTTTTCATGTGTCAAAACATCGGCCGGGAAGCTAACCCGGGGCAACTGGTTGTAAGAAAGCTCTAGTTTTGAATACGTTTGTCCTTAAATATGAAAATAATAATAAAATTGACAATTTTATTATTTAACATGTGATACAATGTTGTAAGATACAAGTGTGTTGGAAATATATTACTGACAGGTAGAATGATTCATTCTTTTATTTAAACATAATTTTATTAATTTTTATATACATTACATTTGAACAGTATTATTATTAAACTTTTACATATCAACATAAGATTAAGTGACCTATTTTAAAGAATTACCTTTTCTCATTAATCTGAATTTTTCTTTAAATCTGATGTTTATATTGGTAATCATGCATAAGGTTAGTCAAATCTGTCTCAGAGGAAAAATAAAGATCATGACAAATCGTGAACTTGTATTCTGAAAATCTCTATAAAAGAGAAGAATAATTAGACATGTTAATCAAATGATTAGTTGGTCTGAATTTTCTATTTATAAGATTATTTGATTTTCCTTTTCTTAATATTTTTAAAAACTTTGTATATATAAAATGATAAAACTAAAAATATAACTAGAGCGATTTAAACGATTTTGATAATGTGATGATTTTATGTTTACAGTCACAATTAAAATCGAAAAAAACAAATTATAGTCTCAGTTCAATAAAATTCATATCAAAAATTAAATTAATGTTTGTTAATGATATTGACATTAAATTTAAATTACTCAGTAATTAGGCAAAAGTTATTTATTTATAAATCTAAATGGAAAGATTAAACATAAAAAAAAAAAAAAGTAAAGGGAAAACTAAATGATTGAAAACAACTTTACCATTTTGAAAAACATGTATTATTAAAACCATTAGCTGCAAAATACAACTTTAATATAAAGTTTTTTTTTTTAAAAAAACTTTCTCTTATTAGTAAGAAATAATTAAAACTTTGTAAAACTGATGGTTATAATATTAATGAGCTAGAGATATCTTAATTTTTTAGATAAAATTCATAGCAGTAACGATATTTCAATACATAGTTAAAACAATATATGTATTTTTTTTTCCATATGTCAAAGCATCGGCCGGGAAGCGAACCCGCAACAACTGTCTGCGAGCGACTGCTTGCAAGGCGGTTGCGCTAACCTCTCGGCTACCAACGCTTGACAAACAATATATTTTTATCAGCTTTTCCAGCTCAGTTGACAGTTTTGATTACATAACTTCTTTTTTTTTAATATTTGTAAGTCGAATCATAGATTAGCTATAAGGAAACTATTATATAGTCAAAACTTTCGTTGGATGGTAGAATTTAATAAAGATATTGAATTGTATTAAATTTAAGAGAGTATTTAAATATTATTGCAATTTACATTACAATTAACATAACTAAAACGGATAAATAGCAGAAGAAATGAAGGAATAGTTTAACAAATATTAGTAAATAAATAACCATAACTTCTAAATATATGTAATTGCAAAGTGGAAGTGATTACACCCCCCCCCCCCCATTGAGTTATGTAGTGTCAATAACCAATAAAGAGATAAAATGATACAAATTTATCTTTGGGTTCTATTGTTATATCACCTTAGCTTTTGACTTGGTTTTTAAATTATACGATAAATTTTATCTATTGTTTTAATTTATGTACAGACTAAATGTTTTGCAACCGCCATTAACATACTCAAAGCAGGACTATATTTGCCATTATGTTAAATAAGCTAAGCTTGGGGCTTCTGCTTTCAGGGGGCCTTTAAATTAAAAAAAAAATTAAACATATTTGTATGTTTTTATTTTATATTATATTTTGTTTAATTTATATTGCATACGTTTTAAAGGTAAATAATTTAATAAAAACACTGCTATGTATTAATAACGTGTAAATAGACAATATGTGTCTTTTTTTATACAATTAAAAAAAAATGGGGAAAGAGCTCAATTTTTATTAGCTTAGGGTCTAAAAATATATAAATCCAGACCCAAGTCTTACTTATAACAATCTTTGAACATTAAAAGTGAAATATTTGTTTTAATAATTGTAATACTAAAGAAATATTCATAACTTTCAAAGGGCTCTGTTGTTATATAAACTTAGTTTTTTGACTTGGTTTGAAATTATATGCTGAATTTTGTCTATTGTTTTAATTTATGTACAGATTAAATGTTTTGCAATTCCCATTAATGTATTCAAAGGTTGAAGATTATTGTTAACAACCTTTGAATATTAAGTGAAATATTAGTTTTTAATAATTGTAATAGTAAATAAATAAGCAGGATTGGTGTTAAACCACTAAACATCACATGATCACCATCTCTTATACCAGCACATAATTGTTATTGAACAAGGCAAAACTCTCCATACAGTAGTGCCACCCTGTACCAACTAGAGTAATCAATGGATGCCAGAAGACTTGTCCATTGATTACTCTGGTTGGCATAGGGTGGCACTACTGTATGGAGAGTTTTGTCTTGTTGTTAAATAAATAAGCACAATTTCTAAATATCTATAATTGCAAAGTGGCAGTAGCTCCCTCCCATGGAGAATTGTAGCATTAATGAAAAGATAGAATACCATTCTAATTTTGGGCTCTGTTGTTATATATGGTAAGTTTTTAATGTGTTCACTTCTGCTTTGCAATTACAGATATTTAGAAATTATGATGATTTGTTTGTTACAATTATTAAAACTATTATTTGACTTAATGTTCAAAGGTTGTTAAAAGTAAGACTCATTCTTCATCCTTTAAATATATTATTGGTGATACAGAACATTTATTCTGTATGTATAATTTAAAAATCAGGTCAAAAACTAAGCTTATAGAACAACAAATCCCAAAGATAAAATAGTATCATTCCATCTTTTCATTGGGGTTTGACATTATATATCTCATTAGGAGATATTTGCTTGTACTTTGCAATTAAATATCAACATTACAGAAATGTTCTCTTCTATGTATTATATCTTTTATTATAAAAAAAACCCAACTGATATTCAACATAACTTTATCTTTCTTATTTCATTGCCAAATTCATGTCATCATGCTTTTTATTACTGTTTTATAATGCTTTTATTACAACCCATTATGACAGTTTCGATTACACCAGCAATCTTCTTCAGAACTTCTAATTATATTTCCAAATCTTAACTCTTAATATTATTTAATTTAAAAACCAATGCCCATCTTCTATTTAAATAGTCTGTTGCTTCTTTATTTTCATTCTCTTTAACAGTCTATTAAATTCTTGATGTTCTTTATATGCTCCATGCACCCACTCATATATATATATATATCCAATTTCTTCTGTCTTCTTATCCGAGCTCTATTTCCAATATTCTTTATCTTCTTTATGAAGTATTATAACTGTATCTTTCTTATTGCATTGCCAAATTTAGATAATACTAAACCATCTCTACTCTTTATTACTGTTTTACAGTTCTTTTATTACAACCCACTATGACAGTTTCGATTACCTCAGCAATCTTCTTCAGAACTTCCAATTGTATTTCCAAATTTTAACTGCTGAACTCATATTTTTAAATATTAACTGCTGAATTCAGAAATAAACATTTTGAAATATAATTAGAAGTTCTGAAGAAGATTGCTGAGACAATCGAAACTGTCTTAGTGAGTTGTAATAAAAGCATTATAAATCAGTAATAAAAAGCATAGCTGATTTAGTGTTATATGATATTCAACTTACTCAATTTTTGGAAAACACATTTTAAAACTTTTACATTACATGATGTTGAATTTATTTTACATAATATTTTACTAACAGTCCTGTTATAAAACTTCTGGTGGAGTTTTTTTTTAAATATTATATAACATTAAAAAGGTTGATAAATATTTTCAATATATTTTATCAATATTTATAAATATTATCAATATCTTTTATATATATATCGCAGATAAAATTAAAATGCCATTTTAAGATTGTGAAGTTAGAAGAAAAAGTGAACGGATAAATAATTTAAAAAGTGGACATGTAATTTATTATAAAAGTACAAATACTGGAAGCAGAATGGAATGAGATTCATTATAAATAAAAAGTGCAATAATACTATTGTGGAAATAGAATAATAAGATTGGTAATTTAGGTTTATACTCCAGTAAGTTCTCATTCTGATGAAGAGTAGAGGGTTTTTATATAAATATAGAAAATGCCTTGATCAAATGAAACTATTTTGAAATTATCATAGAAGTTTTAAGCTGGAGGTAAATTTGGTTATGATAATAAAAATGGAGGAGGAATTAGATATGTAAATCAGAAAAATTGTATATTATATTTCTTTGATAAAAATGATAAGTAGACATAAACATAAAAGCATCCAAATAAAGGGCAATAGAATTGGATATTTTCACTAAAGGAAAATATGTATTTTATGACTGTAATGTTTTTAATAGATTCAATATAGGAAACAGTCATTGATTTGTGAGATGAAAATTATTTAAAAAAAAACAGTGTAAGAAAACTATAAAAAAGAATATACCTCAAAATTATAAAAGCAGACCTTTGTAATGGAAAGTTATTTCTTTACTAAAAAGAAAAGATGGAACAATTAGAAAAAAGAGATATCATGAAATGTGTGGAAGAATTCTATAAAGAATAATATAGCAATAAAGAACAAGTAAACCAAATATCCTATACAATTACTACATCTTCTGAATCAGCCAGGATTTTAAATAAAGAAATGGTACATGCAAGTAAATCTATGGAGAAGGAAAAAGTTTCAGATAAGAATGGAATTATAATTGATATCTTAAAAGAAGAAAGTGAGGAATGAGAAAAATGTTGCCAAAGTTATATACCAAATGTCTAAATGATAAAGATGTTCCAGATGATCAGAAGATGCAGTAATAACATTTAAATTTAACAAAGATGATAAAAAGATATTAGAAATTACAGATCTATCAATTTCTATTAGTTTTATATAAATATTTACAAGATAAAGACAACTTGTCTCCAGTGAACATTGGATTTTAACCAACCAAAATAACAAGCTGAATTTAAGTGGTTTTAGTACAGTGGATCATATCCAAGGATTGAGAGAAGTTATAGAAAGGACAAATGAATAGGAGTTGCCATTATGCTTTGAATTTTTAGATTATGAAAAAGCACTGATTCTATAAGTATTCCTTCAAAGATTAAAGCTTTGAGTCATCAATATATAATTCCAGGATATTGTCATATTCTGAAGAATATTTATAAAAATGCAACAGCAACAAATTACATGGTGATACAAAGAATATTATCATTGAGAAAATTGTGTATTAAAGAGGTTCTAATATCTCCAAAACTTTTTTCAACAGTTTTACAAAAAGTATTTTGTGGATTAAAATGGAAAAGAAGCAAAAATTAATAGAGATTATTTTACATTATCTACATATTGCAGATGATGTAGTTGTTTTTGCAAATAATGCTTTAGAGCTTCAGGAAATGTTGTAAGAGTTATCAGATGAAAGATTAAAAGTAAATGCTAAAAAGATTAAAGTAATGTTCAATAAATTTTCTCAAAAGAAGAAATTAAACAACTATAAATATTTTGTTGAGATTGTTATTATAGATGTAATTATAGTAAATAAAAATAATTATAGAATTAAACTTAAATGGAGTGGTAAAAAAATGTCTATGAGTTTGATAAGGAAGATTTTTTAAAAGAAATCTTATCAGTTCTTACTTATGATTGAGATTCGGGTACTTAAGAAAAGATCAATACTAATATTTCAGACCATTCAACAAAATAGGGAGAGATAGAGATCTAAAATGAAATATGTGAGTATCTCTGATGTTATTGAAATTATTAAGAGATTTAAATAGATCTGGGCTGAGCATATTTCTAGAAGAGAGGATAACAGATGAACAAATAAAGTTGTAAATTGGTTTTACAAGTAATTATAAAAGGGATAGACAGAGGTCACTTGGAAAATTTATGAATGAATTGAGGAAGTTTGATGTGTTGAGAATAAAAGCAGTTAGAGATTTGAGTAGCTGGATTAGACTTTCATCCTGTAATAAATCAATATTAGTTTAAAATGGTAATTACTGAATTGAACCATATTAGGTAGCATTTAATTAATAACACAAATATAAAAAAAACCATATTATTTCAAGTATAAGACTTTTTTTCCAAATTTTGGACCCGCATAAGAGGAGTGCACTATAAATTGAAAACAAAAATTTTTAACATGGATCTTTGCTTCATGCTATATATGCACATATTATTACAATTTTTACTTGTGTAGAATAACATGTTAAATCTTTTTTAATCAATATTTTTTAGATTAATTTAATAAATGACTTTAACTCTCAAACTGCTACTTTTAATGTTATTTTGCCAATTTTACTGTTATTTTGTTGAAAAAACTGTACAAAATAACCTTTAGATTTTTTTACAACTAACAAATCAACATAACAATGAGATAAGAATCTGCCTTCCAAGAGGCTGATTGGTTGTTTCTTGTTCTCTAAACAAAAGAGTACATGTCAAAATTTTGATAGTTCCAATATCTTCACTTTGAATTACAAAGTGAAAACATGTTTTAGAATCTTTTTTACACATTTATAATTTTTTTAGAAAGTATTTGTAGAAATATAAACTATTTTAAAATAATGATTTAGATTTTAATAGAAAAATTCACTTTTACGCAAAAGCAAAATGACACAGAAATTATAACATTTGGTTGCAATTTACATAGCCTGAAGGTGATGTGCCCTGATGGAATAGTGAAGATGAAAATTCAAGTTCTGAAAGTGAAAGTATAAAAAGTGAAAGTACCATATATCTGAAGATTCACAATAAATTAGGTAAGTTTATTCTATTTGTATTAGTTCCTATTTAAATACATATATGCATTTTAAATTCAGGAATAATTTTTTTTTCAATTTTTCAGACATAAAATCCTACTACACCTTAAATTATTGGGCATCTTGTATTAAAGGTAATACAGTAAATGAACAAGTGAATAAAATAATTTTATTTAAATATTTATATGTATGGAATAAAATTTACATTTGTATTCTCTTTATCTTAGCAATCAACTCAAAGATTATCTTTTTTTTGAGAAGACTTCATTCAAAACATATAAACATACAAAACTATAAGGTCATAAGTGTAAAACATAGAAACCAAAATAGAGTTACTATACTCAAACATATTTGAATTTAACAACAGGTAAAACTCTTCATACAGTAGTGCCACTCAATGCAGAGTAATCAATGGATGCCAGAAGGCTTGTACATAAAATCCCCATCTAGTGCCTGCTCATCCAATATCCCCAGACTAGTTTTTAGCTTGCGGCTTTCATCAGTGAGGAGACTTGGATATGAGAGAACTGCACCTGAGTGGCACTACTATATAGAGAGTTTTGCCTGTTTTAATAAGTTATGAGCAGACATAAGAAATGGTGATCATGTGATATTTAAATTTATTATAAATGAATGTTAATAATTAAAGTTTGTGAAAAAATTGATAGCAGTGTATACGAGATTTAAATCTAGAATAAATAGGCTTAGGATTTATTCCCAACAGCTACTATAGTCAACTGAATTAGTCACACAAAAATTGGTTAGTAAATGGGTATCTAGCTATTCTTAGCTAGATGACCACTAATATTTATCATTATTTGAGTACTAAGTGGATATAAGAAAATATATTTGCTATTATATTTAACCTGTCTAGCAATCTTCTAATAAGGCTGTTTGCTAAGTCTTTATCAGCAAAAAATCTAGGCATTCAGGCACATCTAGAAAAAATATTTTATATTTCATGACTCACTTGTTTTTAAAATTTAAACAAACTTACCATACATTCTCTTTTTCAAATATTGTTGGATGAATAGAGCTGTCTAAATTATATAAAGACAAAGACCAAAACTTTTTAAATTTTATCCCGATACAGATATAATTTAGTTATATTCAATCAAAGCCACATCACAAGTATTATAATCCAAATTTTTTAATGCTCCCTTTGAATATAGTATTTTGGTCATAGCAATGTCACTGCTGGTAAAGAAAAAAAGTTAAAGAGCCTTAAATAATTCCTGAGGATTGCGATATGCATTAAAAAAGTATCAACATTGATTTAATTTTTAATTATAACAGGTAGATATTTTATTATATATATATAAAATTAATATCTTTGTAGGATTTAATCTAGTAATTCTATTTCCTATAAAATTTACAACTAGCGCCGCCTTTATCATTTTCAGATTTATTTCCAAGGAATGATCCATACTTTTTTAAAATTTCCATTAAAATTAAATTATGAATTATTTTATGTTCTTAACCCCTCATTTACTACCTTCGTTTTGTTTTTTTTTGAATCCTTGTTCAATCCAAACTATTTGTTAAACTTAATATTTTATATTGTGCTGATTGTAATGTGTGGAATGGTTTCTCTTATTATTTATCGAGTATATCTGTCAAAGTTCTATTGAGAATAAGAATCAATATATTATTTATCGTAGAAAAAATATCAATATTGTACTTTTGTATTATCCTAAGTTGGAAGCTTGCCATGTGCTCTCTTTTAATTATCCATGTTCAAGGCATCAAAGTATTTATTTGTTAAACCACTAAACATCACATGATCACCTCTTATACTAGCACATAATTGTTGTAAACAAAGGCAAAACTCTCCATACAGTAGTGCCACCCTGTGCAAACACAGTAATCAATGGATGCCAGAAGGCTTGTGCATAAAATCCCTATCTAATGCCTACTCATCCAATATCTCCAGACTAGTTTCTGGTTTGTGGTCATCATCAGTGGGAGTTTTGAATCTGAGAGCACTGCACCTAGATCTTAGGATCTAATGCAACCTTCCAGCAGCCACCTTTTAACTCTACTTTACTACAAAACTATGAGAATGATTATATAAGCTACTGAGCTTAGATTGAAAATATTATTGGGTTTTCAATTTCATTCTCATAGTTTTGTAGTAAAGTAGAGTTAAAAGGTTGCTGCCGGAAGGCTGCATTAGATCCTAAGATCTACGTGCAGTGCTCTCAGATCCAAAGCTCCTCACTGATGATGTCCACAAGCCAGAAACTAATCTGGGGATATTGGATGAGTAGGCACTAGATAGGGATTTTATGCACAAGCCTTCTGGCATCCATTGATTACTCTGTTTGGCACAGGGTGGCGCTACTGTATGGAGAGTTTTGCCTTTGTTTATTTATTTGTTTTTTTTTCTCTCAAAATTATTTTACCAAACATGTTACTTGTGAAATTTGAAAAATATTAACAAACTGATTATAAATTCATCTTAAGTTTTATGAAATATTAATAAATCTCTTATAAATTTCTATTCACAAGATTTAATTCATTTTTTATATGTATATTGTAAACATGATAAACAATGTTAACATGTTGAATATTATGATTTTTTAATATTTATCTACACATTTTTTCCATGGGGGAACAACAATGGGGAGGGGTTCTTCAATGACTCCTTGTGCAGAGTCCGGTGGGTGTTTTATTGTAACTGTTGCACATAGAACAATACTTATTCTTATAGATGCAATCAAAGAAAATGTTACCGAGGGATCTACTATTTATTCGGATTGTTGGAAGGACTATAAAACTGAGGAATTACACTGTGCTGGATTTGAACATTTCAAAATAAATCACACATATGTTTGTGGATCCACATTATTTTAATTATAATAAATTGCATACTTTTGTGTATTTTTTTGTTTTTATAGTCATATTAAAAAGAAATAAAAAGAAATATAACTCAATTAAATTACTTCTTTCTTTAATAGATGGTGACAAATTCATAAATTTAATTAAATTCTCTAGTCTACATAAGGAAATAATAAATAATTTGTAGTCAGCCATATTGTTTGCAAGATTTATTTGAGGCCCCTGAAAATGGATAATTAAAACAAAAATGCCTGGTAAGCTTTTGGCTTACGAATAATAAAAATACATAACTACTAAAAAATATCATTCACCAGTAATTTCACATGTATTGATATCATTGTTTTGAGTGTAAAAATAAACTGTATTAAAGTCATTAAATCATATTTCAGATACAGCATTCAATTATTAAGTAATTTTTGTTAACATCATTTATTTATGACTACACATCTGCTTGAAAGTGAATGTTACAATATGATTAATTAAAAAGGTGACTGATTATGGCATTGTCCATATTAATAATTTTTATTAGTCATTCATTAAACTAGAGATTATCCAATAATGAATAATATTTCTGTAGCATAATTTTCATTATACTACTCTGATGCAAAGTAGGCACTGTTTTCTATCTGCTTGTAACATTTTGTGGAGGGATGTAGTCATAAAAATACATAAAAAAATCTATTATTCCCAATATGCATATTTCGTGTGTGAGAGGGTTGTAGTAAAAATTACGCTACAAAAAACATGATTCATTATTGGATAACCTCCAGTCTAATGAATGACAATAAAAATTAATATACTTTCATTAAGTGATTAGCATCAAAGTTGTGAGGGCAGTGTGTTTGATACTTATCAATTAAATTGTAGTAAGTATATGTATACTGAACTATGACAAAGATATGTGGTCTGAACTAACTGATGAATGCTGATTCAGCATGTAATGTGCATCTTGGGTGAGAATGTTGTAGCGAAAATTACATTACAGGAATATCATTCATAACTGACTGTGCACATATTTTGAGTTAATATTTTTTAGTACTTTATGTATTGTATTTTTCCCTTTTTTTTTTTTTACTTCAGAGTAGAAATAGACAAGATATTAATATACAATATAGAAAAAAAAAATATTATTATTAAACACTTTGAAATTAATTAACATAAATGCAGTAACAAATAATCTACTATTTAATATATAGATTTCCTCTCATTAATGCCAATTTTAAATGTTCCATTTATTAAATCATTAAACCATCACATGATCACCATTTCTTTACATTTGCACAAGTTAATACAATACTAAAAAAAAAAATTCCCCACACAATAGCGCCACCTAGTGTAAGCTATAATAAATATATTCTATAAGGTTGTATCCTATTCCCTATCTACTCTCTTCCTATCCAATATCCTAAGGCTAGTTTCTAGCTTATGGCTTTCAGCAGTGAGGAGCCATGAATCTGGGAACATTGCATCTGAATCTTTGGATCCAATGCACCACCTTCTCCCAACACCTTATTATCAGCCCAAATTAAAAACACAATAATGATTTCCATCCAAGGCTTCTAACTGACAAAAGCCCTAAGCTAGAAATTTGAAAAAACACTGGATAAGGATTAAAGTGCACAACCTTCTAGCATCTACTAATTACTGGATCTTACACTAATTGACACTGTTGGGTGGATTTGTTTTGTTAATATTACATTTATACATATTTGCAAGAACCATTCTATTTTCATTTAATTTGACATGTCTGATAAACTTCTGGAATGGAATTTGATTCAGATATTTAACTTCCTAACACCTAGAATATAGAAAATTATTTTTAATCATACATATTAGCCGTCTATTATTTTTCATTATAAGTTATCATCTCTATAGTTACTTTGAACAAATAATTTATCTTAATATCTTTTGTTATTCTGGTAGTTTTGGAGACAATTTACCGATAATGTCTTCATCTAATATGTCAAAGACGATTTCATCAGTTATAATTTTTCATTCACAAAGAAGCTGGTATACTTAGCATACCCTTTTATTTTCATAGAAGTCTATGTCAATGTTAGTATGCCCTATATGTTTTAATGCAGAGATGGAATGATGATTGTGAGAACTGAAGGTTTTGGAACAAATCTCAAGTTGTGTCTTTGACATTCAAATGTCAAATGACCTCCTAACTAATTATTTTATTTATTGGAAATTTATCATTATTTCTAAGTATAGGTTTCTGAGCCACAATGAAATTGCGTTTTTATATTTAAACACACATAAACAAGTATATATTTACCCATTTTATATTTGTTCAAAAATATTGCCTATTCTCACTAGTATATTTGTTTTATTTACACTGTGTATGTAAATCTATCTAGATTAATTATACATGACACATCTTCTATAGTTTTATTAGACAATAACATTATGCATAGGCAACAATTTTTTTCTTTTTATGTTGGAACTTTTACTCATACAATAAATCTTATTCCACCGCATTCACAAATATTTTTCCCCATTTAATCAAAAAAAATATTATTGCATTCAATTAATCTTTATAAATCTCATCCATCACTAAATTGCTGAGTATCTTGAGAAACTCAACTTTATCCCTGCCAGTAAGTAAATAAAAGAAATCTGTTTTGGCTGAACCTATTGAGTAAAAATATGTTTCAAAAGACTGTAAAACTGAACATTTCTCGTCCATAGATATTTATCTCGGCTATGTTGTTATACTTTTCTTTGGTGTATTACTTGAATAAACTATCACAAGTTAGTAAAATATTCCTAATAGATGTTGTGTATGTAAAAATTTCTCTGAATGCATTATTGTGATTTAAAAATTTAGTTTATCTTCACAGTTACTTATTAAAATAAATTCCATTAATTATTTAGAGGAATGCAGAGTTTTGTGTTAATCAATTAGTTCATAAAGATTTTCGTTGGAAAGTACTTAAGGTGTATATATACAGTTGAATAAATCTCTATATTTTTTTTCAATCCATTATACTTTTTATTGTTAAAACACCCTATAAATTCAAAATATATCATACAAATGTATCGTGAGAATCAAATCACATATTCTTATGAGCCATGTTTGTTAATACTTTTTGACAAAAACATTTATCAAGACTTGAAGCTAGGAACAATGCTCTTCATCTGACATATTTTATTTTTAAAGTAATTAATATATTTTTTTAAACTACGATAATGTAACATATCACTTCTTTACTTTGATTTGTAATATTTATTCTATGAAAATCTTTGCACAGTAGCAACTTGTTTTTTTTTTATTTGTGGAATGCTAATTATTTAGTTTTTTATTTATTATAGAATAAAATGTTTTTTATCAGTAGATTTTTTTATATACGGTGCAGAATTAGACATATGCCATTTGGTTACAAGTTTTGCTTTGGTAAACAGATAGAAATTATTATTACAATGACGCCATTGCTTGCCGAAACTCTTTAGGTTGAATCATAAACTAGCAAGGCAACGTGAATCACTCATTAGATTTGACACTAAACTGTTAACCACTAATGAAAACTTAATCAGCTGATAAATATGTTAAGCAGTATTTCATATTTTTAAAATATATTGTTTCAAGGTTTGTTCTTTTTAAAAAGGAGACGTTCATTTGGTAATCATTAACATTTCTACATTTTATGCTATTAGATGTCAAATTCTGCATGTTCATGTAACTAAACATGATTATCTATGATTATTTATTTTCTATTGCCGATTTCATATGAGTTCTAGCTACTGATTTCAATATGGAATAGAATACATTTCGTCTAATCTAAAATTCATCATAAATACTGGATGAAGAATATAAACGTAATTTAACTTTCTATATCTGTTTATTTGATTACATTCAACACACATATACTTCTGATACAATACTAAATATTTTGGTTCACTTATAAATTACTATTATAACAATTTTTTAAATATATATAATAAAATTTATTAATTATAAATTATGTACAACTATTAACATATGTACAGTGGGATTTTTTTATTATATATGACATAAGATGCATGGCTTACAAAATATAGTTATTTTGATTAGGGTCTGAAGGTAGGTACAATGATGATTCAATTTTAAAGTATAATTTAAATCATCTTAAAATGTCTTGCATTGGTGGTCGAGAGGTCAGCGCGACTGCCTTGCACTTGCAGGCAGTTGCCCGGGTTGCGGGTTCGCGTTCCGGACGATGCTATGACACTTAAAAAAAAAAAAATCATCTTAAAATAATGACTAACTAAAAAAAATATTATTTTGGCAAATTTTTCTCATAGTATTTCTGGGTATATATTTTAGGGCATATACATTATACCACTCTTTATTTTTTGTTGTCAAAAATCATAGAACAGCGGGCAAGCCACACGGGTCTAATAGTGTGAATAATTACCATGGTGTTGTATTGATTAAAATTTTTGATATTTTTCTCAAGCAGTTCTTTTAGATTAATTATTTGCTTGTGGGATACAAAGTGTCTTCAAGATGAGAAGTATGGACATTTTTCAAGAAAGTGTATCATATTTTCTGGGTGACTATCACGTAAGATACATATGGGATACAGATTTAATTTAAAATGGTAAAAAAGGTTTTTGTACGAATTGTGTTGAGTAATAAATTATGCAAATTTTTTATCTATGATTGAGGAATACACATATTTTGGAATCTGATTAAAGTTTTGGCAATTGGGAAGGTTGACCATGTTTATCTGTCAGGATATATAATTTTTTCAGATCTTTAAATGAAACATCAATTAAAGATTTGATGTTATAATCATCCAACAGATCTGTATGCTCAATAGTGTGATCAGCATAAAAAAACAATTGCATATGGAAGTTGAGCAAGCAATATTATAGGTCGAGGAATGGCTTTGAGGATTGGATTAACTGTGGTTGCAATATAAAACTTAGCTCTGATATAGGATACAAATGATTGAGGACATATTAGATTAAAATCACCTTTGCAAATAGGGAAACAAACAATTGTAATTGATAGATGTGATGTTGATCCCCAGATATTTTATTATGGTCATGATATTTTTAACACTACTCCTAAAAAGATGCATCCATGGATTATAGTAAGCAAGTATATCACCCAAAATACCATTAACAATATGAACTTTTACTATAGGGTAAAGCAATTTTGAGAAAAAAAGGCTTTTATTTTTGTATTGAACTTGTTTATAACCAGATGATTTAGATGATGGTTTGTGTTTTGAATAAGTTAATTGGAATTTCTGTAAAATGATCACTATATACCTGTGAAGAATGAAGGTAGATTGTGACCCGGAGCTATCTGCTACAAGGATGACTTACAAACTTGTATTATAGGTTCTGTTAGGGTTTCTAATTTGTTCAGAATATGAAGAATGAGAGGAATATTTTGTAGGTCTCAAGACCATCAGGACATCAACAAAAGATAACACTTTAACAGCAGTACCAAGATGAAAAAGAGGCCTTCTTTGCTCTTCTCAATCTCTTTGATCATGGGATCTATATATATTGAAAATAATAGCAAAACAAGTGGATCTGTTGGCAAGATAATTTTTAGGGATGTAATGTGTTAAATAAATATTCACAATTTGCCAGATCAAAAGCAACATTAAAGTCAACCTAGCATGTGACATAATTTATTTTGATTTGCATATAATATTGATTCCCATGCTAATGGAATAGCTTGAGATGCTTATCAGGTTTTAACAACATAATGTGATGAGAAATAGATAAACAGCTAGTCACCCATGGCTATGTATAGGGAAAAACACCCATTTCCCATTTTTGAAATTAGTTTTGACAAATGCTGATGGAAAACTATAAGCATTTGTGATTAGAGATTTAAGCCATGCTATTACAATGTATAAATTATAATAAACTAAAGATCAGCATTTCAAGCTAATGTACATGTGCTTTTTTATGAATGTTAATAATAAATGAATACTTTCATTTCCAACACAAGATAAAGTCTTTGCGAAAGAATAGAATGAATCCACTATTCTTTCAACCCAAATGCTTAAGTATGGGCAAATCTTAAGCACTGGAAATGAAAGCGTGAAGATAAACCAATCACTTTAAATTACCCTTTACCATATCTGAATAAATGACGCCTACAAAATTTTCTAGAATTTATGACACATCATTCTTAAATGAAACTAAACATATGTAAATGAGATATTTATTTATATAGCGCAATGTATATAAATTGTAATAAACTAAAGATCAGCATTTCAAGCTAATGTACATGCGCTTTTTTTTATGAATGTTAATAATAAATGTATAAATTATGTAAATAAAACTAACGAAGGCATCAATTTAAGACAAAAAAAAATACTAACGATATATTATTAATAAAAGTATTCTTGAATTCTAAGAACATTTTTTATAGAATTCTATATTCTTTGTCAGAGTAAAAATAATTCTTTTTAAATTATTTTCATTTAATAAATTTATTAATAAATATATGGATGGAGAAGTTGAAATATAGAATTTTTAACCATACTACAATTCTCTATTATATCTAATTAAAATATTTTAAAACGATTTTTTAAACTAGGTCTAAATATACATATCGATTTTTAAACATTAGCAATTTTAAATGAGTCAATCATTTTTGATTGATTTATTTAATAATAGTTAAACACTCATGATAAAATAACATTTGCTTAAACAAAATATCAGAAAAATCAATAAATGAAATTTTTGTAAATATTTTGACATGTATTTAACATTTTTGGAAAGTTTTAATCAATTTAGCAATAGCTTTGACTTTTTAAAAAAATTAAATATTTAATGTATTTACATTATTTTTAGCGTTCAAATTTAACAAAGTTAGTAAATGTCCTCTAAATATATTATGTTTTGTATGTTAACACATTCTTCTTTGAAAGATTTTATAAAGTTTATTTAAAAAATAAGCATTTTATATTCTATAATTTTTTCCATAGCAGAAAACATTAGTCAAAGATATCTTAATAAATGTTGAGATGTATTGATTAGTAACAGTTGACCACAAATAATATTCAAGTTATGAATGAAAGTTATTTCAACTATCTAATATATTCCTAACCAAACTAAAAAAAAATTCTTCCACAACTAATATTTATAATTTTTTGATATTTTTCATTTTTTTTGAGCAAAAAATAATCATATTAAATTTTTCTAAAATTCTTAAAAAAATATAAAATTTGTAGTTTTAAAATGTTGATATTTGTCAAAAAACAAACAAACACAAAATGGACATAAATATTACAATTAAAATATGTCTGAAGGTTTGTAATGATGGTATATTATAAGATGTGATATGTTGGACTATTTCCATCATTTATGAGTGAGTGTTGAATGTATAGAAAATTTTAAACTTTATTTGAACTTTCCAAATACAAACAATTTGTTAATAATAACACACAAATAGACAATACAGGTTAGTAATTACACAATGTTTCGAGTAGTATTATTCTTCATTCTTCTTCAGGTGTTGCTGGCCTATACGCACAGTGACAATATTCGCTTAGAAGTTGAACTCGCACCTTTAGATTCTTGAATATCGAATTTAAGGCAAATGCTTAGAAAAGGTGTGAGTTCAACTTCTAAGCAGTTGGTAGAGTGTTTGCCTTAAATTCGATATTCAAGAATCTAAAGGTGCGAGTTCAACCTCTAAGCAGTTGGTAGAGTGTTTGCCTTAAATTCGATATTCAAGAATCTAAAGGTGCGAGTTCAACTTCTAAGTGAATATTGTCACTGTGCATATAGGCCAGCAACACATAAAGAAGAGTGGAGAATACTACGACTTGAAATGTTGTGTAATTACTAACCTGTATTGTCTATTTGTGTGTTATTACTAACAAGTAATTTGTATTTGGAAAGTTTAAAATTTTCTATACATTCAACATTCACTCATAAATGATGGAAATAGTCCAATATATCACACCTTACATTTAAAATAGTTTTTAAAAACATACCATGTAACGTATAATGTCAAATAATCTACTTTTATATGTGACAATCATTATCTAAAAAAATTTTTTTTGAGTAAGTATTATTTTGTTTGTATATAGAGCACTAAAAAATTCTTACATTTTTTCAAGTGGATTAAAACATAAGAAATTTCCTTGTTAAAATTTATTTTCTTTTATTATTAAATTCTTGAAGACTTTCCACAATTGATTTTTTAATAAAGATGTTTTGTGTGTGTGTGTCTTACAAAGAATAAACTGTTATACTTTTTAAAACTCTACTAAGAATTTGTTTTGACATTTTATACATTTCGGTGTGGGAAATTAGATAAAAAAAATTATTTGAAATTTGTCAAAGGCATTCTAGATTTTCTTTTTTATTAGTAACAAAAAGAGAGAGGTCAGCGCGACTGCCTTACAAGCAGTTGCCTTGGTTGCGGGTTCGCTTCCCGACTGATGCTATGACACATGGGGAAAAAAATTCATTTTAATAAAACAGCACCTTAAAGAAACAATTTTTGTCAATTGGATTTTTTAAATTCGATTCTTTATTCACAAACATTTTCTATCTGTAGGATTTATATGCTACTTGATTTTGAAATCCAAAATAAAATTTAATGTTTGTACTTTTTTTTTGTCTATATACTTTTGTAAATAACTATTCTTTTTAGATATTTTTTTAAAAAATCATTCATCACATGGCTATAATTCGTTTCTTTGGTAATCAAGTTTCAGTATTGAAGTCTGGATTGCTGCTTTAATGTTGCTACAATTGATTGTTAATGTTATCATCCAAGTCATTAGATTGTCTTTTAAAAATCTACTTTTAAATTTTGCCAAGCGAATTAAGCACAACTAAGTTAATCAATTTTTAATATGTGTAGTGTTTAGCTTGATTAGTTTATAGCAAAATTACATAACTTTTTAGCTTTATTTGGAAACACTTTAAGATTCATTAAAGTAAGTAAAATATTTTAAAAACATCTTGAAAAACAAAAAACATCCCACTTATTTCTATGCTTTTAGTAATGAAAAGTTAAAAAAATTGGTTTATCACTATGTGATTGTTAATGCTTCAAAAAATGGAAATCTTTCAATCAAAAAATTAGCTTCAGAAAAAAAATCGTACCGACTTTTGCAATAAGCATTTTAGAACTGCTCTTATTTAGCAATTATACCTGGCAGCTAGGAGCAAAACAAGAATGAAATTATAAACTTATTACCGTTAAATTGCAACAATATAATGGAAAATTGTTTTGGATACTACGATTAATACAAAGACATACCATATTATTACAGCCAATAAAATTCTACAGTCACTGGACCAGATCAAATTTCTTTGTGGAATATACTGGAAACCATCTGATTTCTACACTTCTAGCATTATCTGTTATAAACTTAAATGATCAGTGTCTACCAAACAGTTGTGCAATTTAATTCTCATCATACCAGTTTCTAGAATATATTACTATCATCATCAGTGCCACTCATAAATGATGAGTGTGATCATTAGAAGTCTGAGGAAAAATACTAATCTATAAATAAGTTTTGAAATGATTGTACAAACCAATCTGTGAAATATAAATACATCGACATATAGAACAAGCTGATCCATTTTTAATTGATATTTTGTGATGGTCTTTATCATCTGTTGAAAACTTATCTTTCTGAAATATTTTAGTATCACTTTTAATTGTAGCCTTCCACTGTACTCCATTGTTTGCCCGATGAAAACAATCATTGTTGTACTTTTTACGAATGTCTTACATATAATCCTTATAATGTAAATGAGAATCTATCGCCAATAAAACATGTGCTAAAGTTAATCATTAAATATTCTTTTAGAAAGTCTTATATTGTTCATTCATTTTACATTTCCAATACAATGGAAGTGAGATTTTACAATAATAAACTCTACAGTATCACATATAGCAATCTGAAGGACAATTGATGGTTTGTTAGCTTGCCATCATACTTTTTAAATTTTACAAGGCATCCTTAAGTAAAATCTTTTTAATGCCTTTTTGTGACATTGATAGGGCTGTTTTCCATACAATTAGATAAAATAGTAGCTCTATATAAGCTAATTTCATTCTGATTATTTTAGTGATGAAATATCCTACATTTTAACTTGTTAAACACAACAGCATGTTGAAGTCTCATCTGCACCTTATTGTCTAAGTTCAACTTTCTATTTATAAAATGATCAAGATGATTAAATGAGCTTATATTCTCATATTAATAATCATTCAAAATAAAGTTGCTGAAAAATTTTCTTCCATCAGTGGCTGATAAAGAAATCAAAATATTTCAATAATAATTGTTAAACCAAAATTATTATAGGTTGCATGAAATCATTAATTCCATTATGAAGATTGATTCATGAATTAGGAAGAACACAATCAGAAAATGGATATCCACAATCTAAGAGGAAGTTCTAATTTTACTTTTAAACAATCTAAAAATTTAAAATTCCATCATCAAACTTTTATTGAATCTTAATTTCTATTTTATTAAACAAATTATTCCAAAGATTGCAATCATAAAAAAAAAAGAAACAATGTTAATGTAAATACACAAAGGTTATCTCTATTTACATGGATATTATCTCATTTCTGTTCCTTATTATATATATATATAAGTATGCATACCTTTTAAAAGCATTATATAATTTTTGAAAGATTGGAAAGAAAATATTGATGTATATTTTACATTTTAGTAAGGCTTTCATCTCTAGACATGTGTTCTAAAATATCAATTTTACCCATGCATTCTGAAATAAGTATGATTTTTAAAACTGAAGAAATCTAAGACGTGTTTTGATTTTTATGAGTTGTTATCACTTTCTAATTTACAAGATATAGACTATGAAGATAATTTGTATTGCACATTAATTCAGAATTTGATTCAATTAATAAAAATACTGAAATATTTACTGGACTCAAAATAAATGCTAACATTAAGTGCACCTATTCAATTAAATTCAAAAAATACTTTTATGTGAATGGTCCATTCTCTCATAAATATTAAATAATTATATTTTTTAAAGATCATTAAAATGAACTATAACAATTATAAATATTATATGGGACAAAAAATAGTGAATTTTGGTGTCTCGATACTAAAGTTATTTATCAGAAATTTTTCTATCAATTCCACATTGGTAAATTTGCATAATTTTAAATTACATTCTCCTCTCATAAATAATAAGAATAATTATTTTTTTTAACACTGTGCCTATAGCAATTAAAAATTCTGCATTACTGAAAATACAATGTGAAATGGTATCTCTTTTGGCAAAGTCAGAAATTTCTGTTCACAGAAAGCCATATTCATAGACACTCTTTTTAAAACATTTAATGTGATGTTAAATGGTTTCTTTTTACATGAATTTTCCATGCATAAGACTTTTAATAAGGTTAAATATTAGTCACCAATGAAAACAACATACACTACTACAAACTCTTTACTTTTTCAACTTATTTTATACTCTTCTAATTTCCAACACAATTCAAACATTATATATTTCTGATTCATCTCATATCCATTCTAATGAAAAGATGTTTCATTAGTTTATTACCATATAGCAATAAAGATCCAAATGAAAAAAAATTTTTTTAACTTTTTAGCTTCTGTATTATTTTCCCACTTTTCATATAATTTACTCAGGTATTTTTTCCACATCCTAAGCTCATAATAAATTTGCAGTAATTTTACATATACCACATCCAAATTTTTATTCATTTTTGTCTTTATATATATATAATTTGAAACTCCTGTCCTTGCATCAAATAACAATAAATTACCTCTAGTATTATCCAATATCCTTTCATATTTATATATTTTCATTTTAATATAATCAAAATCATTTTTTAAAAATTTATATTTATTATATATAACTCTACTTACCATAACTAACTTATCTATCTTTCTTTTTTATTAATTATGAAATGGTAGTCTCTACTAAATTTTGTTTATATAAAACAATTAATTTGTTACATAACAACAAAATAAATCCCGTATTAACTTTGCTTGTGTACCTCATTATCTTTATCAACTCTGTCAATAACTCTACATAATGAGGACTGTAAAGGTTGCGTTGAAAAAAGCGATTTTATTAAAAAAATTGAAGAATTAAAACCTAAATACCAAAGGACAGAATTATAAAACGCGACTCGTTTAAATATCCTTTTACTATTTGAAAGGCATTGAAAGATAAGTGTTTTAAATTTGTTAAAACTACCTATATTCGAGATGATGTAATCCAAAGTGTACGATCTTTGATATGGCAGTTTAAGGATTAGGTGTTATTCGTAAAGCCTAAAAGGACAATTTACACTTATCGATTATATATTCATACATTTTATAATTGTTTTGTAAATACAATTAAATCAATTACTAATAATAAAAAAAAACTCTACATAATCTAATTAAGTATTAATTTTGATGATATATTTGATTAACATATTGTAGTTCCCTTTAATTTCCTTCATTAAAATAAAAAAAACCCATTAAAATAGAGAAAATCCATTCTTTCTTTAATAGCTTCATTTATTTACTGACGATTTACTATTTACATGCTTCTATTTCAATGTTAAAACTTTGGGAGACCTGCAGTACCACATTTCCAAATGTTAAGACAGATACTATTACTCTTTTTCAAATAATTCTACACACTAAATATATTTTTTAATTAATGACATTCTGTTAACATTGCTTTCTGCTTCAATTTTAAGTCTTAACTACTGTTATAATGCATATTCTTACGTAGTTAAGGACATTTTAATATATATCTTTTCTAATAATATTTAAATCCTATTGCCAATATTTGATTTTACAAATTATGATAAAGAAATATTTGCTTTGTAATGTGTTGTGCATCTTAAAACTGTAATCATAAATTGCATTTGTACTCAATTTTCTCCTAAGGGTCGAACCTACAAGAGCGCGTTGATTCATATACCACCTAATTAAAATATATTATTTACGTGAATTTATATAAATAAAAATATATAAAGCACAATAACAAACAATTACTTTTAAAATATATATTTTATTAGTAGTTAGTCTCTTTACTGGAATAACATTTGCCATTTTAATATTCTAAAAATAAATTGAGATTCATATTAACGACATTATACCTCTTAATAAATACTTTTGAAGAAAAAAAATTAATAAACCAGTTCAAATAATGTGACCAATTGTAATTCACCTTTCTTCAATTTTTTTTTTACTTTTTATTATCCTTCCTTGTTTCTAATTAATTCTGGTATAATTTTAAAAAACATATCTCCAATAATTTGAATGCAAATATATACTTTTACATACACCAGTGTGTGTTGTGTTTGGTTAATTTTTAGTATAAGCAAGAAGTAATATATATATAGACAGATTTTGATATTTTGTAAATTGATGCTATCTGAACTTTTTTACTAATCTCCACTCTGGCAAATCAACACCTTCTACTAAAGAAATAAGTTTCATAAGTGATATCTCTTTGCCATAGGAGTTCCAAATGAACAGGACTACTCCACAAGTTGCATCCAGTTATTCTTGTCTGGAATATTACCATACTAAAAAAAAAAAAAGAGAGAAAAAATTAATTAGTTGATAACGAAGCTTTTGTGTGTGTGTGTAAAAAAAAACCAATTAAAATTAGATTCTCTACTAAAAACATTATAATAATAATTCCTATTATATATATGCAGATGACTGTCTATCCCACGGGGGGGGGGGGGGGGGTGTAAATTATAAAAAAAATAAAAAAAAAAAAAAAAAAAAAAAAAAGAAGATATATATATATTGTTAAAAGGAGGTTAAGTTGACAATAGTTTGAAATTGTTGATTGTTATTGATATTGTCTGACTATTTTTTTTTAAAATCAATGTATATTAAATTAAAGATTTAATATATAAATAAATAATATTTAAATAAATTGTACATGGATGTGCCCAGATAATATTTCATTTATATATATATACTGAGACAGACAGTCTCATGCTTCAAACACAGTAGATGAATTACCTTGAGAGAGTGTGTGATTTAGAGTTTTTTAAAAAAAGAAATGAACAAAAAATATTAATTATATAACATTTAAATAAAGTCTAGAATGATTTAAATATTAATTAATTGAATAATAAAATTTTTTGATGTTTGAAATAAATTATTGAAATCTCTCTGATGTGGACACTTCACTTATTTATTTTTGATAAATCTAAATTTTTAATATAATAGAAAAAGAAAACTTTGTGTGCAAATAAAGCTGTTATTTCAATGAACTTGTAATTATAAAAGTTTCTTTTAAATACATTTATGAATAGAAAACATTAAAGAAAAATTTTAAATTAAGAAACTATAACTGAACTTGTTGTATTTTTATATTGGTCTATTTCCATTACCTAATTTGTGTACTGAATGTCTTTAGAAAAATTTAACTTTATTTAAATATTCCAAATACATTCAATTGTTAGTAATAGCACATAACAGTTGAATGTATTTGGAATATTTAAATAAAGTTACATTTTTCTAAAGACATTCAATACACATATCAGATCACAGTTCTCAATTTGTGGGTGACAACGCCTTTGAGGATCGAACAACCCTTTCACTGGTATGGCCTAAGACTATTAGAAAATTTTCGATTCATAACAGTAACAAAAGTAAAGGTTGGGGGTCCCACAACAGAAGAAACTGTATTAAAAGATCATGGCATTAGGAAGGTTGAGAGCCACTGTATTATTAAATGATGAAAATAGTCCAATATAAAAATACAACTACAACACCATCAACACAAACCTTCAAGAAAAAATTTAAATTGAACTTATTTTTGCTTTGATATGTAAGTTAAAAAACAACCATTATAATCTATATTCTAATATATTAATTATAATAAATAATAAAAAATCATATAAAACAGCTTTATATATATATATTAATAATAATTGCAAACAAAAACCTTTTTTTTTTTTTTTGGCATTTTCAAAGAATTGACTATATAATATCATTATACAGAATAAATAATATATACATTATACAACTTTATAAATACTCTCTTACATAACAATGCAATTAATAAGTGAGATGATAAACTGATTTATACATTCACTATTTAAAATATGATATGATCACCATCTCTTATACTAGCACATAATTGTTTATAAACAAGGCAAACCTCTCCATACAGTAGTGCCACCCTGTGCCAACCAGAGTAATCAATGGATGCCAGAAGGCTTGCACCTAAAATCCCTATCTAATGTCTACTCATCCAATATTCCCAGACTAGTTTCTGGCTTGTGGCCTTCATCAATGAGGAGCTTTGGATCTGAGAGCACTGCATCTAGATCTTAGGATTTAATGCAACCCTCCAGCAAACACCTTTTATCTCTACTTAACTATAAAACTATGAGAATGAAATTGAAAAAACAAAAATATTTTCAATCTAAGCTCAATAGCTTATATAGTCATATGGGTCTGAACTCAGTTCAGCATCTATATATTTTGGTGTCTTTGGCTCTTTAACAACCATAACCACCACTATGACTATATAAGCTATTGAGCTTAGATTGAAAATATTTTTGTGTTTTCAATTTCATTCTCATAGTTTTATAGTTAAGTAAAGATAAAAGGTGGTTGCTGGAGGGTTGCATTAGATCCTAAGATCTAGGTGCAGTGCTCTCAGATCCAAAGCTCCTCACTAACGAAGGCCACAATCCAGAAACTAGTCTGGTGATATTGGATGAATAGGCATTAGATAGGGATTTTATGCACAAGCCTTCTGGCATCCATTGATTACTCTGGTTGGCACAGGGTGCACTACTGTATGGAGAGTTTTGCCTTGTTTATAAACAATTATGTGCTAGTATAAGAGATGGTGATCACATGATGCTTAATGGTTTAACACCAATCCTGCCTAATAGAATAGTGGTGGCTATGGTTGTTAAAGAGCCAAAGACACCAAAATGTATGGGTGCTGAACTGAGTTCAGACCCATTTATATTAAGGATAACTTGAATATTTGTATGAATATTTATAAAACTGCAATAAATTTGGTTAACAAACAGTCAATTAAAATGAATGGAAAATTATGCAAGGTAGTATATACAGGAAGTTACATAATATAGATATTATTTATTTGTATATTGTTATGTTATATAATCAATTCTTTGAAGTTAAAAAAAAATATCTATAAGAAAAAATCTTTATTCAATTTTTTTGAAGTCTTATTTTATTATTGTTATTTTATTTCCGTTATAGAACACTAAATTGTGTTCATCTACAATAACTGATTAATATTAAAAGATGCTTAACATTTGAAAAGAGCACAAAACCATATGCCAAAAAGGGCTTTTTATGTGTAATTATTATATATTTATATAGCTGTTTTGTATGATTTTTTATTATTTAATATAATTTATGTAAAAGAACAGATAATGGAGTTTATTAATTTCCATTTTTTATGATATTATAATAACATTTCATTAAATCCAAGCTCTAGACATGCATTCTGAAAAATCAGTTCTAGGCACATAGTCTGTAATAAATATGAAGATATTTAAAACCAAGGAAAATAAAATGCTTTAACTTTTATTAGTTGTTACACTTTCTAATTTGCAAGATATGGAAGCAGATTGGGTGATATATAGAACATAATATGAAGTACATTGTATCATGTTAGTAATTCAAAACTTTATTAAATTAATAAAAAATTGGAATGTTAATGTTATATATCTATTGATGAGACTTGGTGAGTACTGAATTTAAATTCGTGAAAATGCTTTTATATAGATGGCAATCTGATCAAAAGAAAATTGTCTAACATAAGATACTACAACAATTTAAAATAAAAATATCGCACTGTCCTAAGAGAATAAAAATCTTATTTATTGAAAATTTTTCTATCCAGATTTTTTTATCAAGGCCATATTATTAAATTTTTATAACTTCAAATTAAATTTTAAAACATTTTTCCTCTTGTAAGTATTAAATAATCGTCTTGCATTGGTGGTCGAGAGGTCAGCGCGACTGCCTTGCACTTGCAGGCAATTGCCCGGGTTGCGGGTTCGCGTCCCGGCCGATGCTATGACACTTAAAAAAAAAAAAAAGTATTAAATAATTAAATTTTTTAAAGATGATTAAAGAAACGGATCTATTTGTAAGCCAAAACCAATTAAAAATACTGCACAAAAACCCAAGTTCTATTATATTTTTTATTCATATAAAAATAAACATGATTTTTTTTTATAGCCAAATTTAATTAATGACATTTAAAAAACAAAATGAAGTTCACTTTTTGACAATTCTTTTTTCACGAGACTTCAATCTTTTTCCATGAGACTTCAACCTTTTTAGTCCTTTTACTGTTTCACTGTAAACTTTTTTTCCAATAAGCACATGGCAAGTTTATCACCATTCTATTTTATATACATTCTTTGATTGTTCATAAACAAGTATAAAGCAGATGCTTTTTCCTGCCACTTACATTGGTTGTATTATTGTTTTTGTTATTTACCAGATAGATACCCAATCGTACCAGTTAGTTTGTAAGTTTCAATCACCTAATGCCAAATAGACACGATTCCTATCTAGGAATTTGGTGATATTTATTTGATTAGTATTAAAACAGGCATTAAAGAACAACTGGATCATGTGATATTCTGTTTCCTTTATTCGAATCACTTGGTATTAATTTTCCTAGTACTACAGCCTGAAAATATAAATATTTTTAAACCATATCCTAAAGCTGTGAAGATTAATAAGACTTAAAACTGGATTGTGATTAGTTATATTAATAGATATTAGTAATAACAGAAGTAGTCTGTGCAGATAGTCTGCATCTGTCGAGAGACAATTAAGATGAATAGGCCTGTATATTGTCTGTGCATAATTAGACAATAAATATCTAGTTTGACAAAATTTGCATTAGAATGGCTAAGGCAGTTAAATAAAATCCTATGACAATAGATCTGTAAGTGTTTATTATAATGAATTAAATCCTATATAAAAGACTACAGACTTATGTTTCCCGAGGGTTTCTGTCAAAATTGTATTATTATTTATGTGGTGACTATGTATATACATAAATAAATCATAATTACTCAGTGTTCTAGCATTTGTCATTTATTGCAATCAATAATGGTAATTAAAATATGATAAGTGTCTCTTGCATCTAACTGAGTTTAATAGGATATAAAAAGAAAAAGGTTTTTATCATGTGACGTAATGTGAAGCTGCATGCAGATTACCTTTGAATCATTTCCATGTTAGCTGTGCATTTTTGACCATTACAATATATATATCACTAAAAACCACTCAATCCTTAGACAATCCCAATATCAATAACCATCAACAAATTCAAACTGTTGTCAAGGCAATCTCCTTTTAACAATAAAGGTTGTTGCCTTGACAACAGTTTGAATTTGTTGATTGTTATTGATATTGGAAATGTCTAAGTGTTATCTGGTTTTTAATGATTACTTACAAACCCATTTAATCTTGAGAATTATTACATTTAATATCTATATGACAAATTTATTAAAACGAAGCTAAGTATTATAAAATATAAATATATTGCAAAAGTTAACATTGGAAAGAATATAATAAATACATAAAAGGCATTAATTAAACTACAAATTAACTGATATAGATAAGTATTACTGGCTTATGGTAACAAGAGTCTCTTTTAAGTTTAGTAAATTATTACTGTTCATAATAAGTAAAATTGTCATCTTAAGCCTGCGAAGAGATTATTTTAAAGATGAAGAGGAGATTCAATTTGAGCATGTATATCTTAACTTTGGACAGATTTTAAGAGCTCTTTGTAGTTCCCTAGTGAAATAATATACAGTTGATAGTTCTCAATTATTTGCAAATGCAATGTTATATATGTATAGCTGGCTGGTACAAGGTTCGCGTTAATTCAACACATAGATTTAGACATTCTGGTTGGGAATCCATACTTGGAATAAAGTTCTTTAGTGTTTTCTAACAGACATGCTGACTATTTCAACAGCTTGAAATTTTTTTTTGAAATACATGTTGACAGCAATGAGCAGAGACAGCAAGAAAAGACCAAAAACAAAATTATTATCTAAATCTGCCTAGTTGTACAATTATCAATTTTGCAAAACATATTTTTATATAATTAAAACAAGCCAGTAATTATTTTTAA
This sequence comes from Epiperipatus broadwayi, assembly GCA_028023455.1. Classification (NCBI taxonomy): domain Eukaryota; kingdom Metazoa; phylum Onychophora; class Udeonychophora; order Euonychophora; family Peripatidae; genus Epiperipatus; species Epiperipatus broadwayi. The sequence continues at coordinate 6,916,779 of JAQFVV010012454.1, read as the reverse complement.
TCATCCACATTTACAAAATTCCTTAGATAAAAAAAAACATGTTTACTTGCAATAACAACTAGTTGTTATCTTAATCTCTAAAAAATATATATTCAATTTACATAATATCTAAGAAAGGAATTTATCTTACTATTATGATAAATTATTTTATATCAAAATTTTATTAATTCAATATTACTTAAAATATTTTTTTCCTATAGCATAACTTTTAAATAAGTTTATTTAGCTGAAATAAATTAGATTTAGTTTTTTTTTTTGAAACTGAATCAAAATAAAAAATAAACCAACTCTATTTTTTATTTTTGAACACGCACATCTTTATCTGTGTGTTCCTATAATATATAGAAATCTAAACTTTAATGATAAAACCAAAATGTAATTTATAACATCTGACTCCAACTCATGATTGCTTATTATTTATTTTTTAGTTATAAAATGAGATAGGCAATTCATTTCAGTATAATAGCTCCATTTTGTTGACATGCCTTGAGTATAATACAAATATAATGTCCTTAATTAAAAACTATTGTAGTAACAATAAAAATAATAAATATAATGGCAATTAATTATTATATACAGTCTTTCAATCCACAGAAGTACTTTCAGTTAATTCCTTACTATTATATGCAATCTTTAGGAATTAACCAAACTACTTCTGCAGATTGAAAGATTGTATATAATAGTTAATTACCTTTATAAATATATATATAACATGCTTTATGTGTATAGTATTCATATATAAATTAAGATTATAATATAAACAAAAATTTTAAAACATAATATTAATACTAAATTGAAAAAAAAAACATGTTTACATATATATTTACAGTACAATCCACATGTTCAATTGTTCACAATTATGTTTCATCACAATTAAATATCTATTGCAGACATTTTTATTTCTTCAATATTTTTTTAAAATTCTAATGAAAACATAATGGTAATTTCATTATCACAGATGCAGTTTCATTGATTATTTTAATATTTTTAAAGCAACATTGGTTTCAGAATCTATACAACCATCTCTTATTTGCAATGAAAAGCATGGAATATTGTGACTGAGAGTCTCGACTAAATTCTACATAGAGTTGTAAGGCCCTCTGATATAGTATAACACCATCAACCATAATGTTCTTACAATTCATATCATTTAACCATAGTTTTAAAACTTTATTTTAATTACAAATTTAGCCATTTCAGGGGCACAAGCTATAGTGACATGAATTTGCTTCTTTTTATAATCTTTCTGATTGACGATTCATTCTTTTAAAATGCATAGTCAATTTCAGATTATGATTTATTATTTTATGTTATTAAATCAATAGTTATTTAATTCAAGTAATTTATGCCTTTTTTTTAGATTTATTGTTCATTGTACTACATATATTTTACTAAAGATATGCTAATACCTACATCACATAAAACCTTTTTTTTTTTAAAAAAAAAACATTCACAAAAAATATATATATACACACACTAACAAATTTTTCCACATCATAAAGAAAACACGAATTAAAAAATTCAAATTTTAGATTTGAGAATATCATAGTCAATGAGAGAAAAAGGCTGTTACTGCCATAAATGAGATTCATAAACTTTAATAAGTTTATGAATGATTGCTTTGTTTACATTCTTTTTTGGCTGGTATATAATTGAAGCAGAGTAATTTGATGCAGCTTAGTTCATGATTCTACTGTCTTCATATGCCATAGAAACAAAAACATCTTCCATTAGCAGACTATATTCCAGTTTTTATTAATTAAATAAAGATTTGAATTAACACAGTACAATCCAGTGATAGAGGAAAAACATAAGCAATGTTCAGCTTGGACGATTATCGGCTTGAGAATGCAAACCAATTTGTATACCTTGATAGTTTTATAAATAGAAAGGTGGACTTAAATAATGGAGATTCAACATAGATTTCAATGTGCTGCTATTGTTTTTATCCAAGTTACAAAATAATATTTTTATCATAGGGAAATAACCATTGCGATGAAGTTAGCTGTATATTGAGCAATGGTTGAAGTTGCTTTCTTATAAACTTAATTGTTTGTGAAATTAGTTTTAGTTAATATGGGGTTTGATGAGAAAAATATTATGTTTTAAATGTATTACAGTTAATTTTTATTTTAAATAAATTTCATTCTATTGATAAAAATTGTTACTTATCAAAATATATATAATCTAGGTATATATGAGTAATGAAAATTCTGTGAAATAAAATGTTATTCTATTGTAAAATAATAATATATTGTTGTTCAATTTTATTAAAATATTTAGTATGATTTGATTTTGAGATACACAACATTTCTGAAAGAATGTATATTTTAATTAGTGAGCTCAAGTTAATTAAAGATGGCATTTTCTTTTTGTTTTTAATTAATAGAATTCAACTTTAAAGTAAGAAAGTTAGAGAAAAAATTGAAGTTATTTTTAGAAGTGTTGTTTTGAAACAAAGCAGAAGGGGGTATCAAGATCTCAGATCATAAAACAATGGAAGGTGCTGGAGAGAAAGTATAAATAGTAGGGAGAAAAAAGAGATAATTATTCAGATTTTTTTTGAAGGAGTCATTTGATTCTGATTTTGCTTGTGAAGGATTTATTAAGATTTTTCTTGCTGTTTTATTTCCAAGTTTCTGGAAAGTGATTCAGATTTCTCTTGGGAGAAACAGATTTTGCTTCAATTTAGTTGTGCTTCAAAAAAGTTATAAGTGTCATTTTCAAACAATGGAGAAGTTGGAACCTGCTCCAGTTAAAACAACGTATTTTGAGGAAAATGGATATTTGGTAGAAATCATAGTTGTATCGCGAGGTTCTAAATACATCAAAAATCTTAACATCATTCAATAACATATGAACTCTATGGTGTCTGGAGAACTTTTCATGGAAGCATATTATATTTTATTGTCGACAAAACTATCGCGGTCGGATCAAGCAGGACGGAGGGAAATCAGGAAAAGGACGGTATGTATCTACTATATTAAACTATTCGGATGTATTTGATTCATATTGTTTTATTGTTGTATTGAAATATATGTTTTGTATTAAAATTTTATGAATTAATTAAATATATTTTGGGATCATCTAGTATATTAACTTTTTACCTTCGCTATTCTTCCTTACTAACATTGTAAATATTTAGTATTTCGTTGGTTAAATTTAAAGTTAACTTTTTGTCATTTGAAATCTCTTTCAATTTTATTTATGTTGTTAATTAAATCCAAGTCAGTTTCTTTTGTGTGAACTTGATCTCTTTGATAAACTTTTTGTCCGCATTTGCTTATCACTATATTTGATTTAGCTATATACGTCTAAGTAATTTTAAACACGGTTTTTAGGAAAGATAAGAAATGTGGAAAGGTTTTTATTATCTATCGTATTATCGAGAAGATCGAGTTGGAATTTTTTAATAAAATTGGGAAGAAAAGAATTTGAGAAACCTATTAATTGTTTTCTTTTTATTGTCTAATTAGTTTGTTGCAGTAATTTAGGGGAATAGCGGAGGCCCATTAAAGCCTTATTCATATTCTAAAGCCATTAATTAAACATTATTTAATTATCAAAAACTTGAGTTTCTTAGTTATATTAAATGCTTTATTTTTACTTTTCAATGATCCAGGCACGCAAAACGCCAACACCAACACATCTTTTTATGTACTTTACACATTTAGTTTTTAGCTCTTTAGGATTTCCCGTCCATGTCTCTTCCGCTGTTGCTAAGCTTTGTGGCCGGTTGAAAAATAATTTATGCATGGCTCAGATGGTGTTGTTTGTTTGTGATCAGGCCTCGAGAACAGGCGAATGGGCAGAGGTCATATGTATTCTTGATTTATATCTCGCGTATGGTTGGCCTTGAGGTACTTTCGCCTAGTATTCGAACTGGGTTAAATCTACACACATCATCTGACTGTCACAATATAGAGTTGTTATTTTTTACCTAATTTATTGTATGGATGTGAAACCTGAGCATACTATCAGAACAATATAAAAGCATAAGAAAAGTTTCATGTAACAATCTTCCATAAAATTTAAAAAATACATTGGCAAAAACATAAAATTGATCAACATGTTCTTCAACTTGCTGGATGTGAGTCTGCAGAGACCTCTATTGGCAAATCACACTTTTATATGCAGATCACATTTCAACTTTTGGTTACAACAATATTGATTACCCAAATTAATTAGAAAAAATAAGTATTTGAATATTCAAATAGTTTAGGTAACCAAACATGATGTATGTTGTTGTTGTAGTATCAGCAGTAGTAGTAGTAATAATAGTATTATATTTTAAATAGTTGCACTCAACATATTTATTAGCATTTAGAACCATATTCCATAATTGTAGAGTTAAACAAAACAGTTCTAAACAAAATTAATTTAACAAAGGTTAAAAACATACAGATCAAATATAGGCAAATGTTTTTTAAACAGGGATACTCATTAGAAATTTGCTCGTCATAAAAGGGGTGCAGTATTAAAAAAAAAATTGCGGTCATTCTATTTAGTACAAAATATATCAAATTAAAATAATTTGTAAAATATTATTCAAAATGTACAAAATTTTAATGCCACAAGCATTTCATAAAAAAATCACATAGGACCTGTGAACCACAGATTATCTACACTTGGTATACATAAAAACACAAATTTAGAAAAATTAACACTGATATTTTACTGAATACTTTATTATTAAACCACTAAACATCACACAATCATCATTTCCTATGCTTATACAAGCTGTTAAAACAGTAACAAACTCTTTATACAGATTGTGTAAGCATAGGAAATAGTGATCATGTGATGTTTAGTGGTTTAATACCAATCCTCCCCATAGAATGATGGTGGCTATGGTTATTAAAGAACCAAATACATACCAAAATGTATAGATTTTGAACTGATTTCAAATCCATATGACTATACAAGCGAAGGAGCTTGGATTGAAAACATTATTGTGATTTCATGTTGGATTCATAGCTTTATAGTTAACTAAAAAGGTAAAAGATGGCTACTAGAGACTTGCATTAGATCCTAAGATTTTATAAGCTGTGCTTTCAGATCCAAAGCTTCTCACTGATGAAAGCCACAAACTGGAAACTAGTCTGGGGAAATTGGATGAGTAGGCATTAGATAGGGATTTTATGCATCAACGTTTTTGCATTCACTGATTAGCAATGCTTGCACAAGGTGGCACTACTGTGTTGAGAATTTGTCACTGTAATACATTATTATTATTACTATTGTATTTAAAAATTATAAATAATAAATTTTATATAAAAATATTACATTCAAATATCATTTAATAAATATGAGAGAACGAACTGTTGTAAACTCCACCTGCCTGTTATTTACACTGTTCCATCAGTTATAAATGATATAAAAAAATTAGGAAAAAAAAATATTTTCTTTAAGTCATTAGCAAATGAACTTTTATTAATTACATTCTTATTAATGTCAGAGCAATAATTAATTTTCATATTTAAATTTTAATAAAGAATGTTTCAAGTAAGGTGTGTTTTTAAAAAAAATGTTTCAAGATAACATACAATTCAGTTTGTATGAGTATATGCACAGAAAGTTTGTATTTTAAAGTCATTAACAATTACACACTGTATTAAATGATGTTCGTTAAAAAATATAAATCTTAGCAGGTACACCATCTAAAGTCATATTGATGACATATTCCACAATTTCTGATGGTATTTTGGGATCCGTGAATTATGTGATTAAAATATTGCTGAAATTTTTTAAATTATTATTTCTTAATGTAATGCCAAACATTCACCAAAAATATTGTTGATAATTCTTTACATATTAGAGAGGCAATATGATCTTTTTGAAAAATCATCAATATAGAAAATTACATAGCTATTATTGATAACTGAAGTAACATTCTAATAAAAAAAAAAAGTTATGACAACTTACACAGCTTAATTCTTTAATACAAAGTAATATTTACCGAGGCTGTAACCTCGAGAATATGCGTATAAAATGCGATAGTAGGGACCTCTTTTCTTATAGCGTAAGCTTGTGGTTAAACACCTGTAGAGGTCCCTACTATCGCATTTTAGACGCATATACTCGAGGTTACAGCCTCGGTAAATATTACTTATATAATCAATGTGCGTTTAATAAATTTATAATACAAAGTCAAAAAATGATTTCACAAACTCACGCAAAAAATTGAACAATTGCTTCTTTTATCCATCATTTAGACTTCTTGTATTGAAAGTTAAAATATCAATAATGAAATGCTAGTTATTATATGAGAGGTAAAATATGAACACTTTTCTACTTAGATGATTAGAAAATTATAAATTTCTTAAATGCGATGTCTCTGCTGAATAATTCGCATTATATTAAAACAATAAAATACAAAATTGTCAGCGGTACGGCAATCAGATAACTCATGAATCTAAAATTACCAGTCAAGATTCATTGGAATAATTTGTAGATTTAAAACACTAAGACATCCATACGGTACTCAGGATAACGTGAATGCTCAGACGAAAAAAAAAAAAGAAGATATGTATCTTCTCTCTTATATCCAAAAGCAATAACTAATTTGTTAATTAATTGGTTTTTGAAACAAATAAAAAACACGGAAATGGATGTCTGAATGAAAAAATGTACTATCGAACTTATGACACTTCAAGAGAATACTAATTATTTAATTACTAATGAATGAGTACAAATGTAGCAAGTTTTAAAATGAAAGTAGGTTCAAACGTATTTGCATATTTGTTTTAGTTAATAAATATTTGATCGTATTTTTACGAGTCTGTGTTTACCACAATCACGCATACACACAACAATGTGTAAGTATATGTAGTAGCTGACGTAAGCCAATAACCTTGGTTAAATGTTTCATATAATAATAGTAACTTTAATTGACATTAGTAAAATAAATAAATAATCAATTCGCTTTATTAACTCTAGAATTCAGAAGAAATTTGAGCGCGGAAAGTAACTGCAAACGGAATCGATCTGAGTATCTTACGCTCCAAAATCGACACTTCATCGCAGCACTAACATTAATCACTTAATAATACAATATTTGTTTTTGTTTTAATAAGTGCAAACAATTACTTTCACTTATGGCTAATAGGCCAACGCATTAACAAGTTTATCATGACCTACATTAAAAGTAAATGAAAAGATATTAAGTTAATAATAATAATAAAAAAATCATTTTTAAAAAAATAAATTATATTGGAAAATATTTAAAATAAAAATGCAATTTTTGTATTTTAATTACAGATTGTTTTTTAAAAAAGGAAAATAGTATATAAAGCCTAATATACATATATATTTAAACTTCAGAGCATAAATATACAGCATATTTAAAGATGCAGGGTGAAAAAAAGGACATAAATTATTATCGCTTGGAAGGAAATATAAAAGACTAATACTACAGGGACATATAAAAGATAAGAATAATTTAGAAAAATAGTCACTTTAAAACAACCTTCCGCCAGATTTGACAATAATGTTTCAAACAAATGGTGACCAAGACCTCTGATAAAGAAGCTACATCATTTAACATTATTAAAAATTAATTAGATTGTCACAGAAAATCTCTGGGTACATATCAAAACACAACTTACCAGTTCAACTTACTTTTTATATTATAACATTTCTTAAGAATATTTTAGTTTACTAAACATATATTTTCTATATATGTAGTAGAAAATTATTCAAAATGTTGTAGATTAATAATTCTGATAATCGGAAGTAAATAATTAAATGCCAATATTTATAAGTTAATCAAAACTACACTACTAAAATAGTTGAGTTCTCAGAGTCGCAAATATTGTTGCAAAGACAATGTTTTATAATTAGTAAAAAACAACAACAATGTGATTAATTTGTGGGGGGAAAAGGCAATTCATATATTTCAACTTTTTATTAAATTAGTTAGAAACTATTCCTTTTTTAAAAAAGATAGTTTTATCATTTAAATCATTCTCAAAATTCTGTAATTACAAATCTGTGACTACAATAAATATTTTGTGAATTAAAATGGAAAACTACGGAAATGGAAATACATGAAGAATGTTTAAAGTTTAAGTTATCTATATTTTGCACAAAATATGACTGATTTTTTTTATTATTTACAAATAGTAATAACTTATAGCTTTAAAACTGGTATGAAACCGAAGGAATAAAAAAAATTATAAAGTGCACAACTCTTTCTGGTATCAATTTAGCAAGTGCTCTATGCTTTTTTTTTTTTTACATACGTGGGAGAGTCATTGGCCCACTACTGAAAATATTTAAGCAATAAATGACACATGTAATGGGAGCATGAATTTTTTCTATATTGTCAAATTAAAACAAAAAGTTTGTTTATATGCTCTTTTTTGAGAAAAAAAATTAAAGAAAAATAATGTGTGCAAATGTGAAATTTTATCAAAATAATTCTACAAGTGATAGAGAATAAAAACACTTTTGAAATTTTAATGAACAAATAATAGAATTTGCAAAATTTTAAGAGATCAAGAACACTTTGGTATTATTCCTACTATGACATACTCCGATGAAGTATTGTTCTAACTTTGTGATATGTTTAAAATAATGCCTCCAAGAAATGTGTGGAAAAACTTAATCAATAAAATCTATCCACAGATCCTGTGGAAGTGTTATCCCTTTCCCAGTATAGAATGATTAACTTTATATGCAGCTTTAACTCACTCTCTAATTGCTATTTTCAACATTGTTTTGCTGAGGTTATGGTCATTTTATAGAAAAAAATGGTATCACCTTCAGAATTTTTTTAGAACTAATAAATAAATATTTAAATTTAACAGCATAACAATGGTGCAAGTACCTATCTTCCAAGGCACTGATTGGTTGTTTCTTGTTCTCTCCATGAGAGAGTACCTGACAACGATTTTGAAAGTTCCATTTCATTTTGATTTTGGAAATGAAAATGTATTATTCTCTTACTTATTTTTGCACATTCATTATTTTTTTCACAAAATATTTGTGAAATATTAATTATTTCAGAAAAATAATTCAGATTTGAGTAGAAAATATTTATTTTTACTTCAACACAAATTGACTAAGAAATCAATGATATATGTGTGCAATTTATAATTGGATGAGAGTATATGTTTCATATTGACCACAATAGCTTATTTTCATCAACTAAAAGTAAAAGTTTATTTTTATTTTATTTTTGTTTACTTTAATAATCTGATAAATTATTAATTTGTGTTTTAGAAACTAAACTAAAACAAATATAATTTTAAAAACAAAATATATTTTTACTGATGATTCTGTAATTGACCAATCAAAAGTTTAGAACTTTAATTCAATCTGCCATTAGGGATTTTAAACTCACAAAGGTTAATTCAAAAGTATGCAACAAATTTAGACATTTAGCAAAACTATGGGGAAATGTTAGATTTATCTCTTAGTATTTTCAGTAGTGGTTAGGTAGCTCCCTCAGGTATGTAAAAAAACACTAAAATTAAATACTTTAGAAATCTGTTAAAAAAAGAAACAAGCAATGGCAAACTAATAACAACAAATGGTTACAGTAATCCTGCTGCATAGTTTTGCAAATCTGTCTTCAGGCAGAAACCTAACATGTATGTAAAAAAGCAATAAAAATATTACATTTAATTCACTTTACTCTTAGGATGGATGGGAGGATCATTCCTAATAAAAGGCATTTACTTAGAATATTATAATTTTGAAAATAAGATAATTAAATATCAAAGATAATGCAAATTTATAATAATATTGATTAAATTGTGCTACATTATGATGAAAAAGTTGAATCATCATTAGCAATGGCCAGTATATCATCAGCGTGATTCTAATATTTTGATGCTTAATCTTGATTTAAGGAGTCTCAAGTATGATTTGACAAACTGAATATGATATTACTCAGTAATATCATATTACTCAAATAATGACATTATTTATTATGAACTTCAAAACAATTCACATTGGATTTTTAAAAAAAAACAACAACATTAAGCAACATTTAATATTTTAATTTGATATATATATATACACACACACACCAAGAAATCAAGTCATATGTCACATGAACTAATTTAACAAGCTTGTATTACAAATGGTATATAATGAGCTTTTCAGAATATCCCCAATCTCAAACCGGTTTCCGCCATTGGCATCCTCAGTGAGCTGCTAGGATATTCAAGCATTAGATTTAAAATACCAAGTCAAGCCCAGCACTTTATCTACAATAACTATTAAGTAGAAAATCTGAAATTTTCAGACATCCATATGTCTTCCAATCCAGCTATCTAACTTAAATAGCCTGAGGAAACCAGTAGCAGAAAACGGTTTGAGGTTGAGGATATTCTGAAAACCTTGTTAAGAGCTATTTGCAACCTCATTATATAATCTATATATATATATACTGCTAAATGATTTTGTTTTTAAAAAATCAATATGAATAGTTGTGAAATTCATAGCAAATATTGTCATGGCTTACATAGTTTCTAGATCTTGTGATCCCCTAACTAAGTAATATAATACACAACTTATTAAATCACAACTGAGACTCCTTAAATCACAATAAAACTTTAGAATACTGCAAGTAATCCAGTGATATACTGGCCATTATTAATGAATATTTTAATTTTCTCATCACAATGTAACACAATTTAATCAATATTATTTTAAATTTACATTATGGCTTAGTATTTAATTATCTTATTTTCAAAACTAATATTCAAATAATTGCTTTTTTAAAATAAAGAATGACCGTCATACCCAGACTAAGAATAAAGTGGACTAAATGTAATATCTCTATTCCTTTTGTATACATACATGTTAAGTTCCTACCTGAAGACAGACTTAAATACCTGTGCAACAAGATTACTGCAATTTTTTGTTGCTAATAATTTGCCATTACTATCTAGATTTTTTAGTAAAATTGTTGAAAATTAAAAGATTGATTAGATTACTAATTTTTAATATAAATAAAATCAATTTTATGTTTGCTCTTAAGCAAATGTAAATCTATAAAATCAAAAGATAATATCCAACTTCTTCAGTTGAGTCTAAGGTTGTTTGAATTCTATTTATATATTTTAAAAGCCTATCATTCGATTTTAAAATGTGAAATTTCACACACACAAACTAATTTATCATAAAGTTTTCAGTCACTATTATGACTTAAATACATACTATCCAGGGTAGAGAAATTTCTTTATTTACAAACCCACATGGATAAATATCTCATCAGCTTGGATAAATGTGTGATCAATAAAAATATAACCATTCAAAAATGTGGCATTTAGTGCACACATTAGTAAATGTAAATCTATAGGATTGTAAGATAACATCCAGTTAAAAAAATTAAGCCAATCCTTCCTTACTACACATGCATTTCAAGTGAAACTACCATCTTCAGGTGGGCTAAAAGTTTGAGCACTTTATAAATATCTTAGGAGTATCAACTTCAATTATATTTTTGCATTTAGAAAGCCTACTATTTAATTTTCATTATTTGATTAGAATTAGCTTAAAACCCACATTTCTAATTTTTAAATGCCTTTATTTAACTTGGAAATTCTGTTTGTTTGTTTATTTGAGTCAAATCTTATAACTGTTTCCTGATATACATCTTTTGAATGGATTTTCTTCAAATTTTGCACATGTTAGGAATCAACAATAATGCAATATTTCGGTGTTGTTCAAATTACCAGAGTTGGCATGCATAATTTCAAACTGTTATTATCAATGATATGTAATAGATGGTAGTATACTTTTTTAAAATACATACTTTCACTGAATTTCATAATTAATTCATAAAAATACATTTAATTAAAATTTTGAAATGAATTATTCTCCTGTACATGAGGGATCAGAATGACTAATACGTTAACATGGGTAGGATGACAATTTTGGCACTAACATGGACTTTGAATGTTCCATCATCAGATTTTCAATGAAATGGAAGGATGAAGAGTTGTGGGTTGGAATAGTTTGAAGCCTGTCCATTAAAGTATGAGGATTGGCTATCTTAATATAAAGCTGAGAACTGATTGTATATATGTGTGGAGATGGTAATCTGGACCAACTGATGAGTACTGGTTCAGCATGAAATGGCACAGAGTAGTGGATTGTGTGAAAGTCTGAGTTCGAATCCCGCATATATTACATATATAAATGCAGGTTTAAGCTGTACAACGTATTTGATTGTTTAACTAAAACACATTTTTTTAAAAAAATACTGCCTTCTTAAAAAAAAAATAAAAAAATATAGCAAATGATTTTTAATATGTGCAAATTTTATTTCAAATAAAAGAAATACAGTGATGTTATTTACATTGGTCAATTATTAAATTTGGAAGTGAATTGTTACAAAAAGTCAATTGCAAAATGCGTAGATAGTAAAAAAATAATATATATAAAAATATCTTTTAAAATGCTCTTATTTAATTTGATTATTAATGCACTAAAAACAAAAAAAAAATTTTTTTCTTCGGTTGCAAGTTTAAGTTATTATACTTACATAAAATAAAAGCATGAGACATCCATAAATAAATTCAACTACTAGTTTAGTAATTAAATTAATTAATTAATGGACACCTCATGCTTTTAAGACATGTAAGTATAATAACCAAAACTGCAACGGAAGAAAAAAAATATTTTTGGTTTTTAGCGCATTACTAATCAAATAAAATAACTAAATAAAATGATTTGTTTACAGATTAGTAATTTAGTGATATGAAGTTTTGTTTTACTTACTTTTCACTAAATTTTATGAAGCTAGTTTTTCTAACTTTATATATGTATGTATTATACAAATTAAAAAGTGTATGAAACACTTGAACGAGAAGTTATAAGGATTCCAAAAATTATTATACACTAAGCGCTTTCGAGGCCATTTGCCTCATATTCATAGCGGTAATGTGTGATGCAGAGCGAGGAAATAGGGCAAGGAAACAAAGCAGTATGCAAAACGTATGCCAATGAGCTAGATAGTACAACGTTTGGAGATGTCAAAGCAAGTATCCTGTCTATTGATAGTGTTATTATTGCCATTAATGAAGTATGCTTCTCTGATTTTCCGCTTGATGTCGTTTTTCTCAATGCCGACTATTTTGGAGTTGGAGGGTTCAAACACATGTTCTGTCTTCTTGGAATGTTCTAAGAATGTTGATGAGTTATCATTATTTTTCTTTGCTCTATTATAGGAGTATCCATGTTGTGCTGTCCTGTTGATTATGCCTGCTTTGGTTTCCCAAAATAAATGGCCAGGCAACCGGGTTGTGGGCATGATATGCTGTAAATGACATGGGGGGTCTGACAAGGTTTGACTTTATCCTTAGAGTTATTGATTAGACGATTAGTGCATGGGGGTGTATGAAAACTAATTTTATTGGACAAAACCTTAATTAATTGTTAGGAGATTTTAGGTATGTGTGGAAAAGTGATATATGGAATTTTAGTATCGTTTTTATTGTCTACAATTTTCTTATAAAATTGTTTAATTTTATTGTTAATAGTGTTGAGTTTGTAGCCTGCTTGTAGTAGGTCTTTGGTGTAGAGATGTATATTATTCTTTCTATCCGCATCAAACTTGCACAGTTGCATATTTCTGTATGTATTTTAACACACATACATAACATTTTGCCAAGCAGAGAATGCCACATTTCTTTTTAATTAAATTACTAATAACATAATCGTTGTCAAAAAAAGTCACGATTCTTCTTATTAATGAACCTAAGAATAGATTTACTTGAATCTGTAATACATTCCTCAAGAGAAATTCATGCTTCAATAATATGATCATAAGCCGAGAATTGAGATAATTTTGCTAGCTCAAAAGATGATTTGCAGAATCTTCTTAATGCTTTGAAAACAACCTACAGAGACTTTGATTTATTAATTAATATTCAACAAAACTCAAATATTTTATCATTCAGTAACTGAAGAAAAATCCTCAGCAACTTTCAGTATGGATGATTATTAAATTCAGGATGTAACAACTTTACCAATCTTGGTAGTTTTATAAGTAGAGGCTGACTTAGGTGTTATGATATAACAAAGAATTCAATGTGCTGCTGCTAATATTAACATATCACAGAAAAATAATTATTGTAACTAAGCTGTATACAGAGATATTATTTAACCTATTTTATTGTAATGAAATGAAACTTGGATACGCCTAACAGTGCAATATAAGGACAGTAGGAAAATTTTATTTAAAGAAATACAAGGGCAAGATCATAAAAGCAATTAATATATTATTCAAGTTGTTGAAATGTATGGTACTATACTGAGACCAGTATTGCAAAATCAGACCTATGTTAAACATGTAAAATGAATATTCAATAAAAGATTCTCTAGAAAATGTTTTATGGTAAATTTGAGCATGGTCTACACAGAAAAGATAGACTCCGTTTACAATATAAGGATTATTTCGAAGATTCTAAAGTAGTGCGATGTCAATTGTTTCCATTAGAAGATATGACAGAGAATACATTGGAAAGGTACGATTATACATGATGTTGAAGTCCTTCAGAAAGAAAAGTTTCTGCTGAAGAAATAAAAAGACAGCATCGTAAATGTCAATTAAACAGAAAATGGACAGCATATGTGTTGTTTGAAGATTGGTTTGTATAGTTATCATAAAACCTATTTCTAGAATAGTTTTTATCCTTTCTTTTGTTTTCTTTTGAAGTTGGAATGGCCCTACTCATTTATGAGTGACTGTTTGTTATTTTAGAAATTTTAAAGTTTTGCATTTTCTTTGGATATCTTTCTAACCACCCACTTTTACTATTATTTAACTCTTTTCATCTCATTTCTTTTCACGAAGACAAAACTGGCCATGTGGTCATTATGAAAGGAGATATTTTTAGAGAAAAAGTTGATAAAGAATTGAATAATGATTAATATATGTGTTTAAAAAAATATCCTGGTAGCTTGGTTAATTGGTATTATGAAGAAAATGCAAAATTTAAATTTTTTTAATAGGGAAGAATATTTAAAATGTTGTCCAAATGATTTCATATCAACTAAGATATTTACAAATGTTAAACTCACAAAATTTTTTTTCTTTAAGATTTACATTTGATTTTATTGTTAGTGTTAATGTAGAGATTTCTAGATTCTTGAATCATTTTTGAAAAGAATTAATCAACTTTGTAATTATATTGTTTCATTTTCTTTTGAAGTTTTTGGTAAGATTAGCAATTTTAAAATGAAACATAATTGGGCCCACAATAGTTTAGAGATTGAAGATATGTGTCAATCTGTTAAACAGATCGAGCAATTATGAAGGAGGTTCTTATCTTTGTTCCGATTAATAATGGATCTTCGACTAGAAATAATATTAAAGTTATTAAAATTTTGCTTTTGTTATTGGTGGAATATAGGTATTTTACTTATACTGTTAAGTTTATAAGAGGAATAAATAATAATTTATATTATTATTTCATTAATTTGTTCAGATTCTAGTAATTATTTGGAAGAGAAATTTATTAATCATGGTAGTGTATATTTAAAATTATTTGGATACTTTGGTATTATTCCTGCTATGACATATTATTACTCTGGTGATGACATTTTCTTCTGGTAATAATTATTCAAAGTTTCTGTTTATGATATCATGCAATCCTAGAATCCTACCATGACTAGTCCATGTCAAATATATACATGTTACCAACTTTTCATATATATATATGTCACCAAGATGTAAAACATGCCGACCCATATGATTTTGCATTTTTTACTTTTAATGATTTTGTGCTAACAAAATGGAGAGATATATTCATTATGAAAAAAGGAAAAAAAACAAACTGCAATACTAAATAAAAACAGGTAGGTGTGGGTTTTCAATACAGTACTTTTTGTGATTTTTTATTTTGGCACTTTGTGCCATCATAAACAACCAACCCGTGCAATATTAAATTTAAAACAACAACAACAATAACAACACAAACTTTTATCTCTCTCATTATTTGTAAGTAATATGGTTTTAAATTTCAAAATAGAAGTAAAATTTTCAATATTTATGATTTTTTTTATTTGCTAAAATTTTATATATGTTTTTTATTAAAAAATATTTAAAATATAAGGTTAAACTTACAATTCAGTTAAAACTTTATCTTACAGTTTGTCATTTTTTTAGGTAAAAAAAAACCCATAAAGCTAAAACTTGCTATTTAAAAAATGTTTCAGAGTTCTTTTTCATATTTTTCCATTTTCCATAATGAATATATATCTCCAATCATTGGAAAAAAGATTTTTTTTTGTAAATTCGAAGTCTGGTATTACACATGCTCGGAGTTTACGACTGCACAAAGTGCCATATTATTCTAGGAAGCAAAAGGCTGGCTTTGACAGCACAAAATGCCATAATAAAAAGTCACAAAAATATTAAAACCTTACAATGTATTTTTGACTTTTTCCAGAATAAATATATCTCTCCAATTTTTTTTTACAATTTAAAGTTTGGTATTACACATGGTCTGACATCTGGTGACATTATTCCAAGTTTGTGATATGTTTAAAATAATGCTTCCATGGGATCTGTGGACAAATTTTCATGATTAAGTTTGTCTGCACATCCTTTGGAAGTGCTATTTTAAACATGTGACAAACTTAGAATATTGCATCACTGGAGTAATATGTCATAGCAGGAATAATACCAAAGTACCATTATTTGTTAGATATGTTGATTATTGTTTGTTTGTTTGTAGTGAAAAGAATAAATTAGAAGAATTGTTAAATAAATAATAGTTTTGATCCTTTCATAAAATATACTTTAGAGGGAGAGGGGAGGGATAGATTTTATTTTATTAAATTTTTTAGATTTATTGGTGATAAAAGATATAAAAAAACTGTTTTGTATATAGTCATTATGTTAAAAGTAAGGATTTAAAACCTATAATTAGACCTGATATCAATCAATATGTCTTCAATAAAAATATTGATTTCCCCCCAAAAAATTACAATTTTATAAAGATTATTTTAGTATTTTGTTTAATAGCCACATATAGTACTTATAATTTTATAAATATGAAGATAAAAAAAAAATAGGATTTGTATTTCTTTGCCTTTTAAATTGTCTTCTTATAAAGTTTTTTTTTAAAAAAATGTTACTTTGTTTGAGAATTAAGAAAATAACTTGGGGGGGGGGGGAAGTCACTTTAAATAATCTATTGAATAATATAAAAAAGAAAGTTGATAGGAATGGCATTCCTGAAGTAGTTTATATTATTCCTAGTTTTTGTAAGAAATTTTATTTAAGTCAAACTAATTTGTGAGTTTAAATGAAAAAATAGATTAATAAAAGTAGAGTTCTGCCTTATATATTCATGAAAAAAATCTCAAAACAAAATTATTAATAATTTTTTAGAAGACTTTTATTAAACTAGACTTATCCACTTAATGGATATTATTTCTGTAGTATAATTTTTCCTACACCGCTTTCACACAAGCTGGTTTCTATCCACTTTTAACACCTTGTGAAGAGCTGTAACCATAAACATATAGACAAGGACGTGAAAAAGATGTATGATTCCCAAAATGCAAATTTCATGCTTAACTAGCACTCATCAATTGGCTTAGATCACAATCTCTTACACATATCTTTGTTATTGCTTAGTATATATAGATATCAAATTACCAGTTTAATTGGTAAGTGCCAAACTTACTGATTCTCACAACTTTGACACAAACCACTTAATGCAAGTATATTAATAATTTTTATTAGTCACCCATTCAACTAGAAATTATCCACTTAATTAACAATATTTCTGTAGTGTAATTTTCACTACACCACTCTCTCACAAAGTAGGGCTGGTTTCTATTCTCTTTTAACACATTGTGGAGAGTAGTGAAAATTATACTATTATATTTGATGCAGGCCAAAATTTCTTTTTTGAAAAGAATGAAATAAAAAGAATTAAAGAATCTTTATTATTAAAAATATATACTGAAATAATTAACTTATTTAAGAGTTCTTTTAATATTAAAGATTTGAAATACAGGCATTCTTCATATACCTGGAACTTCATATACCTGTATTTCAAATCTTGCACATTAAGCCTGCATCCTGCCCATCCCTCTTCTATGTATTTAAATGAATAAAGTCGTATAGATGAGGGGTCAGAATGACTTGAGGTCAACATGGGCATGGCAATAATATTGGCATCAGCATGGGATTTAGGCTTTACATCATCAGATTTTCAAAAGAATGGATGGCTGGAAAGTTGGAGTAGATTGAAGCCTTTCCGTTAAAGTATAAAGATTTGCTATCTTAATATAAGTTGAGCACTGATTATACATATGTGTGAGAGATGATAATCTGGACCAACTGATGAGTGCTGGTTTAGCACAAAATACATATATTGGTGATTGTTTATCATTTCTAAATGTGTGTGGTCATGAGTATCAGTGGTGTGAGATATTGTGGATATTTGAAGGGTGCTTGAAAGTCTGTGTTCAAACCCCTACATTTTTAATATTAAAGGTAACTGGGATGTAATTGATAATTATGGAAAATTTATTTACTATATATTTGTTATTTATTGTGCTTTTGTTCTTTTGCCCCTGAGAAGTCAATCTTGGCAGAGAAACTGGTTGTTGGTTTTTTAAATTTTTATGTTTTCTGGCAAGTTTTGTTTAACTTTGAATTCGGTGTAGTTTATATATAAAAATGGGCATAGTTGATTACTCACTGTTACATTAGTTGAGGTATTCCAATAAAACAAATATTGTTTCAATAAAACAAATACAAAGTTAGTAATAGCATAAGATGATCAGTCATTAGCCCTATCATATTTGGAGAAAAACATCAGTAATTTGAAATATCATCCAGCAACATGTATTTTCTATAGTTTTCAAGTATGCAGACTTAATAATGTTGTCATTGCTTGATATATCAGGCAGGCACACACACACACGATAATATTACAGCTTCAAAAAAAAAACAAAACATTACATCAAATTGATCAAATCAAAAAGAATCTCAAGAAGAAGTTTTATATTATTCAACTTTTATATTGTCATTTTCTCTTTCATATATAAACTTTGGGTAATTGATATTTTTTTTACTGATTATTTCTTCTTTTTTTTGTAATTTAATAATGCAAAATATATACACACATATTGTAATTAAAATCATAACACTGAAACAAACAATAGAATACTAATGACAATACAATATGTAATAATTAACAATGATTTTTGTATACGAATCTTCTGTTTAAAAAAAAAAATCCACATTTACTCTTTTAAAGTGCATATAATAAATTATACCATTATCTAAACGTATAATTAACAATGAAATATTGCTTCATTTAACCGAAGCGTCACCAGAGGTTTTATTATGTGAAAACAGATACTTCATCAATAACGACGCTTTTTATAAATTCTATATATATATTTTTAAATAATACATCATTCAATATCTATTGAGGTTTTTCTGATTATTTACCAATAGCCTCTCATTTTAATTAGAATTATTACAGTTTAAGGATAAGTAAACTTAACAATAACAACAACAAAAAAAATCTATACATTATCATTTAATTTTATATTGTTATCAATTCGAAATTTTATTTCAGAAAATAACAGATAAACAGAATTAGTGAGATGAATTTAATAAGTACTGAAATCTTGAATTAAATTACATTTAAACAAGTTTGTGTTAAGATGAGAAAAATTAATTAGATAGTGCTGAGAAAGATCGTATTAAAAATGTTATAAATACTAATGAATTACATTTGATAATAAAAAAATCAAAACAGAAAACATCATTTATTGTATAGTTTTAAAACATAAATTGTTTATGTATATATTTATCACTCTGGAGTATGGGAGATAATGCAATCGTCTAATGAGGCCAGATAATAACGAAAATTATATGTTAATATCAACAAGAACAACATATGATTTGCAGTATAAAGCACAAACAATAGCATTTCCTTTCTTTACTACTCAAGCGCCATCTATTGGAAGCCTTAGTATTTAGTACTTATTAGAAGCTAGTGCAATTAATTTCTATGTTCAGACTAAAGCTCAAAATTCACTGAGAAAAAACAAAAGCTAGTCTAGAGACAGAGATTAAGTTGCTGACTTTCAAACTTACAATATGTGGCATTAGAGTAGTAGTCATAGAAGAGGCCATTCTTCTTCTTATAAGTTTAGATTAGATAGAGCAATTTCATTTTTCTTGTGATTTGATACAAAAGAAGTATTGATATCATAGACAAAAATAATATATTTGGTAAAATGGATAAATCACTACAACATCACATGACTACCATTTTTTATGCTTACACAATCTGTTAACACAAAAGCAACTTTCTCCATATAATATCGCTACCTAGTTAGTATAAGGCATAGTAATTAATGAATCTAGAGTATTAGTGCATCAAAATCTCTATCTAGTGCCTACTCATCCAATATTCCCAAACTAATTTCTAGTTTATGGTTTTCATCAGTGAGGAGCCTTGGATATAGAGCACTGTGCTTAGATCTCTGGATCTAGGTATTCCTCCAGCAGGCACTTTATATATTTTTAATTAACTATAAAGCTAAGAATTCAAACTGAAAATCCAGTAATAATTTCAATCCAGGATAATTCACTTGTATAGTCATACAGATTTGAACCTGGTTCAATATCTATATGTTTGGGTGTCTTTGGTTTTTTTAATAACTATAGTCACCAATATCCTTTAGTTAGGATTAGTAATTAAACCACTACATGACCAGAATTTGTATGTATCCACAATCTTTTAACACAGTAACAACTTTCTTCATACAATATTGCCACCTAGTGCAAGCCATAGTAATCAATGGATTCTAGAAGGATAGTGCATCAAGATCTTTATCTAGAACCTACTCATCCAATAATTCCCAGATTAGTTTTCTCCATATGGCTTTCATCAATGATAAATCTTAGACCTGAGATCACTGCCCCCAGATCTTTGGATCTAATGTACACCCCTCCCCCAGCAGCCATCTTTAACTTTTTAGTTAATTATAAAGCTATAATCACAAGGTGGAAAGACAATAATGTTTTGAATCCAAGTTAATTCACTCATACAGTCACCCAGATCTGAACATAGTTCTGTATCTATATATTTTGTTGTCTTTGGTTTTTTTTAATAACCATGATCATCAACATCTTTTGACTAGGATTGGTACTAAATCACTATAAGGTCACATGACTACTATTGTTTATGATAGCTTGCACTGTGTGGCAATATTGTACAAAGAAAGTTGCTACTGTGTTAACAGATTGTGCAAGCATAACATATGGTAGTCAAGTGATGTTACAATGGTTTAATACCAACCTTAACCAAAGAGTGTCATTAACTATGGTTTTTAATAACCAAAGACACCCAAGTATACAGATATTGAACTGAATTTAGATTTATATGACTATACTAGGGAATTAGCTTGGATTGAAAACATTATTGTGATTTCAGTTCAGGATCACTGCTTTATAGTTAATTAAAAAGGTAAAAGATGGCTTCTAAAGGGATGCTAGATCAAAAGATTCAGGTGTGTTGCTTTCAGATCAAAGACTTTTCACCAGTAAAGTGCATAAGCTAGAAATTAGCTTGTGAATATTGGATGAGTAGGCACTAAGTGAGAATTTTGATGTACTAACCTTCTAGCATCCTTGGATTACTATGGCTTGCATAAGATGTCCATATTGTATGATTCTAGAAAGTTGCTTTTGTATAAAATGGATTACTGATTATGTCACAAAAAATTACATCTGCTAAAGATATATAAATTTGTCTTGATATGGGCTGTTTTTCTATTGTGTTGTAGAATAATATTTTGTTTTAATATTGTAGTGCAATTGATTCTACAATAAAAATTTTGACCTCTGGTGAATCAAAATAAAATGACAAAAGTGAATTATAAACGTATTAAATAGCAGTATTCGAAATTTGAATATGTGAGTAAAACGCTATTGGTCATAGATTAAATGATTTATTAAACATACAAGATGTAGCTTTTTTATTTATTTATATCATTAGCTTGAATAATATATAGTTGTTGGATAAAACTGAATCCAAAGAGGGGAAGACTCTGAGTAGCATTACCATATGATTAAGAACGCTTTCTTAGATGGCTGTTCAGTAAAAGTGGTATATAAAAAAAAATTGCCGTTAAAACATATATAAAATATATCTTAAAGAGTTAGAAATTTCTTTGCACAGAAGAAACCCTATTAGCTATGTTACGTTATGCAAAATGATTTCTTAAATGAAATTAAAATTTTCTGTATATTAAGAATTTTATTCATTTCTTTTTCCGAATCTGTAGTTAATGCTCTATCATGTGAATAATTAATACTAATGAATATGCCTCCCATTAATTTTATTCACAATAAATAAATTGAATAAATAAGATGATAACAGACAGTCTTGACTTATGCCTCTTCTTACATTAGTTTTATAATTTTTTATATCTATTTTGTATTTTGACAATTACATAAATTCAAATCAACTATCTAATCTTCCAATCAAGGCCTAAATTCTAAGATGTTTTAAATGACTTCCAATACACTTTGTCAAAGGCTTCTCCAAATCAATAAAAGCCATAAGATTTCCTTTTTACTTCTAATCTTTGCAACTATTCTTAATATACTTCTTCTCTGGTTCCTTTCTTAGATCTAACACTATACTTATCTTCATCCAGATTCTCAATCTATCTTCTTTTCTATTCTAATTTTAACTATTATGAGTAAAATCTTAAAGGCAAGAGAAAATAGAGCTGTTGTTCTATAATTTGTATAATCAATTGCAGTACCTTTTTTGGAAATGTAATAGTTTTGGTAATTGTAAAATCTGATGGAATTATTTCTTCTGCATAATATCTTATTATCATATCAAATAATCTATTTTTTATGATATCATTACAATTTTTAAAAAGTTCAATTGGAATGCTATAGTTGTGTTATCATTTTTATCTTATCAACTGCATACACATTTTTTTCTCTTGTTATTGCAAGTCCTTTCTCATCTTCATCAACTATAATATAATTTCATCATCTATATATTCTTTCATATCTGTCTGCCACTTGACCATTAAATAAATCTTTGATATATTCCCAGCAGTCACACACTTTTTTATTTCTGAAAAGCATCTTTCTTTCTTTATTCTTAGCAAGATAACTAAATATTGTTCCTTAGTAATTCAACATTTGGATTTTTTTTATATACCTGTTTAACATTTCCAATTTTGTTGTTTCCAATTTCTTCACTAATAAAAATTCATTCATTTTGCTTATTTCAATCTGCAGTTTGTTATTAAAATTTTAATTTCTTTATATTGATTATGATCAATATATATATGATTTATATATATGTCTTGTTTCAATTAAATCTAATATTGAGTGAGTCATCTATGGTTTCCTGGGTATCAGGATTATTTTTACAATACTCACAGCAGGTGTATTAATAAATTGCTTAGTTATGCCATGATCTTGTAATTTACTTAAACCCATTTATTTTGAGAAAATATCCTTTTCCTTTTAAAATTACATTTTTCTAAAATAAGTTCATGATTCCTATCAACATCAGCACCAGAGTAATCACGATTAGACAGTATCTGATTTTTATATATCAGTTTACTTATAATACAGCCAATCAAATATGATGCAGTTTACAGCCTTTCCTATTCAACTGTCATTCCCACCTGCATATGTTGCTCTTCTTTTGCTAAAAAGGCTCTGGTGAGTAAGTGATTCTGAGTATAAAGAGTCCCCTCTTTCATGCTGATAATTTCCTAGGAGGGCAGAAAAATAGGACACCCTTTTGTCATTGAGGAGAAAAATTGCTAAAGACAGAGAAATCTTATGATGCTCAATGATAGGTGGATTAGAAACAACAGAAAACCTCTGCATTAAAAATCCTCAAATAGGGGTCTTAATAAAAAGCTATATAGAAATGATTAGATTTGTAAAGACTATATAAGATATAGATTTAATGATGAAATTTGAATTAAAACCAAACTGGATTAATTAACTTCTAATTTTAGAAAATTCTGATGATTGTACTATTCTTGAATTAAAATGATTATCTGCAAAATATTCTTAACTCTTTAACTGAAATTCTCATATTTTATAAAACAAGTGGAATAATTTTATTTGTTAATTACGTAAAAATTTGAGTAATTTTATTCGTCAATTACATTTTTAGATGTTTCTATTCATAAAATATTAATCTAAAATAAACAGAATTATTGGTTTATATGAAGAAAAATATAAGAAAAACATTTGAAAAATAGCCTGCAGTAAAACAAAAAAGAATTATATTTCAACCGATCATTACATGAACACCGATGATTTCTTGTGTCTTAGAAATTACAATCTCTGATTATTCACTTCTGTTGTCTTTTCTTCATTTAAAAATACATATTTTAAATAAAAATCTAAATCTAGACATGTTATTAATCAACATAGGGTAAAAAGTAATCACAAAATCCATAAATATTTATGAAATATAATTGCATTTTGCTTTATATCACCAAATGCCATTGATATGCAAATAGCAGTCAATGTTATTCACTTGTCTCAACTAGTGGAAGCACTATTCACTTTCCCTTGATTATGTTTCTTTTAAAATTTACAAATTTTCACATCAAAGTTTATATTTATGTAAATTCATGTAAAAACTTAATTATGAATGTAAAAAATTATGAGAACTATATTTATTTACATTCAAAATCTACTATGAAAGTGTAAAACATTTTGGTTTGATTTCTGACTTTGACAGTTAGAAAAGCCTGGAGAACAATGGCTGAAGTTGATAGTTATGCTCATTGGCTCCTTATAAGGGAAAAGAGGCTGGGTAATATAAAAATACATGACAATGAAAAATCAATTTTTTTTTTGAAAATCACTGCCAAATGGGGATTTTTTTAACCTAAAATTTTAAATATTGAATTTACTATGAAATTAGCATAAAATGAAAAATTTGTGACTAAAACTGGTGGACAGATGGTGCATGATGGTTTGTAACAATAATAAACAAAAAAAGATATTGAAAATGATGGTTTATAACTGTAATTTAATATTTTGAATCACAAAGTGTCAAATAAGCAGATAAAAGGATTAGTATGTGATAAATGTGGAAGATATGATTAAAGAAAACATAAACATGTCAACAAATAAACTATGATTCAATAACCAAATGTTATAGATATAAACTCATATGTTAATAACTTTTATCTTAATAAAGAATATTGAATAAATAAGAAGTAATGTTAAATCCCCAAATTATTATATCTAAATTCTAAAGCATACCAAGTTCAAATAATCTCATGTCATAAATATATTTCTATGCAGTTTGAATTTAAGAAAGTTTTAAGAAAACATAAAAAAAACATTTATTTAAAAATATTTGATCTAGAAAAGTTTATTTTTACTATAAAATAGATCCATTTTATTGTATTTCACTTTTACATCTGTAAAATACCATACCAAAGAACAAAGAGGGAACCTACATTCATATACCAAGTTCACAAAATTGTTTTAATACATGAACTAACTAACATACTAAGATAACATCTTGAGCCCTTGTTGAAATTACAGTAAAACAGAATCAATCAGTTATTCTGAAAAGAACAATGAATATTTCATACTCTAGTTTCAAAATATTTTTATGCAGAGTGTGGATGGGTCCAATATTATAGACTAAAAGATATCTACCAAATCATAAAAGATCACATTCAAATTACAAAAGATCAGTCTCAAGCTAAAACAATTCACAAAATCTATCAATAATAAATGAAAATTATATTTCATGATGTATATAACATTTATTTCAGATACCCATGCTTATTTATTAATCTTATCCATAACAATAATTTAATTATTAAAATTATATATACTATTGTAATTAAAAATATTCCCTTGATTATGAATAAACAAATATCATCTGGAAACTTAAGCTGGGTTGAAATCAAAGTAAAAGAGAGTTCCAGTATTCTGTATGTTAGTTATTTTTGTAACTTAATGGCTTGGTCACATTTTTTAAAAAAAATTGATTAGCATTAAAATGCTGTAATAAGAGTTTTTAAATTAATTAATAAGAACTATAAAATATATATTGGAAAAAAAAGTTACTATTATTATAATATTGCCAGATTAAACAATATTTTAAAACTGTTGATGATTATAATGTTGAAAAATATATATTCAGCATACAGATCTTAGTAAAATAATTCTCATTGCTTATCAAAAACTATGTAAATAAAATACGATGCTTTTGTGGTGACCTTATACATTTATTATAACCACATATAATGAACAATGAATTTTACTAGTGCAGTGTTAAATTGAAATTCTATTTAGAATGTAATAATCTCTTCTTACTTATGCCATGCTATAATATTAAATCAGTGATATTATGTGTGTGAATATTCTTGTTCCAACCACAACTTAAAGACCGAGAAAATTAGAATGATCATCTTATTTTCAAACCTAAATGCAATTATATCATTACATAGTTTAACATCTTCTAAAATTAGCTTGAAGTATATTTTAATATTTCCTATGTGTTAATAAGATTATTAAAAGAAATGGAACCTAATGTGAATAATTTAATATATATTCATGCTCGCATTTCAAGACAATTAAGATTAGTCTATATAAATACATTTAGGTTTGAAAATAAAATGATCATTCTTATTTTCTCAGTCTTTATCTTGTGGCTGGAGCAAGAGTATTTTCACATTTAACATCACTGATATATTACCTTCTAAATAGAATTATAACCACATATTTAAATGAACAAAGGGAACATATATGCATTGGATATATACATACATCACAGCATGGTTGTAAGTAAGGTCAATTTTAATAAATTTATATTTTATATAATGAGTAGTAAAAGCCTGTTATTTAATTTGTAGAAGTTAAAATACATTGTTTCTATTATATTAAACTTAAGTTAATTTTGTGCTACTTATGTTAAAATAAATAATAGTTAAAATCAGATAAGATATTTTAAATTAGTAGTTATAATGATTAAAGTTACTATTTTTGTATTATTAATAATGAAATTAAAAATTGCTATTTAATGTTTTAAAATAATTTAATTAATGATGAAATAAATGATGTGTGGTATGTGTTAATAGGTATGCACACATACACTCATTAAATAATAAATTCAATTTACTTCCTGATATATTTCAAGATATTGCTTATAATAAATGTTATTATTTTAATTATATCAATTTCATTAAAATTCATAAAATCCCTAGTTATCATAATAATGAAAATTATAAACTTTAAATATCAAAATTTAAGCATATACAAAGAGTATGTTATTATTAAAAGATAAATTTAAATTTTGCATGATTAAAATTAAGAAAATATTAATTTCATATTAGTTAAAATCATTTTAAAAATGCAGACAATGGAATTCATTTTTTTGTCAGACATCTGGAAATAATTAACCAATCAGATTTTGTGAATTTTTTCCTATAAATATATGATAAGCAGATGGTAGAAAGACAAATCAAGAAAAAATTTGAGGAATAAAACTAATTTTTGTCTTAAAAATTTCAGTATAAATTTATTGAAATCTTATTTTAACCTTAAAAGTAAAAATTATAACTTTAAAAAGCATGGAATATCTTAAGTTTAATAATTTCATTATGGAATAAGAAGCCAAACTATTTTCATTGGTATACTACAGAAGCTGACAATAAACTTGTGGTAAATGGAAGAAAATAACACTTCATTCAAGTTAATAAAAATGCACTCTAATAAGAAACCTTGCATTTTGTTTTGCCTACAGAAAATGCACAGGAGACATAAGTAATTTTACTTTATATTAATTTTCATATGCAGAATGATAGAAAACATTTTTTACTAGCTCTAATCATTAGTAAAGACAAAGATAATTACTTCTATTCATTAAAACTATTGACATTTCTAGATATAAATTTATTAATGACTTTATTAGGATGATAATGGCCTAAGTAAAAAAAAATATATAATGTAGACTAATTTTATTGAAAGTTTATAACTACTAATTATTATATCATTTAAGTATTGGTAATGTATTAACATGTTAAATATGAATTATTCAGAAGTGAAATCTGAGACCTTTATAATTCTACCAGAAAATATTTTGAAGTATGCAGAAAGAAAAAAAAAACTTTTAAAAAATATAATAAATGTCTTTATTAAACAGTAAAATACATATTTACTAAATGGGAAGGAATTTTTTATCAATGATATAAAGAAGTATGAACTTTTTATAAAAGAACTTCCTATTGATAATAATAAATGCTTTTTATTTGAATTTTTCTTCAGGTTTCCAATTATGCTAAAGAACAGAGAAGAGCACAAGGAGGAAAGAAGGAGAGAAAGAAATCTCTTTCATTTCAAGCATCAATTGGCAAGGTGTTCATCATAGTAAACAATACTCCCCTGGAAAATGTGATTTTTAAAATTTAGTTTAAGGAGTTGAATAAAACTTTTTATTTTTATTATTGTAGTATAAGATAGTATTGATTATTTACAATTATTTGTTTTGTGTTAGTTTTTAGATGCAAGTATTTTATAATTTTTTGTATATAAAAAAAAAAAAATTAAAATTTTCCTCTGTTGTTGATTATAATTCTATAATGTAAAAGAAATTATATCTATGAGAGTGTCATCAATAATAATCATAAGATATTATGATTAAGGTAATTTTTTTTAGTTTAAGATATTGGTATTGAATTTTTAAGCAAGAGATCAGGTAAAATAAATGTGTGTAATATTTATTGTGTGTATTTACATAAAAGTATGATATAGGATAGAATATATCTATTATAATATTAATATATGTTATAAATGTATGTACAATTGATCTCTTTATAAGTTAAAAATCACAAATTTATTATATTTATGATAAATTATATCATAAACTATTTGTTTGTTTTTTTTAATCTTCTTGGTATGTTCAAAAGTATGAAGAGAGTAAACATAAGTTTGGATATTATTTGAGAAATGATGAATATTTTTATGCAATGTTAAGTATTTTATATGGAGTGTCAGCTGTTAAGTAGTGGTACAGGAAAGTTTATTGAAAATCCTTTGGTATTAGGGATGTGTAGTTTAAGGTTAAATGTGAAACAGTAAAAGTAAGTTATAATATTTATGATATATGGATAGCGACATTTTTCGAAAATCTGTGAGCTTAAAATAGAAGCCATGACAGAAATTAAAGTAGACACAAGAAAATGTGGCTTTAAGTTCCATAAATCATGATATTGTTATTTATTAGAATTTTGTAAGGTATCTACTCCACACTTATTATCACAAAAATCACACTGGTATATACATCATGTTAAGGAATTGTAGATTTAAGCGATCATAATAGCTAAACTTTTAAATGATGATAAGATAAATCCATTTAATGCAAGAAAAATAAAACATAAAACAAAGAGACTGCTAAAAAATGTAAAAATAAAGATTTTATGAATGTTTTTTTATCGAATATTAGAGATCAAAATACAGAATGAATGTCTGAAGTAGAAGAGCTATGAGATTGAAAAAAAAAATCTGATAATTATTCATATTATTATAAGCAATATAATGATGTGCTCTATCTTAATGAATATTTAAATAATTAAATGTTTATTTTATAACAAATAATAAACATAGAAAGAGTATAATAAGTTATAATTATAATTAGATAATAATATCATAGGAAAATTAAAGGTAAAATAATGATACTATAAAGGACTATGTTTGTGAACTATGTAAAATGTGATAAAATATAAATTATACATTTTATTGATATATGTTAATACGGAAATATTAAGAAGTATCTTAATATTCGTAGAGTAAAATATGGAAAATACTATGTCCTAGTTGTAACTAATTTAAAGTGAAACATAAATGAATTATATTATTGTAAGTATTTTTGTTAATGGTAGTTTTTTAAAAATTTTGAATAACACGTTAAATATTTATTTTTATTAAATATAAGATGTGTAAATTATTTTAAATTTTGTATTAATACTGTAATAAGTATTAATGTTCGTTTTTAAATAATACAATGTTGAGAGTCTCTTCTTTTACCAGTCACATCCACTGAAACAGTAAGATTCGTATTCGAATCTTAAGTTTCACCTTTTTCTGTCGTCTCTCACTGACCGATCTATCCCGCCCAAATTTAAACTTTTTGGTATCGAATTGTGTGTGTATCAATATTAAAAATGTATAAATATATGTAGAATTCAGCATAAACACGCACACATTTCGATCTCAAATTAAACGCAATAAATAGGAATAAAATAATATAATTTAGATTTCTTTTAGTTATATAATTTTGTATAATTTTAATCATTTATTTTGGATTATAAAGTTCTTATTTTTTGCTTTGTTTAAATTTCATTTAATAATAATTCTAAAAAAATATCTGATGTAATATTTAATTAAAAGTTAAAATAATCTTATGTTCCCTTTTTGTTTTTGAAATTTAAAAGCATCGGTCAGTGATAGATAATAGATTAATTAAAGAAAAATTCCCCAAAATATAATTAGTAAATGTAAAATGTAAACAATAGAACGGCAGCTTTCTTTAATTAAAAACCAACAAAATGCATTGATTATCCTCAGGGCAGATTAAATAGAACCTAAAAATATCTTAACAAAAATGTGAAAGATCAAGATAAAAAAGAGGCCATCTTGGACGTGCTGGAGACATTCATAAAAACTTTAGCTTTGCTCTCGATCACTGAGAGTCTCCAAAATATAAAAATAATTTGTTCCTGCCAAGGTATGACCGAGTAAAGCACCTAGATTATTCTCCATCAGGAGATGGCCTATCGGATGCTGAACTTTCCATTGCCCGTCATAAATTCACCATGAAGATCTGCTGCCTGAAATAAATGAAAAAGCTGCTGCTGCTGTGAAATTAAATGAAATATCTAAATACAAGAAAGACTTGCCACTCGTGAACTTTTTGCTGCTAAACTCATGGAATAAGAAAACTTCTTATAAAACAGGTACCTGTCTGTGTTCAAACTCTAGAGTACTCTAATAATATGCTATAGCTCTTCTTCATAATACTTATCTAAATTATAAAATGTAAAAACTACCATATGTATAGCTAAAACTGAATAATTAACTTAATGTGTAAATTTCTCTACTAATCTAGCTTACCTCATTCTATCTTGGGTGCATATTTCTATAATCTACATTTCTATCTATAGTTATTATTTAATTATTGCATGCTCATAATTATTTCAATTTTCTAAGTTTAAATCTATGATCGCTTAAAACAACGAATGCGTGTCAAATTTTCATTAATATTTACTTTCTTTAATAACTTAACTTTCATATAAATCGACACGCCTTCAATGCTTCATTTATTGTAATGCAGGGTCTACTACTTCGCAAATGGCTGATGTATTAGTTATAATAATTCCCAATTTATATATGTTTGGTATTTATTAAATCATCATGAATAATTCCATAGAATTACATTTCTTTGAGAGTCACCAACGTTCTTTAGTAAATGTTGATAATGTCGGGCCAAATTAGAAATCCATTTAAATCTTATCATAATCGTTTATACTTATACATGTGTTACGTTTTAAAGACGCGATGATCTATTCCGCTGTAAATATTCCAGATTCTTCAGGGTTGAAATTAACCCCCGTCGTCCTACACAAGCGGACATAATAAATGCTCCCATAGGATTTGACCTGTCATGCAGCCAGCTGGCAAATTACGACACGCACTGCTTGTCCCTGGTTATGCTTATGCGACACCTTACTTCGTTGGGCCGCGGCAGAGACCAGCCCGACAGTTTTATAAACTCATTCGCGGCATTGCAGTTTCAATATACTACCATTCCATATCGCCTTTCTAAAGCATACCACGTGTTCCTTTGCTCAATTCTATATATAACTCCGCCTCTGCATTATCTTCATAATTCACTCTCAAATAAATGTTTGCCCTTAGTCATAAAATAAATAGTTTAATTAAATAAATATATGTCCGCCGCCACTCTTAAATCTTACTGTAGACTCTTGCATTGCAAAGGTATAAATCCCTCCAGGCATGCATTAGAAATACTTACCCGAGAATTTTAGGTAGCTAGATTATGCTTTCAAATAAATGTATTCCTTTTGTAAACATTACAGTATCGGAAATACCGCTACTGAAATCCTCAATTGCAAATCCCGCTACTGAAGCTGTTAGTCCATAAAATATTATTAATGATTGTTTTATTAAAATGTATTAATAAATAATTTTAAACTATACGTCTGCAATTACGTTTCATTTATTCGATACCCATTCTATCTAATATTTCCTCGATTATGTAAATATGAATGTTTAATTAATATTAGGTAGATTATTGGCTAACTCGAGAATAAAATCATGAATCTCTTGCATATCCCTGACAACCGTGCCTAAGGAAATATTTACTAATGTCGCATCAGATGCGCTGTTTCATGGATTGTATTGTGGAACCGATAAACTATGTTCGAACTCAGTACCACGGGTGGCTTCGCTACTCGATGGTGCTGCTGTTCTGTGTGGTGGTCGAATTCTGCACTATGTTTATGAGTCACACGTTTTCTGACCATTACACCACCATCCTAACCACGCATATATTGTAATAATTAAAAATATTTGGTATTATTCCACATCATCGAAAATAAAATAATAAATAAAAAAAATATTGTGATTGTTAAAGATATTTGACATTGCGTCCAAAATATAAATTAATGTAATTTTTTTCTTCATCTTACTTAATGGTGATAATGAAGATTGAATAACTAATATGCCATATAAAATAAAAATGATTGGATTATAATACATAATGATAAGAAATTATTTTAAATTAATTTATTATAATTAATAGTAATAAGTATTGGTTAATAATTATAATTTAGTTTTTAGTCAATTTATAAGAGAATTTAGTTAATTATTTTGAAAGGGAAGAATGGATTAGAATATTTGTTTCTTAATTATTTTTAAATGTATCTGGATGTAAATAAAATTCCCTCTTTACATTTGATTATGTAAATTAATTATTCATTTTAAGAAACAAGTTACCTGAGACGTTAAGTGAGTTAAGGAATATTAATAAAAGAGTAGAATACAATCATATTATTAAGTAAATGAATATTATAGAGTGTTATAATTAAATTTACCTTAGGAAAATTTAATATTAAATATAATTTACTTATTTTAATTGTGAGTCATGGGAATATCATTGATATTTTAATGGAGTAGTATTTGGATGATATTCCTATGCCATTGAGAGTAAACTTTTTGGTATATACATATTTGCTCAATTAATAAGTTAATGCTATAACATCATTTTCCTCATTAAAAATTAATGTGATTATTAAGTATATAGTATATGTTATACATTTAACTACACATGAAAGGGGTCAGAAAAAAATGACAAATTGATTTTAATATCTCCTCTGCTACGAAGAAGAGATCAATGATGAATCTACTATTGCTTTAAAAAGCATGTTAGATTGGGAAGGGAATATATAATGCAAAAATATAAAGTTAAGATCAAATAGTTTTTACCAAAACAGATTTATAATTACAACTGTAGTCATCAGCTAGGGTAATGACTGTAGGTGACTGGGATATTTTTGGGTGTGTGAATTTCAAAGAGACCAGGTAGTATGTTTTCTCCTTCAGCAGATGAATACACAACAATAATGCATTAAATATTTAAGAAAGAGATAAAAGAATTTACTATATAATATGATTGGATTGAAGTATTATAAGATTCTGAAAATATAATTGCAAAATGCCATGTAAAAACTGGTCTGCATGTGGACATATTAATAGTTCATGAATTAGTTTGTGTCATTAGAAGATGTATATAAATATTAATTTTGATATTCATAAAGATTGACAACATATCAATAACATTGACAACATATCAATAATATTTCTGAAGTAATAATGATAATATATTTTAAGCTCGGCCATATCTTTCCAGTCAAAGCAGTCATGTTTGTCCATCTTTATTTTTTTTAATTTTTTTATGACGGGAGTTTTTTTCTCCCACAAAAGTCATACTCACACTATCATAAAATAACACCTTTGTGAAAAATGTGTTACTGCTCACTTCTTTTATATGATCAATTCCAATCAAAAAGAGGTATTACAATAGTATATTCAATGATATGATGTTTATGCTTCTACTTCAAGGCAAGTAATGGATTAAGATGTGCGCTCATACACAACTGAAGAGAACTTTATTCTTTAAAATTGAAATATCAAAACAATGCTGAGTGCTTTTGAAAGTTACAATACTCTCATAATCATAGCTGGGTTCACTTATAAAGCATTACATTCAGTAACTTAAAAATATTCTGAATGATTTTATGATTATGCCATTAAATTTTTAGAATCTTATTGAGACTCTTATATAAAATTTATACAGTGGTTTTCTGTTATGTCAATAGAGGTCATTACCATATACACCACTAAGGAAAAAATACTACCCATATACAACTGATTCAGTTGAGGAAATTATATCATTATAATAAAGACCCTATTTTATTAAAAGCAGTAGCCACAGACTAAAGTCTGTATTGCGCCTCAATATTCATCCCTGTCTTCCTGCCAAAAAGCTACCAAGATATTTAAATGGCTTCATATTTTCAAATAGATAAGAATCCATGCTAAAAGTTTCCTGAAGATCTTTCTTTCTCATTGGCTGATAAAGAGCTTGCTTTTTTTTTTTTTAAAAAAAAAAAACATGAATTATTAAACCAAAATCTTCATATGTTGCACCCAAACATTCTATAGATCATTATTTGAAATCAAGAGCAGCACAATTATCAGAATATTGTAAATTTATAAATCCAAAAGACAGAAATTCTTATTTTTGCTTTTATTCGGTTTAAATTAAATATTCTGTATCAAAGCTGTATTATATTTCGTTTAGTTCGTCACAAAACTGATCTATCAACGACATTTAGTTCGCTGCCCCTCCTTAAACTCCCACTATTTTTTTTTCTATAGCTAGAATGACCCATATTTCTTTATGAATGATTACTAACGATATCAAAAATAAACATTAATTGTCTACCTTTTATTTAATTATTAGTATTAAAATATTCTCATCTGACATTTTAATGGCAGTTATATATTCATGGGTATATAACTAACA
Organism: Epiperipatus broadwayi; assembly: GCA_028023455.1. NCBI lineage: Eukaryota > Metazoa > Onychophora > Udeonychophora > Euonychophora > Peripatidae > Epiperipatus > Epiperipatus broadwayi. The sequence goes on along the minus strand of JAQFVV010012454.1, from coordinate 6,881,641 downwards.
TAATGGAAAGATGATATAAGGCCTGGATAGGTTTTCTGAAGTTCATTGATAAACATTTTAAACTGTGGACTGAGTTTTGTTTTTATTATTGGTCCATAAAAGATAAGAACTAAGATGAATAGGATATATTTTAGCTGAGTAATATCCCATTAGAATCTTTAATAAGATTGTAGAAATAATGGAATTTTTTTTAAAATTTAGCTCAATTAGCTTGATATACTGTTTTACATCAAGTAAACTTGGATTTTTTTTTTTATGTTTAAGCAAAAAGCTCTGAATTTTTTTTTTCAAGAGCCAATCGAACTAGGCCACTTAATTAAATACTATATTAACCATGTTTTTCTCCCCTTAATTAAATATCCAATGCAGATTAACCGCTTCCCCAGAATTCTTTTTAGAGAGATAGCTAAGAATAAGACACTGGTCAAATGCCAAATGATTATTTGGATTCCTTCTTTAAGTTCTAACTAAGAATAGAAAATTATTAGTTGACGAAGAGTTATCTAATTATTCCTAAATAGATAGTAAAGCATCAAAGAAAATGTATAAATCTCCACCATTTGTCATTTGATTAAATCATTTTTTTGTATAAGGATGCTAGAGCAACCCCCTCCCTTTCAGGTGGTTATTTAAATGCTGTTTAACCTATATTAAGAACTAGCTCATTAAGCAGGAAATTCGTGTATGTATATAGAAAATATATTCACTTCAGCTATGTTGTGAGGAGAAAAAAAATCTCTCTCCAGATTTATCACTGCAGTTTCTTCACAATTTTTGTTTAATATAATTTATTGCAAAATTTGATCTGATTACAAACAATAGCGTTAATCTACTTTAAATAGAAGAAAAACAAATTAAAAAAAAAACTCCTTTGATAAATAAATATGATTAAATAATATTAACGCAAAGACTTCCTCTTGCCTGGTCATATGCATTAATCTAATCGGATGACTAGACAATAGCAATAGCTATGTTTGGTGAAAAATATCTCGATTGTAGAAATGCAGTTCAAAAAAAGAACTAAAGCTCAGATATGAATGAGAGTTATTGGACTTTCTACATAAGAAAACCTACACATGTTAGATTAAGTAGAGCAATTCTCTACATCAAAATATGGCTTCATTATCCTGACAATGTTTTGATGTCATAAAGAGCTCCCTACCAACTCAAAGCCTTATTTCTCAAGGCTGTATAGAACAAAGATAAATAATACAGATCTCTCTTTGACCTGATACTTTAAAGAAATATGAAAATGGATTTTGAACAAAAATTCACCAAGGCACATTTGATGCTTGCGATAAGTCCTATGTGGATGACAATGATTAATGAACGTGGCAGAATAATTGACCTTTTAAAAGACAGCAGATAAAAAAATCCGCAAATTGCTTTGAAGAAATATATATAAATACCAAGACTAACAATAGATTTAGTATCAAGGGAGAGGGGGGGGATTTTATTTAAAAAAGGACAAAGAATCGAGATTATCATAAGCATATTTAATGGATACGGTATCTTAGAAAATAATGTAAATGAAAGCCAATCTTTTATATACTTAGAAGATAATTAAATTATAATGAAACATTTTTAAAATAAATGAGTTCGTCACTTTAAAATATTATCCATTTCTCAATCTGTCTACTCCCATGTAAACTTTTACCAGAAAAACAAAACAAACAATACGGATATATATTCAATTTTAAGATTAGCGGTTCGTGAAATCAAGAGGCATTAAAGAACAACGTCACAGCGCTTAATAATTCTATATTTACTGGCCAAACGATGATTTTTTTTCTCCCTAATTTTCTTCATCAGAAACACTAAATTTCTACTTTCGCGCTCCTCCTTAATTAATAAGTAATTGTTTAAAGCAATTAAAATGTATAAACTCCATTAACTGATATTTTATGTTCTGGTTTAGAATTTAAATCCGGTGTAAACTCTGGAGATATTTTGAAATACAATAACTGAAGATTTTTAAAGAAAATTCAGCATTTTTCCAGGTAGCCATCTCATAAAGTAATGCACCTAGTCATTTAATATTAAATAGAATCTGGGTATTTATTTATTCTTAGTTGGGGGTCAGAGATTCACGGATAATCTGGGGTAATCATATTTAGTGGTTATGCAGTAAATAAATAATCTTAATAACATTTGTCTGAAAAGACAAGTAGCATTTGGAAACTAATGATAATGTGAGCACAAACAAACTCCATTCAGTTGATTATTGAATGTTTTTCTTTCATCGATTATTAATCAGTACAGGAATTTTTAATTTCATGTTGGCATTCTGACATTCAGTCTCCCTGTATAATTTAGTCCAGTGAACACATAGCAAACTTCAGAGGTCCATGATTGTAGCTTCAGCTTGATCACTATCAGTGCCAAACTTGTGTGTCATAAGGATAAAAATTGAATACAAAAACAAACATTTTAAAAGGTGCTCCCAATTTCAAATTATTGTAATTTTGTTTTCTACTTGGATCACAATTAACAAAGTAGTAAACTCATCAGTTTTAAAAATCTACTCCTCCCGCCTCTCACTTTTGCAAAACCACAATTTACATTTTTCAGGCTCATTATGTCTAATGCTGCAAAGTCTAGTTTAACCAATTGACACTTCCGGCTGTACTATGGCAGTTTGCCTCATGTCCGATTTAGATTCTAGCAATTTCCAGCCCTGGATGTGGATTTGTCTCATTCAGTGATGAACAGTGTACTGCCATTCAGCTGAATGGTAGTACACTGTTCATCACTGAATGAGACAAATCCACATGGATTGACTATTTATGAGTGATCCCCATCCATAATGATTGCAACCTGATTCAGTGAGCTTCATCACCTACTGGACCAGCCATTGGATGTATATTATCTATATATACAACTATTGGTCTTTGGTGATGAATGCGCATTCTGACCAAGATAAGTTGGATTCTAGTCCATTATTAGAAGACAAGTTGAAGTATACCAGAAATATTTTATTATTTCTGTATTTAATTAAGAACTTTTAATACTAGCAACAGTTGCCAGAAATGTAAAAACAACAAAAAACTTGTTTTCACTTTCCAACAAAAATACTTAGTAACTAAAAATTTGCTTTATGATATTTGATTATATTTTTAAAAATCTACAAAATATTGATAATTTTGGAGTCTTTACACATAAGTAAAATAGACAGTAGAAGGATCATTAAAATCAGGTATTGGAATACTAGAAAAATAACTCATTTATGCAAAATATAAGAATTATGTAAATTATCATCACACATGTATGAAAGTTGAACTCCATTAAATATATTTAGAACATTCAAACCTCTATTATCATTACTTCCTAATTTATAAAAAATTTAAATACTTTATTTAAATAGTAATTATGATTTTAATATATTAAGAGTTTGAAAATATATCCCTGAAAAACCCACGACAATGGAAATAAATTTTTGAGTTTGTGAGCCCTTCGTTTTTAAAGATCACATGCACCACCTTATGATTTGATAGCTAGACCACTGTTATAACTGTAATAAACCACACCTTGACTGATCATAAAAGTTAAACATGATTGTAATGACACACATTCATTACTGGTAAGAAATGTATGAAATGTGTAAAGACATTGGATCCATGATTTATTTTATTTTTGTGTGTAAGTATATAAATATATAACTCAATTGCCCCAAATTAAAAAAGACTACCCAAATTTTGAAATTCTTAATACAACCACTATTTGTTTGGCTAGGAAACCATTGTCTACAAGAAGAATTTTTTAGTTTTTTAAGCTTTGATTAGTCTTGTTTAATTTTGAATTTGCATAATTAAGTTATTTAGCTTCAGGCTTTTCATATTTATATTTCAGTTTTCTTATATATATATATGCTTTGAAATGAATATTTTCATATGCATATAATATTTTATAAGATATGTTTTTGGAAGCAACTGTGTTTAATAAAATAAAATTACAATTAAACATCAACATTTAGAGAAGATAGCACTTATCCTCAACTGAGTAAAAAACAGTAATAATCACATAGTTGTAACAGAGATAATTAATTGTATCATGTAGATTATTTAAGTTTAGTAGTGTTTGTTAAATTTTTATTAGTTTGCATGAGAAAACTCTTTCATAGAGTTGATAATTTTATTGTTAAATCATATTTGTTAATGCATTATATATTGTAATTAGTCATATGAAGGCTGAAAAATATATTTATATATAAAGCAAACAATTATCATTATTATTATTATTATTCAAAAAGGGAACTTTATTCAATCTAGAAAACAGGTTACATTAATAATTTTTATATACATGCATTTACACTGATATTTCCGAGGATTGTATATATTGTGTTTAAGTTCTTTCCAAGTTCTTACATATATATATACTGGGTGAGCAATGGATTGTTTATCCTAAGTTATCATTTATTAATTCATGGATTTTTTGCTGTCCCTTTTCTTGTTTTCTTTTTAAGTCTATTATTGAGGAAAGGCAGAACTATTAGAGATTTGACCATTGTTTTACAAGTGACCAAGTAGCCGCGAAAATGTCTGGGTGTGCTATTTTATTGTCTCTGGTTTTTAATTGTGCTAACTTGTTGTGAAAAGTTGATGGATGCCACCTTGTATTGTTGCCAAAAGCAAATGTGCATAGCGTGCACCAAAATGCATAAAGTACGAAGGTTGCTGCTCGGATTGTTGCGGTGGATGTTCTGCAGAATGGACTGATAATATCTTGCAGGGAGATGTTTGGTTTTCTGTATATATTTGTTATTTCAAGCCGAATATTGTTTAATGCTGGGCAGTTGCAAAACAGATGTTGTTGAGTCTCTTCTGCTTGGTAGCATAGCATGCAGAAGGGGTCTATTTTTGTATATAATCGTCTGTATCTTAAGAAATATAATGTTGGCAAAGCATATAGATTTAGTTTCAGGAGGAAATCAAAGAATTTGGGCTCCATAGACCATTTTTAAAATTTTTTAAGCAGCTGTTGGTTGTTTATTCCGAGCATCTGTGTTGAAATATCTGATGTATATCCTGGGTATACCATTGCATATATCTGCCAATATGAATATTTTGTTGTTGTTTGCAGTGATATTTGAGTATGTGTGATTTTGAACTGGTTTATAACTGATGATAGATAGCAATGTGAAGGTTTGTCTGTGGGTATTATTTGTATTAGATACTGGAGTTCTGGGAAATCTCTGAGGGTGGCTATTATAAGGTTTGCGGTCTTTTGTATTCAAAAACTATCTATGTTATGTAGCCCCAAACCATTGTGTATTGCTGGTCGACTAAGCTGTTTTGCAGATATAGACACTGTCTTTCTATTCCATAGAAGTTTATTGCAATATGAAGAGATTTTTGATGTAAAAGCTTTTGAGAATTGAATTATGGGAGAATAATAGATAATCTTGGTGATTACCAGCTGATTGAACAATTGTACTTTAGCATATATTGAGAGGTATGCTTTTGATAGTGAGGCAGTGATCTGTTCTGCTTCATCTTTTAACTGGTTCTGGATTTTTTGCCTCATTGTGTCTGTTCCCATGTAGAAAGGAAAGCCGAGGAAAGGAGATGGTTTGCCTTGGAAAATTTGCATGCATGGCTTACTGGTGTATAGAGACCAAGCAGCAGTCTTGTTTTGATTAAATTTTAGATGGTGTGTTGCTTGAAAGTCTTGCAGTATTTTCTGTAGTATTGGTATCTGTTTTCTTGAAGGTAGGAAGACTGTGATGTCATCCATATATGCAATGCAGGCTATATGTTGTGATGTACCTGGTATCTGGATGCCTTTGATACTCTGTTGAATTCTGAGTATGAATGGGTTGATGAAAAAGTAAATAGCAGTAAGCTGAGTGGTGAGTCTTGGGATATGGATTGTGTGGGAATGAATGATGGGGAATTTTTGCCATTGAGTGTAATATGTATTTATCTGCTAAGTAGTAGGTTTGTGAGCAGATACAGATGAGTTCATGGAATTGTGGTGTCAGCTAGCATTTGATTAATGTATTGATGTCGACTGAGTCAAAAGCCGCTTCTATATCAAGTTGAACTGCAATTGGTGCATACTTCTTCCTGTCCCGTACTGAGTTTATAACTGTTTTGAAATATCATTGTAGCCTGTGCAGTTGTGATTGCTTCCTTGCAAACTGGCTGTGTGAAATTAGTGGTAGAATGTGGCTCTAGGCTGAGAGTACTTTTTCAATTATTTTGATCATAAGTGGCCCCATTGAGATTGGTTGTAGGTTGGATAGTGTTGATACGTGGACTTTTTTTTTTGTTGAAGGGGACTATTGCTATTGGATATAAACCTTGAATGTCATGCAACTTTTGTGATAGATGATTTGCAAGGTCACATAAATATTGGCTAGTGAACTGACTGAGATGTGCAAGGACAAATTTGGCGATTCCATGTGCTCCTAGGTGACATGCATTAGGTACTGTTTCCAGTTTAGTAGCAAATTCTGTGATGTTATATGGGGTATTTGTTTCTGGTTTCCAAAGACCTTAGAATTATATTTGACCGGGTGGTAGGCTTGCAGCTTTTGTTTGAAATTCTGATAGATCAATTTTAACATATTATTTCCTGCATATGTCAGCCCCTGCTCTGTGAGTGCCATTGGCATTCTGACAGTGGATGGGTAGCCCAAGGCCCAGTGAATGTATTTTCTTGTCCATGTGTGTTGTTGGCCAAGGCAGACTTTACTCTTTTTTATTGCTAGGTAGTTTTTCAGGTGGTTACAGATGTTATTGTATGTTTGTGTAAGTCTGCGTATATGTTGTTGACTGGTGTGTGTTGGGTTTATCATTGTAATCCGTTTATGTATTTCATCAGCCAGTGCTAGCAGTCTTGAGGGTGGGGGGGGATTTGCGTGTAACGTGATCTATATTAAATGATAAAATGTTTATGAATGCTAAGTATCTTTGAATGGGGTTAAGTTGCATATTTTTGATTTTGTGAAGCATTATATATGTTTCTGAAAAAATAAATTCTGGGGTAGAAGTTGGAAGTAGAATTCTGATGGTTTTATCATGTGTAAGTGCAGTTGTTTGAATTCCTGTCAGATTAATTAGTAAGGTTTGTGCAGAGTGATCAGAGAAGGAAGATGGGTTGATGTTTAGGCTGATTTGATGGTGTAACATAGGTGAATAAAAGCACAGATCAATTCTTGATGTATGATGTCCATTGTGAAAGGTAACTGCTTCATTTGACAGAAAACTCTCTGCACTCATAAGTGGAATTGATATTTGATGCAGCCATTTTAAAATGAACTCTTGATATTTCATGTTGAAATCCCCAATTAGTATGGTTGGATGTGAATTACAGCCAAGTAAGAAGTTTATGTTTAATATAATATTTGAGACAATTGTAGGGCTCGGTGGAATATACACAAATATAATGTTTAGTGTGATGATTTGATGACTAAAAGTTACTTCTTAGTAAATTTGCATCTATATATATATATGATTTTGAATGAGTCAAATGTACAACTTTGTGTTAAGAGCAGTCCAGTACCCCCTGAGGGAGATGATATGTCTCTAGAGCATGCACAGTAGCCTTCTCTGCTTAGATGTACTGTGGGGTCAATTTATGAGGTTGTGTAACCTTTATCCATTGTTGTAGCTGATGTATTTTGTTGACTGAGTTGAGCCCTCTGATATTAAATGCTGTTATTTTTAGCTTCATTATTGTGATTGGCTGGGAGTTGGTTTCACAGTGTGTTGAAGTTTGCGTGAAGCTTTTGCATATTCTCTAGTGTTTTATGAGCAGTTATTAGTGGTTTGATTACTATCCAGCTCCATAGGTATTAAGTTTTCTGCCAAGTGTTCAATCATTTCTGTTAGAGAATTGTTTTCATCTGTTTTGGCTCTTTTTGATTTATTTCTCCTTGGCCGACCAGATTTTTGGACTTCTGTTGGTGTTGTTTCTATGGGAGGGAGGCATGGAGTTAGTGACTCTAGAATATCTGTAGATGTTTTGTTTATAATTATATGTGGCATGCTTGTTTTTGGGGAGTTGTATGTATCATTAGATATGTCTGGATTTGAGTATGACATGTTATTGATTGATATGCCTGTTGTTTGTGATACTTCAGGTATGATTTGTGCTTGATTTTGATCCATTTGATCAGTGCTTTCATTTAATTTATTCGAGCTATCTGTTGTAGTTTCAAGTATATTTGTGTTTTCTTCTGCATGTTTGTTTTTAGTAGCTTCATTTGTACTGTGATTGTTTTATAGATTGTTTGAGTTGCTGGTGTTATTTTGTGTATTGTTGCTCTCAGCATGTTGGGATTGGATGTGCTGATTATTTGGTGTCTGGCCCTGTATGAATTGGCTATCCATGCACTGTGTGGCTAGGTGACCATGCTTGCCGCAGGCATAGCATTGTGGTTTTAAACCTCTTATATATAGGCTCAGAATAGCTTCCTGACCTGCAATTTGTTATTATAGATTCTGGGTCAATGTCTTTGTGTAATTTTAACTTAAAATCATAGCCATTGCTGTATATTGGTATTGGTGTGTCTTTGAGGTATATTGGTTGAAATGCTATAACCTTTCCAAATGGGTCCATCATTTTTTGAAAGTCTTGTTTCGTGTATCCAAAATGTTTTTTTTATTATTCCTGTAATTTGGTTCTGTCGACCTTGATCGACTATAACAATCGCATAATTGTCTAATGTTTTAATTTGGTTTAGAAATCGGTTCTTTTGACTACAGTCATGAAATTCGATTGCGAGGTATCTGGGATTTATATGATCTGCGATTCTTATGATCGTTCCCCACAGTTCGTTTTCAGTTACTGCTTGATATAATAATGTGCGTGGAAATCGATACAGCGATATATTTGCGTCTGTGACAGATTTTACTATTGAGTTTGGTGAAAAAAATCTTTTGGATGATGTATAGAGTCCCCGAGGAATTGTGTTGTTAAAGTGTTCATTAATTCTTTCTAGCATATTATCGGTCCAGTGCGCAAGGGGAGGGTCTTGGTTTACCTGCATCTTTAAATCTAACTGTTTTATATCGTTCGGATTTGTTTTTCTAAATCTCGGAACTATTTTATTATTTATTGTAGTCACAAAATTCTTTGAACTTGTTGATGCATGTCAGTTTTTGTGACCATGGCGTATGATTTGATGGTGTCTAAATTTTTATGCACTTCAGCCGCCATATTGACACCAAATGCTCGATCATGCATAGCTGTGGTCTCCATTTTTTTTTTATAAAAACAAAGACATTTTTGGTAACATATGGGTTTTTTTTATGATATTATTGAGCTAGTTTATGATTTTCATTAATTATAGTTTCAAAATGATGTATTTTTATTTTGTGAAATTATCTATATTGGTTTGATTTTAATTTGTGGCATTTTTATTAGTTTTTTTGGAGTTTGAAACCCAACTACTTTAATATTACTTACCGGCAATATCAGGATTTTCTGCGGTATATTATTATTATTATTATTTAAAAAAACTTATATAAAATATTGTCTTCATATCTCTATTTATGTAAATCAATTTATTTAAAAGAACACAAGATAGAATGTGGGGGAATCAATAAAAATGTCTTGAAATGACCACCTGATTTTTAAAAAGAGCATGATTTTTGAACAAAAAAACCTGGAGAAATGAACATTTAACTGAGAAACACAACTAGAGAAACTACCTTCAAATTTCATGATTTAAAAACTTAACTATGGATTAATTATATATTTTATTAGTCCAGAAATCAACAGATATGGATTGCTAATATAAAAAGAGTGGGGAGGGGGAGAGGTCTACTTCTTATTTGCTACTCTATTTTTGCAGAGAATTGGATGGAAAGCTTAACAAGTTGAATAAGTGAATTATAGTAATGGATATCTTATATTTTTTTATATTTATCAATCAACTAGAAAGCAAAAAGGATATATAAAATTATTGTTCAAAAACAAAATATTCAAAGCTAATGGCTAATATAATAATAGTTCATTCAATTAACATATCACAAGCTTCAGCAAGGATTATTGTGGGCCTGAAGAGACACATATGATAGCGACTTGAACAATTGATATAGCTATTATTCAATAACATACCATTCAGGTTAAATAAATTTAAAAAATGGTAATATTATTTTATTTTATCAAAAATATAATATCCCAAAGTGTTCTACATAAAAAATATAATATTAATAATAATTTTATTTAACAAATATTAATTTAAAAAATAAATATTAATTAATGATTGATATATGCATATAAGAACTTATTATAAAGTTGGGAACACATATTATTTTAATTAAATCTTTATTCTTATTTATATGATTGACAGATAAAATATTTGATAAATTACTATGATTATAAATACATCTGGATTTCATTTTACTCAAATTATTTTAATGCGATTTTGAAGTTATGCGATTCATGTTTCTTCTTAATATTTTTCATATTTCACTATATTTATTAGATATCAAAAAATGTAAATTATTAATAACTTATTTTCACTTGAAATACTTTTTTTTTCTTTTTCAAAAATATAACGTTATATTAGCAGCTAACGGGAATATGGCCTGAAGCTGTATTTAGAAACAGCTTCTATGTAAATAACCTATTTATACTAATGAGTAAATAAGAATAATAATAGATTTATACTTACATATAAAAATATTGCAATAAATATTCAAAAAATTTAAACTTTTAAAACGTATTTTGTTATATATAACAGAAATAAATAATCTTTTAGATTTTTAAAATAAAAAATGAAGATTTTATAAACTGAAAATAATCTTTCTAATGATAATTTTTTTGTTTTGATTGCAATTTCATTTTTTTAATATAGAAACAGAAAACCATTAACACAGCACAAAACTAAAAGTGGCACTAATTGTACATCACATCACGAATAAAAATAAAGTGGCTAACAGGTTTTTCTGGGCATAATTGCTGAGAGATTCTTGACTTTGTTTAAGGAGAAGCCACAATACATCACATCACATTGAGTATGATTTCTTACCAGTTTACAAACGAACGCTAGCATTAATGATTAAAATATGTATGAAAAATGTAAAATTACATACTGTAGTTAATAAAAAATGTAAAAAAAGTTTGTCTTGTATTAATTTTTTTCAAATATTTGAAATTTTTTATTAGTCATACTTTATTTGCTTATTTTTTTAATGTGAATTTTAAAGTAATTTTTCCTTGTTGCTTTGCTTTTATGCGAATTCTGAAAATTACAGACCCTATCCCCCATTTTTCAAGGTAACTTAAGTCTATTTTTGTGTGATTTTTTTTAATGCGGGTTTTCTGTGGAACCTACCTACTGCATAAAACGAGACCCAGGTGTATTAACTTTTGCTATGAATTAAATATGTTTAACAGGAAGTAGGGTTATATATTTTTTTTTATTTATCTCACATGGCAGATTTAAGTAATGTTAATACTTGATGAGATATACTTCTGCTCCGTTTCATGTTTCACAATTGTAATATCTAAATTAAAAATAATTAAATCACAAAGGGTAAATAGATATGCGTGATTATTGCAATTGTGGTAAAATAATGAACTATAATAAAAATGGTTTGAAATATTATTTAAAAATATTACATAAATTTATATTTTAACATAAGTGAAATACCTTTTAAGGATGTAAAATTTATTATTGAAAATAAAGAAATAATGTAAACATGTTAATTAATTATTTTTTTTGGTATTTTAATTATAGTATTCATAGTGTATATTGTGCATAATAAAGTTAGTATTGCTATCAACTGCCACGTTGGCCTTGATCTCCAAATTTTACTTATACCTCTATTTTACTTTGAAGTTAATGCAGATCTACCACTGATGGATGTTGCATTGGGTCTGCTGCATCTATTCATTATATTTTTCTTATTTTAAGAATATAATATAAAATTTTAAACATTCATGTAATGTACTTGCAAATTTACTAAAGGCTATAAGGTTATTGTAACCATCAAAGAAGTGACATCGTATTATTTTAAATAAATTATCCAGCTTGCATAATGCCTATCATTATTAACTTACAAATTTTTGCAGGTTAGAATACTCTTTTAATGCCACATTATATTAATTTATTAATATCATTACAATATAGATATATATGTGATGCGAGTCTGGGAAAAGGTGACTGGTTCTCTCATCAAGGTGTATGTAATGCAGTGTCTGAATCAATACATTTGTTACATAGTGACATAATTTAGCTATTCAGAACAAAAAAATTAAGATGGTAACGTATCTGAATCAAAATGTGACATCATGTTTTACATCTTTGTAGGTCATCTTCAATGCTTTCTCTGCTATTAGTTTTGCCCAATTATTTAAAAAAATAATGTTAGCTTATTGTTCCATTTAAGGTGTGAAGCAAACTGTCAGATTTCATATTATGTCTTGACTTAGACATACACATTAAAAGTTTTGTGGGGCATAGTGAAACTACCCCACTACATGACTCATGCATTGATTCAGGGGTTGCACTGTGGGCAGTGTGGTGAGAGAACCAATCATTTTTTCCATTAGTATACATTTATGTAATTTCAATAAAAACATATACATAGAGTTTTATTTAATACGAAACTATATTAAACATGCAGAATATCCCCACATATAATGTACAGGACATTTTCTAAATAAACTATGGAGATTAATTAATAAACTCTTCCCTTATATTTGTACTAAAATGATGTATAAACTTAGTGGGGGATAAAAAATATGAAGAGAATTTAATCAGAAAATTATTCGTCAATATTTTCCTAAAGAACCCAAGTTTGAGTCTTGAGAAGCAATACGTAATTCAGTATTTATTGTTAATTTTTATTCACTGAACTAAAAATAGATATCATATCTATATGATGGAATATTTATATATCATATATGAATTATTAATAACTGATAAATTAATATCTTAAGTGTAAGATAGTAATTAAATAATAAAAGTAAATATTTAATTTACGGAATGAGTGAAGCACTGCTCTATCATGTTGTGTAATATGATATAAAACACATTGACTATTCAAAATATTTTCTTTGTGACTTAATACACTGTCAGAATATTTTTATAAAAGTGTTTGAAGCAATCCTTAAAGTCCAGTGTCTGCAAAAACTTTATAGCAAGCTTCTGGATATGCATTTTTTCATGGCCAATTTTAATTTTAGAAATAGCAAAAGTTAGCAGGAACAAAATTAAGAGAATAAAATGTTCAGCACAACAATACATTTTCTGGGTTAAAAAAATTGGGCAAAATCTTTCAGCTGAGGGTTGATGCATTATTATGCAATATTGACCAAAGGCATGCTCATGGTATTCAGGCTGCTTGCACAAAATTTTGGCTCACAAAAAAAGTCAAACATATAGATAATAGTTACCGTTTACTACCTGATCTTGAATAATGCTTTTTGAGTTAAAACAATAACAACAAAAAAACCCAACAATAATTTGATTTGATTCTTTTTGGTTTTCTTTCATCTGGTAATTGACTTCTGACAGTTGATTGATGGTTTATATTGAAAACACCATATCTCATCTGTTATAATGTTTGATAAGAATTTCACATCCATGGTATAGTTTTTTGAATGCTTTTGTAGTGATTAACGGTAATAGCTTCTTAGTTAATTGTCACCAAACAAGGCATAAAGTATACACACACCTTCCACATTTTCAAATTTTCCATCATAACATAATGGATAGTGTCTCTATAAATGTTAATGATTTCCTTAACAACTTTGACAGATAAACAGTGATTCATTCAAATAATTTTGGCATTTTGCATGTTTTCTTTATTCCTGATTGGTTTTTGATGGATGTGGCTGTGGATCATATTCAACCTGTCCCAGCCACTGCAAAATATTATATACCACTTAAATTATTATTGCGACTCATAGCTTCACTGTCATGCACAGTTTGAATCATTTCAGACATTTCAGTAGCAATAAAAAAATTCAATTGTGTACTAGCAAAGAAAGATATAGATGAGAATAAAACTTTCAAAATTATAACACAAAGTTTTAGTCTTAAAAGGAAAGCTTAAGTAATAAGCAGAAAAAAGAAATTATGAAAAGTGTGAGAAATTCTACAAAGAACAGGAAAACAAAGAAGAACAATCACACCATCTAAATTAACAAGATATTTTAAATTAAAGGATGCTACATGCAATTAAATCTATGAGAAATAAAAAAGTTCTAAAAAATAATGAAATTATTGCTGACTTATTAAAAGAAGTAAATGAAGAAAGTGTTGGAAACTGTATATCAAGTGTCTAAATGATAAAGATATATCACATGATCCGAAAAATGAAGTAATGATATTAATACAAAATCTATAACAAGCAAAGGAATAATTTATATTTAAAAATAATTTTAGTAAAGTAGATTATATCTAAATATTAAGAGATTTTATAAAAAGAATCAATGAGTGTGAATTGTCATTGACATTATGCTTAGAATTCATACTTTACATTTAAAAAAAGAGACAAATATTATTATGGTGATTAAAGTTTTATAACATTAAAATATAGATCCACTATATTGCCAAATGAAAACTATTTAACAGTGATTAGATTACATGGTGGTTCTAATAAGATTATCAATGATAAGGTATACGAGTGAGTGATTCCATATCTCAAAAACCTTTACAGCAGTTTTCTAGAAAGAATTTTGTGTATTAAAATAAAAATCTAACGGATTAAAAATAAAAAGATATTATTTATCGAGATTCTACAGATAATGATACTAGAGCTTCAGGAAATGTTATAAAAGTTACGAGATATAATTGACCAAGTTACGAGATAGTATGACCAATGATAAAAAGATCAATGTTCAATGGTTTTCATTTAAGTTTTTAAAGGATGTGTTTTGTCAATTTTCATATATGGATTTGAGACATGGACACTTAATGGAAAAACAATACAGAAACATCACACTATATAATGAAGTATGCAGAGTTGTTTATTGGGAGTAACAAAAAGTTGAAAGCAAAATACATATGAGAATAAATGAATATCATTGACATAATTGATAAAACAACAGGCTGAAATGAATGGACATGTTTGTAAAAGATATACCAAAAGATAAACAATTAAAAATGTAAACTAGACCCCAAATAGAAAAAGACCATATATAAAATGAATGAATGAGACAAGAAAATTTTCAGGAGTAATGCAGAAAAAAAAGCTACGGTTCAGAGAAACTTGGAAAGATCTTCATCGATAATGATTGAAAACGATGATGATGATAATGATATTCATAGAAATTTTAAAAAGGGTGAATTATGAAAAGATGTGCGGAATAGATAAACTGACAGTATGATGTTGGTAACTTTAAAGACATTAAACAATATAAACTGAATTGTTTACAAAAATAATTATTCAGTAATGTTAAGCAATAAAACAACAACAAGTATAAAATACATTTAAAAAATAATGATGAAAAAAACCCATCTCTGGCAATTAATCACATGCTTCAAAAATCTTTTGAAAAGCATATAAAAATAATAATATGCTTTAAATATTCAAAATATTTATATTATCTCTATTCTTTTATGTACGAAGTCTTTTAAGAAATACTTGATATAAATGAGATATGTATCTGACAATGACAAAAATGTAAAAAATATATAAAAAGAAATACAAGAATCTTCAGAAAATTATGTTAGGTTTGAATAAAAATTAAAACAGAAATTTTAAAACAAGAGCTATACAGTGAAACTATGATATAATCTGTAATTTCTATCCATTTTTGATGAATACTTCAATTATACGCTATCCAAAAAAAATCAAGGAAAAAAACCCCATTAAAATTAATGAATTTAATAATTTTAAAATATATACCAGTAGCCATTTTTTGTCTCAGAGCAGTGTAAGTGATCATATTTGTTAATAATATTTATTTGTCCTTTGTTGAAAGCATATACATTATATTCTTAGATTTCTTATTCTTTTACAAATTTGATATGCACACCATTTCATGTAATAAAATGTTTCCTACATGTAATTCTCAAAGTTTTATAAAATTTAAAAACAGTCATAATATTGATGTTGATTTAAAAACATCGAAATAACTAGAGAAGGTCTAGTCAAGTGTAGAGGCTGCTAATATGTTTCAAATAGGATGAAAAAAAATTATTGAAGGAAAAGATTATTACCCAAAGCATATTTAACTGTGATGAAAGTTGAAATTTTGCCGATTTCACTTTATTTAAAAAAATAAAGATGAAGTATAGTAAGTTTTTAAAATTATTTTTATTTTTTGAGTAAATATGACACTCATAGGAAACATATTTGAAAATTTGCTATCTCAATTTATTATTAAAACTATATTATTATTATTTTTAAAATTTTGTTTATACTATAATTTAAATTTATATATTCATACTATACATATGTGCATGCTGATTAATACTATGTTCATTTGTAATTCAACAAAAACTATATATTTTATTAATCAAAGCTTATTAATAAAATATGATTTATTGTTCAACAAAAACTATATATACTATTAACCAAAGCTTATTAATAAAGCATGAGCTATTATACGTGATATATGATAAAGTAGAAATTCATATAATATCACAATACTAGCTAAAATAAAATAAAATTTTACTAAAATTCTTCCACAACCATGGTTTCATCTATTAATAAATAGATCTTTTCAAAAGAAATTCAATTAAACATACAAAATATATATACAAAACAAAATAGCCTTCCCATCATTCATTTCAAAAACTATCCCATCATTCACTTCAAAAACCAACTTCCTTTAATATCAAAGGATGTCTTCATGAGATTGATGGCCTCAGATTCAAAAACATTTATTATCAAAGTAATGAGAATACTATGGCGCCCTCTATAATAAATTTTGTCATAGAATGCCATCCATTGTTTTTTCATTAATGAAAAATGCTTTTTAAAAAAATCATAATCTAATCTTTTCTGATGTAAATTAAATGTTTATGAAATCTTTTTACCTATTAGTAATAATCCAATAAATAATGTCAAAACAATGGCAGAATATATATGTAAAAATAATATTCATAATCGCATGCAAGGTAATAGCTTCTCTTCAACAGCTCGTCAAAGAAGAACAATGTACAAAGTTGAAGAGAATTTAAAATTTTCATTGTTTGTTGATCCTGTAAACTAAGAACAAATTCCAAGCTTCATCTAGCATGAGTTATAAAATAGTTGAATATTTTATTTTAAATATAAAAACTATTACAAATGAAAATTATTTTTATAATTAAAATAATTAGTAAATGTATCTCTTTAAACTGAGTGCAGGTTTATAACAGCTTTTTTCTTTTAATGTTAAAGTTAGATATTGTGAATCCAAAGGTTAATGGAGTATTTTCCCTGCTATGTAAACTATAAAAACATGGTTAAGAAAGTTACATCTCCGCATGCCTTGTAAAAACAATGTGAAATTTCCTAAGAGGATATTTTACAGCAAATTTGAATATGGTTTTTATGGGAGAAGTAGATCTCATTTATGATATAAGGATTATCTCAAAAATTTTCTAAAGTCTAATGTTGATTGTATCCATTGGAATGACATTGCGGACAAAAAAATACACTGGAGAACTATGACTATGTTGAACTTTTAAAAAAGAAGATGGCTAGTATAGAAATTAGAAGGCAGCATTGGAAAATATCAAACAAACAAAAAATCGGCCAATGTGTGGACATATTTATGATTTACAGATTGATTTTAATACTTATCTGAAAACTTATCTTTGGGGTATTTTTTTTTTTTCGTCTTAGAATTGGAATGACTGAAATTACTTACAGATGGTTGCTTTATGTATGTATATATAACTTAATTATTAATAATATAGCAATTTATATATCTGTAATATTGTGGAAGGAACAATTTCATTAATAGTTCTAAAACAATTATTGATGGGAGAGAATGTGCATGCCAATTCTAGTGCATGTGAAGAATAATTCCTTCCACAATATTACAATTATATATCTTTAATTTTATCTGATTAAAACATTAGAACATTGTATTTTCTGGAATAATTATATAAATCATGATAAATAAAATATTTTATGGGTTTACTTCATCACTTATGAAATTATTTAATTTAGTTATCAGTAATCATTCAATTATGGTTAATTATACCAATTTATGAGATGAAAATTCTTAAAATATGCCTATCAATATTAGTCAATAACTAATCAATCATGAATAGCATAACGTCAATATTAATATTAAAACAGCAGAATCAATGATACATGAATCCATATATGAACATGCTATTGAAATATTATTTTACAACATTCAAAAAATATTTGCTATTTTAATTCTATTATATATATTTTTCATTTATTTTTTTAATTTAATATTTTAATTCTATTAATGCCATGTTTTGAGCATATCAACCAATAGTAAAAAAGTACTTTTTCAAAATATGCCTTCACATTTTGTGACATTACCGAAAGTGCGATACCTTGACTGTTGACATTCTATATGTGCATCTCGTAAATGGATGTACGTGTTTTACAAACCCAAACTACTTACTTATTTAAATATTTCTTTTTTGCCAAAAATTATCAAAATATATTTAAATCTGACAGGTAACATTTTATTGGAAACATTATTATAATTTTTTGATAATAGTCAGGAGAATGCAAATCTCATTTCTCCTTCATCCGAGACTCTATATACCTTTGAGCAGTGTGCTGTTAAACGATAATATTATGCTTTTTTACATTTTAAATTAATTAATTATATACTAAGGAGCAAGAAATAATGATACAACACTGTCTTAAGCTCTGACTCTATTCTTGAGGTCATTGAATATCTATGGATGGAGTAATGAAGTACACAGTTTTCTATCTCAATTAGAGAATTGATCTAAAAGCTTATATTTTCCAACTGCTACATCAGGTAATGTGACTGTTCAGAACATCTCTAGCATTAATTACCAAATAAGATAAATCAGGCTTAAGGCATCGAACTACTAATAAAAACACTTGCTACTTTTTATAAAATCGATAATGATCACTGTCTCACTTTTAGCTAACCAAGTTTTAATAACAACGATGATGATTTTAGGTAACCGATTGTACTATTAATTTTTTTTTTTTAATCACCTTCTTTTATTTATGCTTAAAATATTAGAATTTAGTCCATAGAGTTTTTTTTTCGGTTTTAATATAAACTACTATAAAATTTCTTAAACTCTCTACAAGTTCACTAAATAAGGTAAACACCGAGCAATTATAGTAAATCGACAAAATAAACCTGCTTAAAGACAAGTGTCAACAAACTTATCATAAGATGTTGTGTTTTAACTGTTCATGCAACGAGTTAAACTATAGTTAACAAATACTTAACGACTTTTTCTTAATTGATTTACAGTTGTTACTTATCCTGCGCAACAAACCCTTAACCTAAGGGGGTAAAAAATATTTAAATTGATTTATATTAAAAAAAAAAAAAATCTTCCAAGGAAAGTGTAAACATTAAATACCATTATTAGTTTCAGTTCTTTAACATGCTCTACATTTTTATTTATATCTGTGCATATATATATATCAATCGATCTCTATATAAGTAAATGTGCAAAGATATGTATTTTATATATTGTGTAATAATTGTGATAAAAATTTCGTATAATAATAGCACGGCATTAAAAGCTATTTTAAAAAAAGAGGGAGAAGGAGAAAAAAAATCATTGTACACATCTGAGATAAATATTCTGTGCTATAATAATCATTAATAAAAGTCATGCTTGGAGCTCTCCCCACCGGGGCCTTTTTTCACTACCAAAGGGGTTACGACATTAACCCCCTTTGCCCTCTATGCAATAAACAGGAGGAGTCCATTGACCACATTCTGAGTCAATGTGGTTTGTGGACTTAGACCTCCGGAATCTCGCATTAAACCGCATAAATGGAAATGATCTTGCTAACATTTCTCTTGACGCCGCAATTAAAAAGCGTCAATTCGGAAAATTAAGACTGGCCACTTTCATTAACTTCTCAATTTGGCTGCCAGATGTAGTATCATATTTGATCATGGCTGCAATAACTCAATAGTTAATCGATTTTTCTCCTTCAACAAGATAAAAGATGTGGATAAACAAGTATGTCAGCCTTGGCTGGCCGACCAGACCGGGAGCCAGATGAGGCTATAGTCTTGACTCATGCTGTTCCATGGCCTAAAATCTCAACCTTCTCCCATCTTCTGAATGAATAATGAATCCCATCTTTCACCTACTAATGATTTAAACTGTAACTAATTAGATCTTTCATATACCCTATGCATTTATTACATATATTTTGCATCGGTTCTATGCTTTATAATAAATCTACTTATGTATTCTAACTAGTGATTCCTAATAGTTCATTTTATATATCAACTTTTAAATATTGTTATGGTCCTCATTTACCTTTAAAACAACCAAGTCATTAATCAATGGAATTTGGAAACCTTTGACTTCCTCTGTATCCCTATAGATGATGTATATGACACACTGCCTTAAAGCCTTAGTGTAACTTTTGATTTTGGTTTTTCTCTTTATATTTGCATTAATTTACCTATCATATTTTTTTTATGTAACTCTTGAGACTATGTTATTGACTTAATGTATTACTTTCATTATTTTCTTTTAAAACTTTGTTTTGTCTTATAAAAATTCATCAACTTTGTATATAGATTTTACATCCTTTATATTTCAATCATGTTATATATATATATGATGTAGTGCTTCATGACCCTAATGCAACATTTGATTTTTTTATATGCATTGTTCACATACCATATTTATATGCATTCATTGAGACTTTGTTATCCACCTAATTTTATGCTGTCATTGATTTCTCTTGTATCTACTCTAAAAATGTGAATAAAGTTTTGATTTTTGAAAGTAAAAACTAAAACTGACAGTTGTGCTTCATTTCACCCTAGACTTTTAATAGTGATTTCACTGTTGACTAAACCTAACATTCGTTTTTAAGATTAGAAATTAATATACAATAAGGCTGCCATACCTGCAATGGATAGTCTAAATGTTGCATATGTAATAAAAAATAGCAGTGCAGATAGTTATAATACATTTTAATTCAAACATTATATATGCATATCTAGACATCAATAATAAGTTAGAATACTGTGCAGTATTGCATAATTTTTAGTTCGTTGTATATCTATATAAATTAATTACTCAAAAAAGTATAAAAAAAAAACAGGTAAATGGATAGTTATTTTAGCACGATTAACTAGATGGTTTAAACTTTGAGTAATATATTTGGGTACTTATGGATTAGTCCGGCAAGGGTGAAAGTCGCTGGCACAAACAAATGAGCATATAAGGATCTAATAAAACATAGTTACAATCTTCTAAAAAGGAAATGAATTAATTTTGTAAGTAAATATTAGATAATATTCTGATAAAAAGAAAGTAAATTAATCAAAATTTTGGTTTTATGCATCATTTTACTATTTAAATTATGCTGTGATGTCATGAAAGAATGCTGGCTTGAGTAATCAATCCTCTGTAAAAGTAACATTTACATGGGATTTACTGTCCATCTTTAATTCTTGCAAAACGAATATGTGTAGCATTTTTTCCATGATTAAAATGTGACACTTTATGTCCACAGTTCAGATAAACAATGGTGCTGTTTTATTCAGGATTGTTGAAATCAAGTAGACATTTGTAACAAAACACGGTTTGAGGTAAGAAACTTCATGTCGCTGCAGTGATGTTAAGAAACAACTTTTGCAAGTAGATAGAATTGCATGGTTATATTTATGTACATTATACATTTGTTTAGTTATCACTTGAAATAAATTTATGTTGTTAAATGTTTACTTGTTGGAATATCATACAAAAAATGCAAAGACAGGTTTGCTTCATTTCCACTAAATAAAGTTATAGATGGCTATAAGTTTACATGGCAGAAGATAATTTCTCACAAAAAAACATAAATACATGTTTGTAGATATTTGTTTAATTTCCAGTAATAAAATTATAAGTTATCATTTTTCCAAATAAATCTTTAATTCATAGATGAAGCTTCCATGTAGATGGTATTTTCCGAAATTGCAAGATTATAATATATGAATTTTTTTCTACAGTACAGGCTTTTCATACCTGCACTCCAATATGTAATATATAAGGATTTGAACTCAGATTTTCACATGATCCTCAACTATCCACACTATCTTAAGATCGCAAGATTAGAAAATTATTGCTGAACTAATATGTATGCGAGATCTCAGTACCAGACTAATACGTAAGTACCAGTTTAGCTTTATATTCATTTGGTTTATATAGAAAACTGTATGTGTTTATTTATAAATAATACAAATATTTAAAAAATTAAATATGTAAGTTAAAATATAAACAAAAATAATTAACCTAAAAAATAAAACACTACAATAAGACAACGTATATACAGTATGATTTAAAACTAACAGAAGCAATTAAATTCTAAAAATAGTGGCTGGAAGATTCCAATAGTAAAAAAAAACTCTTGTAATCGTTTTTAAATATATTAACATTAATATTTTTAAAAATTAGCATGTAACATATAGATAAAAAAATACTACAAATATAATTATTAACATTTTGTAGGCTCTTTTTGTTAGCAATAAAAATTAATTTTAATAAAATGTCAAAGGCACAGTATCTAAATTTTATTAAATCGTCTGTACCACATTAATAATTTTTTATTACTAATTCATAAGACTAGAGATTATCTAATCATCTAAAATAAAGATCATGCTAATAGCTCTAACAAGCTTTATCGATAAATGCCACAACATAAAACATTTAAAATCTCTATCTAGAAATTATTTCCATCCCCAAATTGGTTTCAAGCTATTGGCTATCCTCAGTGAGGCGCTAGGATATTTCAGACATTTACAAGCTTATCAAGTTAAGTCACATGATGCATGACTTGATTTTATTCATTATCCAATAATGAATAATATTTCTGTAATGCAAGCTTCGCTATACCATCACTCTCACCCAAGATATGACTATCTGCTTTTAATACCTTGTGGAGGGATGTAATCATGAAACATATGACCAAACTCCTTGAGTGAGAGTGATGTAGTGAAATTTACACTACAGAGATATTATTCGTCTGAACCACGTTTCTTTTTATATAAGAAACCATTAGCAATGAATATAACATTATGTGATGAATTGCAGTTGTACATAATATTTGTAATGTCAACTACAAAGTTTCAGTGTCAATTATTTTTTTACAATTTTTTTATTTATTTGGGTGGGGGTGGGATAGCTATTATGTGAATCAGCAGATATCATGATACCATTTTATATAAAAAAATTTCAAGCAGATCAAAACATTAAATATGGGAAATAATCTAAATATCAGAATAGCTAATCTTTAGATAAAAAATGTTGAAAATAAACATTTAAAAAAATACAAATATAAACTGATATTTTAAAAAAAGATATGTAGATTAACTATTTCTTGATTTTTTAGTGAACGTAAAAAAATAATATATTTTATAATTATATTATTAATAAAGAAAATTTATAATTGAAATAAAGATAAAAAAATCAAAATTTTATAGACATAAAGATTAATAATAAATAAAAAATGAAAAAAAATATACTTAAAACAGATAATTATTATAAATATTTAATTTTTCTCTTATGCATTGATTGTATATATTCATATAATAACATCATGCAGTAAACTTTATTTATTCCTTGATAATATTTCCTTACTTTTGATTGGTCAGTAGCCTTTATTGGAGCTAAAATATTCAAACATATATGACCACATAACCAATAGGAATAAAATTATAATTGCATGGCTAAAATTATATAAATAAATTAATTTACTTAAAAAAATTATATATTAAAATAAAAATAAAAAAGAATAATGAAGCTAAAATTTATAAAGTTGTTGAAAAATGTATATAGGTATAATTAATTATTGAATTGTTAAAATATAACTGAAATATATAACATCTAATATGTAGATATTATAAAGTATCGTATATATATATATGAGGGGGAACCCAAAAATAACTAGAATTTTATAATAAAAAATTGTTTATTTATCTTTTAAGTGTTATAAATTTAATCTCCTTCAAAATACTATCCATTTAATACAATACACATTTAAACATGTTTTTCACTTTTCAAAGTAATCTTGAAACACAAAGTGAAGCCTTTTAAGGCTTGCAGTGCTTCTTCTGAACCATTTCTATGTCAACAAAAAAAAACAACAAAGAGACATTTTTTCATTTACAAGAATAAAAAAAAGTCACATGGTTAGAGATCGAGTAAATAGGACTGATAGATAACCTGGGTCATGTTGAATTTAATTAAAAATTATTTATCATTAAAGTCTGTTCACAGAGGAATTGTTGAAGAAAAGCTTGCATTCCTCACTTTGCAAAAAAATGGGATGTTCACATTTTATCACATGTAGAAAATGTTGTAGATAAAATATCTAATCGTTAAAAACTAATTTTGAGAGAAAAATGCCATATCAATAAAAAAATCTGCATTATCTTGACATTAGACTTCACTCGCCATGCTCTTTTTGGGACATGTCGAATTTAAAAATTTCTTTAAATCATTTATAAACTTGTGTTTGCCTACAATAGCTTTCTTGTAATCTGTTTCAAGCCTTGTAACTGTTTTCCCTGCCCTTTTTCTTAAAAGAAACCAGAACTTCACATTATTCCAACTTTTCCACCATTATGAAAAATCACCAAATACATGAAACCCATGTTACAAAAAATGTGCTATGTGGCACCATAATTTCACATGGTAATGTAATTTGGCAGATTGATGCAAACGGGTCTCCACAATAGGTATATGACAGCAGAAACATGTACGACAACAAGTGCACTTACCAGAGAACAATTTTGGTTATTTTTGGGTTCCTCCTCTTATATTACATATTTAATTATATATAATTATGTGGTTATATATGTTTGAATATTGTAGCTCTCTAATGAAGACTGCTGATCACTTGAAATTGCAAGGTAATATTATCAAGGGATAAATAAAATTGAATACTTTGAAAAAAGTGAATAAAGAAAAGTGTATTAAATGTTATTGTATACATTTTTAACTAATTGGAAATTGGATATTGATAACATATGACAAGAAAATATAATAAAAATAGAATAAATAACCTATAAAAATTTATTAAAATATTTTTTATCAAAGAATTAAATTAGAATTATTAAAATAAAAAGAAATTTTAAATAAGTATTCTTTATGCATCATTACTAAATTTATATAAAAAAGTATATAATTAAGAGAAAAATATGTATTGCTTTTTGAACTACAAATATACACCACTTTTCAATATGCATATACATATTGTAAAAAATAATAATCAAGTTATACATCATGTGACTTAACTTAAAAAGCTTGTATTACAAATCTAATATAAAGAGCATGCTAATAGCTCTAAACAAACTTTTCCTATAAATGCCACAAGAGAAAGCATTTAAAATCACTATCTAAAACTATCACTCCCCCCAAAACAGTTTCAGACCCACATAGCTATTTAAGTTAGATAGTTGGATTTGAAGACATATAAGGGTCTAAAAATTTCAGATTTTCTACTTAATAGTTTAGTATTAGATAAGTGCTGGTCTTGAGCTGGTATTTTAGATCTAGTGTCTGAATATCCTATTGCCTCGCTGAGGAGAGCCACCAGCTCAAAACTGGTTTGGGGATAGGGATAATTCTAGATAGAGATTTTAAATGCTTTCTCTTGTGGCATGCTCATTATATATATATATAATCTCTCTGTCATGAGTTATATATATAACCCTAGAAGAAAGGCCCAACCCACCCCCAAGGGAAAAAAAAAGAAAAGAAAAAAAGAAAAAAGGAAAAAAAAGGGGGGAAGGAAAGGAAAAAGAAAAAGAAGAAAAAAAAAAAAAAAAAAAAAAAAAAAAAAAAAAAAAAAAAAAAAAAAATAGAGTTGAGGGAAAAGAGAGAAATGGTGGGAAAGAGGAATGAGAAAGATGAGAGAAGGGGAAATAAAGGAAGAAAAATTGGTTGGGGTTCTGAAAGGAAAAAGATGGATAAAAGAGGGTGTGATTGGGAGTCGTAGAGTTTTTTTGAATGATGGAGGGAGTGTGAAAAGGAAGGTAGGTGTGGATTGTGAAGAGGGGAAAGATGGTTTGGGGGGTGGGGGTTTAGGGGAGTGTTTTAGTTGTGGGTCGGAGGGGGGGTGGGGGGGGGGGGTGGGGGGGGTGGGTGGTGGGGGGGTATAAATAAAAATAAAAGCTGACAGATGGTTAAAATGAAGTTTTAATAATAGTTTAACTAATTTTAATATCTAAAACAAAAAGAAGGGTTTGTTGTATATTTTAAAATTTTTAAAGTTTAATGATGCAAAACTAAAAAGAAATAATTAAAAAAGAAAAGGATGAAAATGCAGAAAGGGATAATAAAATTAATTTTAATAAAAATATCATTTTGTTCTTCTTAACAGAAAAGAATTAATTAAAATTTTAAAAAATGAAATTTTGTTTCTGTTATTCCATTAAAGCAGCAATATATTTAAATACTTTTTTTAGTTTAATTAATTATAAACTAAACAATTAGGGAGATAAACCAAAATGGATTAAAATCTTTGGTCCTGAATATTAATTTTAAAATATATTTTATTTTTGTCTCCTTTGCTATTATCTTATGCATACAATGTAAGAAATTAAAGAAAATTTTTTTGCTTGTTGCGATTTGAAAATAAAAATTAATTATTTTCGATTCCAATGTTAATTAATAAAAAAGTGAAAGTAGATAATCACTAGACAATGAAAGAGTTAAGTATAAGATTAATTTTTTCTATTATTTAATTCATTATTGTTAAAATTTGACCTAGTCAACTATAAAAAATGAGTTCTAGTATCCTCCACATTAAAATAAGGATGATTTCCAATCAAATATATTGATATAACTCTACAACAGCTGACTAAAGACTCTGTAGGGGTGTTTGTCCATACTTTCCAGGATATAGCCTAGTGATACAGTGAGATGTGTGAAGAATTACTAAAATAAATGCCTAGTTAATCCCCTCATTGTTGGGGTTGTTTGCCATAGCTATATTTTAATTTCCTACAATATCTGCTGAAGAATCATAAAAAAAACATGGACAGAAAGAAAAATATTAAGCATCTACCTGACATCCATCATTAAGTAAGCACTAGAGACCTCTTGAACATTAAATTAAAATGTCAAATGTCCTAAATGCCAGAAGAAAAAGACAGTAAATGTTGAGGTCAACAAAATTTGGTAAGATTGTTTCAATTGATTCATATATGAATAAACATTAACTTTGTTAATAATAGACAAAATTGATTTAATTTTGTAAAGATACTTTGGTTTTAAAAATTTTTGTTCTAACATTTAAATTGTGTTTAAATCCATTTACAAAATTTAGTATTCTCATGTTAACCCTGAAGCCAGGAAATTAATCAAGTTGAAGGGAACTAAAAAAATTAAGTAAAATGAATTAAGCCATTTACACTTGATTAATTTTGCTGATCCACATTAAAGTAATTTTGGCTGATTATGTACACGTGTAAATATGAGGGGGTAATTTGTTTTAAGTTTTTTTTACTGCTATTAATAAATTGTTATAATTAAAAAAATGTCACTTCTCATTGATTTCTCATCCATCAGACAAGTATTTATGTTTAAGATTTAGATTGTTATGATATAGCTATTCTAATAGGGCCAATCAAAACATATATCTGTTAAATTAACGTATATGTGGGGTAAATAATGACCAACAAGAATAGCTGGGAGTTGCCTTGAGACCAGTGCTTGAGTGAGCCTCAGCTGATCATCATCAATGGATATAATCAAACAGGATTAAATTTTAAGGCTATAGTCACTCTGCTGAATATTGAATGGATAGGATAACAATCATTCCCTAGAGTGAAGAAGGTAGAAAATAATTTTCTAGTGGATAAATATAACACAGACATATTTTAATATGTGTAATACACACATATATAAATTAAGATTACAATATAAATATATTTTTTTAAAAATAATAATACAATTATTAATAATATATTGAGGGAACCACATCTACATATATTTTATTAAGAGTGTGTTCACTCATGCATTCACTAAAGCAATAAGAATAAGAAAAAACCAAACACCGTATTTTTATTTTTAAAATAAAGTAAATAGTGAAATGTTCAACTTTCACTTCTATTAATTATATCATTGAAGTCAGCAGAGCAATCCTATTTAGATTCACTTTTTAGGCATTACAATGGTGCTGAGATACATACTTTTCTACATTCTTTTAAAGCATATGTATAACTTATACTATGATATGCGATGTGATGTAGTGTTTCTATTTTTGAAGTAGCCTTTTAATGCATTAATTTTTAAGAAAACTTCAAAATGTCAGCATAATACAAACTTTTACAGAACTTTGTGTGTGATTGACAGCACCTATTGTCTAACAAAGTTATAAAGGAATGAAATTTGAAATTGGCTGATGCTTTAAATTGTTTTACTCTGTGGCTTAACAAAAAAAAAAACATAACTTTCAGTAATTGTTATTTCTGTAAAAGACAATTATTAAACCAAAAACTACATCACTAGTAAGGGACTGTCTTTGAAAACATTTTACTTTTAAAAAGATCACTCTTAGAAAGTATGTTATGATAAAGCCAAGAAAGCGGAAGCTGCCGTTACTAGCTTTTAAAAAAATGTTTTTTGTACAAATAGTAAAATATATTAATAACAATAAATAATTTATTAATTTTAATTTTTTTTTTCTTTCTTTGATGATAATTAATTGTAAATATAACATTTTTAATAACATAAAAATATAATATGTAATATTTTATTCATCTAACTTTTTTAATAGATATTAATGTCCCCAATGGTAGTGTGTACCATTGTTTCAGGTAAGTACTTTATTTAGATATTTATTTTCATATGTTTTAAAGGTACTAATTACTTAGCCAGGCTTGGCCACTTGATGGTGTTCTGGCTAGCTAAGAACCATACAAATGCTGTTTACACGGCCTAGACTTATGACTAAGAAAACAGTTGTTTATCTTAGCCATTGCAGACTGCTTGATGGTGTTGCGCAGAAATATTACAGCCTGTTTTGTGCTTCATGACACTTTATGCGAATTCGCACAATTCACAGTTGGCTACCATATCATCTAACAGTGTCTTGATTTCAAGTGGCCACTTTTAAAATCTCCATAGCAGAATAATTTCATTTCTACTTAAATATGCAGTGTGACTCATTAAGAATTGTCACACCATCCCCACCCTTCCCTACATAACTTGGAATGTGCAAAACATCATCAAAGGGTAGGGCCAAACAGGATTCGGCTGAGCTCACGTGACAACTCATGTTTTCATGAGAATATATATGAGCCAAATAAAATGGCACACTGTGGCAAGGTATTCGATCACACGTTTCCAAAACAAAAGGTTGTGATTCTATCACATAAATCAGTACAAAAAAAAAGAAAAGAAAATGAAAGTTGAAAAAGTTGAAAGTTTTGAACTTATTTTGATTTTTTGGGGGAGGAGTGGAGGGAGTGGGTTGAGAAATACTTTGTCATCACTGAGACAAAAGTTCTTTTTGGGTTTGTTTTTATTTTTAAAAAAAGGTAATAGAAATTGGTTTTAAAAATAAAAGTTTTACTATATCAACGGTAAAGATGTGTTTGTGTATAATTTTTATTATTGTAATTTGTTAGTAGGAAGAGAAAAAAACTCTAAAAATAAAAAATTAAAGATACAGTAAAATAAAAATAAAAGGATAAACAAATTTAATTAGTAGTAAAAGTTGTTTTTAAAAATTGTTAAATAGAAATCGCATAATACAAATAAAGCCAAAAAAAAAATCACTATATAGCCCCCCCCCCCCCAAAAAAAAAAAAGAATTTGGTTTAAAAAAAGTTTTACTATATCAGTGGTAAAGATGTGTTTGTGTATAATTGTTATTATTGTAATTTGTTAGTAGGAAGAAAAAAAAAACCCTAAATATAAAAAATTAAAGATATAGTAGAAAAAAATAATTTAATTAATAGTAAAAGTTGTTTTTAAAAATCACTAAATAGAAATTGTGTAATACAAATAAAGCCCCCCAAAAATATCACCATATAGCCCCCAAAAAAGTCACCATATTTTAAAAATCACAGCTGGTAATGTTGCATTGTATTGTTTTTAACTGGAAATTATCAAGTGACCAAGCCCAGGTAAGTAATTAGTACCATTTTAAATGTTAAAATTTTTTTTTTTAAAAGATATTTGTTTGAAAACTTCAATATACCTGTTCTATCCGCAAGAATGTCTGTGCGGTCATCAAATAAATATACACAATAAGAACTCACAATATTTTACATAGTCTGAATAGCGAATAGTCTGCAAGACTTTATCTCTAACAGTTCGTTAATGTTCAATTCCCATGCTGTTCTCTTGCAATGGATGCTCTGCAACGAATGCTCTGCAAAGAATGCTCTGCAACGAATGCTTTGCAACGAATGCTCTCATTATCTCTGCTGCGGTCTCCCCATCTCTGTGGGCTCTTTCAGACATACCCGTGGACTACATTTCCAATGGGCACTGGTCATAACCCACAAGCACTGATGCAAGATATCTATACTGGAGTTGTACTCAAATAACTTCTGCTAATACTCTCTATACTACTCTGCATAGTTGCTATACTGTCTTTCTATGGCTCTCTGATAACTGCAGCAATTAATACACTGTCCAATAAGGTAATATCTCTTATCTAGAAATATTTGCAATCAGCAAATATTTCTTGGAATTGTCGATCGCCATTACGTCAATGCCTTAATTAAATTCCTCAGCTATCAGAACGCGATCTAAAAACAATCTCTCGAATAAATTCTAGTTTTTCTGGAGTGCACAAACTTGTCTGCCATTTTTACAAAATACTACACCTCCCTCCACTCCAGAAAAACCCCCTTGTTACGATTCCTTGGTGTTTTGTTGTTGTTGTTTTTTTTTTTTTTACTACTTGGAGGAAACATATTTCCTGTTATTTCACTCAGAAATATTCCATTCCAAACTGCTGCTGAACTTCTTCGCCAGTTATGTTCAATGGTGACTGCGCAAGCGTTTTATTTCCAAACTTACAGCGTTGTTATATCACGTAGACTTGCTATTCACTTCCGTTATAAACGTTACTAACTGGGATTTCCATTTTCACCAGGTTTCTCCATCTATAGCTAACTTGTTGTAATGCAAAACTTATTCGCTACTCACAGGTTCCAATTGCGACTGCGCCAATGTTCTATCTGCAAGAATGTCTGTGCGGTCATCAAATAAATATACACAATAAGACACAATATTTTACATAGTCTGAATAGTGAATAGACTTTATCTCTACAGTTCGCTAATGTTCAATTCCCATGCTGTTCTCTTGCAATGGATGCTCTGCTCGAATGCTCTGCAACGAATGCTCTGCCACGAATGCTCTGCAACGAATGCTCTCAATATCTCTTCTGCAGTCTCCCCATCTCTGTGGGCTCTTTCAGCCATACCCGTGGACTACATTTCCACTGGGCACTGGTCATTAACCGCAAGCACTGACACGAGATATATATACTGGACTTGTACTCAAATAACTGCTGCTAATACTCTCTATACTACTCTGTGTAGTTGTTATACCATCTTTCTATGGCTCTCTGATAACTGCAGCAATTAATACACTGTCCAATAAGGTAATGTCTCTTATCTAGAAATATTTGCAATCAGCGAATATTTCTTGGAATTGTCGATCGCCATTACGTCAATGTCTTAATTAAATTCCTCAGCTATCAGAGCGCGATCTAAAAATGACCTCTCGAATACATTCTAGTTTTTCTGGAGTGCACAAACTTGTCTGCCATTTTTACAAAATACTACAATACCTAAAAACATAAATAAAATAATTAACATTGTTTATAGAAAAAAGGTTTAATTGAGAAAATAAATGTATGCAAGATGGCATACCATTTGACTTGCTGCTTGTTAGGTTCTATTCATAATTTGGTGGGCGGTTACACACAATGAATGGGTTAAATATCCTGAAGCAATGGATCTGAAGTCCAATCCATGCTTCACATCTTCCTATAAACTTGATTAATATTGTAAACCTAAATTAAGTTTATAGTCCAATATCAGCAGGGTTTTGCATTACAGCTAAAATTAATTACGTTTATTAAATTTGTATTTGCTTGTAAATATTTTCTTTTAAATAAATTCCATTGTAACATTAAATTGCTGTTAAAAATATTACTTGTGAAAACCGTTTAGTCAAACATATATATACGTCAAGCATATATATATGAGTTAATGCAAAATTCTGCTGAAATAAAATGCTTATTTTATTAAAAGAAATAAGAATGTATTTTACTTTTTGTTCAAATATTTAGTATGATTTGATTTTGAGATAAGCCCACCAACATTTTCTAAAAGAATGTATATTTTTAATTAGTTAAGCCCATTCAAGTCAAATTAAAGATGGCCTTCTCTTTTTTTTTTTTAATTAATAAAATCCCAAAGTTTAAAGAAAGAAATTTAGAGTAAAAAAGTAAAAGTTATTTTTAGAAGGTGTTACTTTGAAACAAAGGAGCATGGGGAGGCTTATCAAGATTTCAGATCATACAAACAATAGAAGGTAGCTGACAGAGAGGGTATAAATAAAAGGGAGAACAAAAGATCAGGCAATCAGAGTTTCCTTTTGGAAAAAGATCAGGCATTCAGATTTTCCTTTTGGAAAAGATCAGTCATTCAGATTTTCCTTTTGGAAGAGATTATTCGTTCAGAGTATTCTTGCGGGCTGTCAGATTGCTCCGTGGAGAACTTTAGAAATTTTGCTGTTGCCTGTTGTGATTTTATTATATGAATTCGATGGAGTCTACCATGCTTGGCTAGGCAAATAAATAACTTTGTCTACCGCCGAGGGTTCCTCAATACCAGAAAAATGCCGTAGTATTTACTCAATCATCATCTGAACTCTGTGCCATGTCTGGAGGACTTTTTGTGAAACCATGCTACCGATTTCCACTTTCCTTGTC
The DNA here is from genome assembly GCA_028023455.1 of Epiperipatus broadwayi. Classification (NCBI taxonomy): domain Eukaryota; kingdom Metazoa; phylum Onychophora; class Udeonychophora; order Euonychophora; family Peripatidae; genus Epiperipatus; species Epiperipatus broadwayi. The sequence goes on along the minus strand of JAQFVV010012454.1, from coordinate 6,848,611 downwards.
CGGACAAACACATCTCATCAGACGGATCAAGCTACGCCCGTCGATGGAACATGATCAAGGAATAAGGACGGTAATCATATCTCTCCTCATGAACTATTTATTATGCTACCCTTTTTGTCCATAATTTTTTTAATTGCTTCCTTGAATATTTATGAAATGTGTGCTTAATGATATTTATAATGTAGCTATTTTTATTAGACTAGTTAGATATATGTATATGTGATCATCTATCTAGATATTTAACCCTTTTTCCTTCGCTATTCTTCATTACTCCCATGTGTAAGTATTTTAATTCTATTGTGGTTAAGTTGATTAGTTAATTGTTCATATAAAAATCCCTTTCCAGTTTTATTCATAGTTGTAAAAATTTAGTACGAGTAAGTTTCCTTTTTTTTGTTTGCCAACTTGATCTCCTCGATAATGCTTCTTTTGTCCGCCATTAGCTTCTTACATATGTCAGATTTAGCGATATACAGCTTAAATCATTTTAAACTCTGTTTTAGCGCAAAGCAATTAGAAACTGCTTTGCAAAAGATTTTTATTATTGCACTTTATCGAGCAGATTCGAGTTGACAATGTTTAATAAAACTGGGAAGGAAAGATTTAGACCGCAAGCATATTAATCTGGTTTTCATTGTCTCATTAGTTATTCATTAATTTTGGGGAATAGCGAAGGCCATTAAATTATTAATAATATTTCAAATGTCATTTATTAAAGATATTTATTTAACTAAAAAGCTTGAGTTTGCTAGTTATCTTTCAATGCTTTGTTTTCTTTTAAATGATCCAGGCATGCAAAACACATATTTCTAAGTATTTTTGCACATTTAACTATTTAGCTCCGTAGGTGGTTCTGTCCATGTCTCCCGCTTATGCTAAGCTCGTGGCTCGATAAGAAAATATCTATGCGTGTCTCAGATAGTGTTGTTCGGTTCACAATAGCTTCGAGACTAGATGAATAGGGCAGAGGTCATAGTATTCTTGGTTTAATATCTCGCATATGGGTGGCCTCGAGGTACTTTTGCCTAGTATTCGAACTGGGTTAAATCAACATACATCATCTGACTGTCACAATCCCGTGGGCGATATTCTCTTTTTTCAATAAGTTTTTTCTCTTATATAATAATGGTCTTGTTACCAAGAAATTAGCACCTCTAATTAGTTGACCATTTTAAAACCACTATCATCTTTTAGTACGGTCAAAAATTTCATAAAACTTGTAGCATTATGTTCAAAAAATGCTTTATTATGCAAAATACTGCACATCAAATTTGGAAAATATAATAAAGGAAGAATAAAATGTATATGCTTTCAATATAAACCATCAGATTTTATTAATATATATATATAATCATATATGGTTCTCTGAGATGGAAAAGCAGTTACTGGTGTATTGTAAAATTTATTTGCAAATTTTACTTTTCTTAAATGTGATTGCATGCAGTGCTCAGAGAGAAGAAAATGGATGCCCAAATATTGTAGAATTTGTGAATTTTAATGGATTTTTTCTTTTGTTTATTTACATTTTTGCTCAGTAGTTTCTATTTTTATTTGAATATCATATAATTGAAGTTGTGCAATTAAACACAGCATAGTTTATGGCTGCCCTCTATATGAATAATAAACATTTTAAAGAATAATCATTCTTCTTATAGAAGGTTGAAACACATGACCTTATTTTGGAAGATATCCAAAGATAATTTATTTTAACTACTTATTTAGTTTTAGATAGCTTAACTCTTAATAAAATATCATAAAAGAACTTATAAAAAATTCAACCAGGAGATAGATTCAACAGTCAATACTGGCACCGAAAGCAAACATGCAATAGATATACCTTATATAATTTACAATATGTTTGTCCACATTTACATATACTAGTGGCTCTTAAATTCTATATATGAGCATGATGACCATGCATTCCTGAATCTGATGTTTGACCTTTTTAACATGTATAAAGGTCAAATCTATCTGGGTTTACTGTCAGATCTTGGAAAAAAATTGTTTGGAAAATTATAAGAAGTCCATTGATTATATTATAATTCTTTGATTGTAAATTATTGTTTTAACATCCAGAAGAGATTTTACTTTGAAATGAGTATTAGATGACAAAGCCATATCCTGAGATGTTGGCAGATCTAATCTATTTAATAGCTTTTAGAATATTTTCTGTGAGATAACTTTTCTTATGACATCTGGTAAAGAAATATGTGAAAGAATAGAAAGCAGCTGTGAAAGAGTAGACTTGAGTGTATATTTCTTATGGCTCAATTGGTTATCCAGAAGTTTGCTGTGTAACACTTTTTTCCCAACAGGAGGACAATATTTACTAATAGAATATGCCCAAACTAAGGAAGATGTCTATAAACTGCTTACATTACAACACCATGTAATGCCAGTAAGCTTTCTAAGAAGATTATCCCTAGAAATAATTCTAGACCTAATCTTAGATAAATGAGAAAAATAAATTAGGCTACTGCAAATGGTTACATTCAGATAGTAATGTGATCCACTGCTGCTTATATGAAAAACTGGGCATACTATGTTGGAGTAAGAATAAAAATCCCAATCATTGGGAAAAATTTCTGACCTTGTCACATTTTATTGAGATACTTTTCTGTTTCTGGAAGGACTTTCTTCTGCGAAAGTAATGACAGCATCAGCAACAGCTGGAAAATCATTGGTGAATAATTAAATAAATTAAGTAAACGAGAATGCAACACTGTGGCAGACTGTTTTATAGATCTTTATTTTATTTACTATAACTTTCATTTAATATCATTTGAATTTTTCTTTTGCAGAATATTCTGACAATTAAATTAATGATTTTCCCACATTGAAAATTTTTAGAAATTTTAAGCAGACTCGTAAGCTACAATCAAATCCATGAAGGCAGCATCAATTTTTAATTTATTTTGGAACTTTTTTCCAAAGTGAGTTATTTAAAATAAAACTTAATGGCAACTGCTTCTTCTTGATCTAAACCTAGACTGCTTTGAAGGTAGACATCTCTTGACTATTTGCAAAATTCTTGTTATAATGATTATTTCATATAGTTTGTCGGAAACACATTGCAATATATCGGATAATTTTTTGGAACATCATTAAGTTGATTTGGTTTTAAGACTACCATAGTTTTGTTTTTACGCCAAATTTTTGGAATAGTTTCTACATTTTTAGAAACTCTGAAACTATTCTGTCTTTTTACAGAGCTTTTGATTGTTTAAGACAATCAAGAGAAAATTCATTCACTAACATCTACTGGTTTTCTTAGATTGACATTAAAAGAATATTATGAAAAAAAGTTTGCAGTTTTGTTCTAATGATGCTTTTTACACATTTGGTACTTATGTAGTATGCTTGCCATTCATTTTATTTTAAACAATCCATTTTCAGGGACTTTCAACATGTGATATAAACAATATGGCTGATTCTAAATTATTATATTCATTATTAACATTTTTTTATTTATTAAAATGATAAAGAAACAAAAAAGTCCAAAGAGTTATAATTAAAAACTGTTTAAATGTAAAGGCAATAAAGAAAACAAAAATAAAACATGATTAAGAAAACTATGCAGACATCACTTTTTGGGCGAGCATTATCTCGTACTTTTGAAAATATTCCATGGAAACGTACAAAAATCCAAAGGGTTGTAATTATTTTTTTTAATGTAAACTCACTACACCAGCTGTAATCTAATTTCAGTATACTCACAAAAGATATTCTGGAGCCTTCTAACTATGTTCCTCTCCAAACAGATAAATGCTTAGAATGTGTTCGCACATGAAGTATAATATTATGTCCATTATCGAATACTTTTCAGACTGGCACTATCCTGTAATTTTGAAAATATTCCATTGCATCTGATTCTATCAATGAAAGATTCCAAATTTTAATCATATTTCCAAAAATAATAAGGCAAAAAAGGAATGTTAACAAAATCAGTGGGTGTTAATGAATGCTAACAGAAAAACAACATTAATTTTAACTACGTGTCATCTGTTCACCTCATGTTAACATTTGGATGTTAAGTTATGAATGAAATTTATTAAAAAATGTATTTGAATTTTTAAAAATTAATATACAACTTAAAATACATTTGTTAACATTTTTTTAAGTTAACAAGCTATACATGTTCAAGGAAAAAAAAAAGTAAACAATTTTCAGGATTGAAGTATTTGTTTAAATTTTTTTTCTCAAAATTATTTTCTAGAACATGTTGACTTTAAAAAATATTAACAAATGTATTTTAAATTGAATGTTAATTTAAAAAAAAAAAAGAATACATTTTTTAAGAAATTCCATTTACAACATAATGTCCAAAACATCACATGACCACCACCTCTTATGCTTGTGTATAACTGTTGTTGAAACAGGCAAAACTCACTATACGTATTGCCACATAGTTTTGTAGTTAAATGGAGATAAAAGATGGATGCTGGAGGGTTGCATTATATCCTAAGATCTAGGTGCAGTGCTCTCAGATCCAAGGTTCCTCACCGACGAAGGCCACAAGCCAGAAACTAGACTGGGGATATTGGATGAGTAGGCACTAGATGGAATTTTATGCACAAGCCTTCTGGCATCCATTGATTACTCTAGCTTGCTGTGTGTGGCAATATGTATAGTGAGTTTTGCCTGTTTTAATAATGCCCAAAAGTTAACATGAGGCACACAGATAACACATGGTTAAAATTAGCATTATATTTTTGTTGACATTCTTTATTATATGCCGATTTTTTTTTTAACATTCTTTTTTGGCTTATCATTTTTGAAAATACGATTAAAATTTTGAATCTTACATTGACAGAACAAGATGCAATGGAATATTTTCAAAATTACAAAATAGTGCTGGCCTGAAAAGTATGTGATAATGGACATTATATTATACTTTATGTACGAACAGAAACACAATGATGGTGTCATGTGTGAACATGTTCTAAGTAGCTAACAGTTTGAAAGGAATTTGCTTAGAAGGCTTCAAAACCTTGTTTGTGAGTTGTAGATATTAGTTTACAGCTAGTGTAATGAATTTACATTAAAAAAAAATAATTAGGAACCCTTTGGATTTTGGTGTGTTTCAGTGAAATATTTTCAAAATTACAGGATAGAACTTGTCTAAAAAGTGATGTCTGTCTACACCTTTGTTATAGTTTGCTTAATCTTGTTTTATTTTTATTATTTACATTAAAAAAGTTTTTAAGTACACCCATTTGGACTTTTGCATTTCTTTATCATTTTAATAAATAAAAAAACATAAATATTGAATAAGATAATTTATAATCAGCCATATTGTTTATACCATGTGTTGGAAGCTCCTGAAAATGATTAATTTAAAATAAAACAGACGATAAGCTTCCATCAGGAAAACTATGTAAGTATCACACATCCTACCAATTTTGGGGATAGAAGTTTTATATATAAGATTAGCAATCTCATTAGCAATCACAGTAGTAGTTATTTTAGAAGTGCTGTTACAAGTCCAGGCATTTTTACTAGATTTTATAAAGTTTAGTTTTCCCATGATCTCGCTTCAATTCTCTTTCTAGGATCATCTCGTTATTTAATAAGTTTTCCCGCTGGTTTTGTTTCCAAATGGAATGAATTATTTTCATTATCCTAGAAATGAGTAGTTTAGAAAAGTAAAGTTCAAGTCATAACAGTTTTTATTGATGACATGGCGTTATTGTGGATATTAAAATTAAGCATAAAATCGTAAAGATAGATTAAAATTATACCCAATTTCAAAATATTAAAATCAATCAACATTTAGACAATCTCAATATCAATAATAATCAACAATCTCAATCTGTTGTCAAGGCAACCTCCTTTTAACAATAAAGAGATTCCACCATTATTGTTAAAAGGAGGTTGCCTTGACAACAGATTGAGATTGTTATTGTCTATGTGTTGACTGATTTTAATAATTACTTATAAGCCCATTTAGCCTTGAGCATTATTACACTTATTATTTAAATTCAAACATTTATATGATATTATGTATGATGGTTGGATAGAAAACCTTTAAAAAGCTAATTAGTACTTCAATTTTGTCTATGATAGAAATAATAACAATGATATTACAATACAAAACACAGGGACAAACTGATTTTTAACAAGAGTACATTGTTAGTTTGTGGTTTATTAAGTCAAAGTTATCGATGTTTTATATGTAATAAAAATATGTGAAGAGATTTAGTCTTCTAATGATTTTAACACGCCAATAAACAATGGTTTCTCAAATATGTAATGCTGATAATAGAAACCTACTCATGAAACTACCAAATCTCTAAACTTTATCATAATTTGCAAGCCAGATTTCCAAAGAATAATTTAAATGAATTTGCAAATAACACCCCTTTCTTATACCACTGCTAATTTATCAGATAAAAAATGATTGTATTTGGTACATATTATTAGCATTGATATAAAGAAAGAGGCATAACTCATTTCATATTTAGAGGTTGTTTAAACTAAAGCTTGGCTTTGATCCTCTGAATATGTAAAAGATGATTCTTGTCATTCCCTTATTTAAAATTATGCAAATAAGCAGACAGATAGTATCATCCATCTTTTGGAGAGTTTGTTTGCATTAGAAGTTTCGGTTACTTCCTATTCAGTTACATATAATCTGACTCATTTATTATTTACATGTATATATAACATTTTCAAAACTTTACCTGAATACCAGTTAATGTTTTCAAAAATCTCACAGTAAGACTTGTATCTTGCAGTGGTGTAGAAGGAAGTTCCAACATCTGATTTTGGTACAATATTTTTCCAATAGGACAGACAATACAAGCAGTCCCTGCTCCAAACATTTCTTCAATCTGGGGAAAAAGATGTAAATATATATGTGAATATATTAATTTGATAACAATCTACCCTTAAACTAGCAACAATTTCAATCTATAGTCAAGGCTTGTTAAAGGAGGTTGTTTTGACTACACATTGAAATTGTTGATAGCTTAAAGGTTGATTGTTATCATTTACATTTATAAACTTATTAAAGCATTGAATAATTGGCTTTATTGTCTTAGCTATATTAATTTGACTTTATAATTATACAAATAAAATATCACACATGCACAAGACTATTATTTCAAAATAAACTGTTATATCGTCATTTTCTATGTACATTGATTGCTTCAGTGTATTAGCATAATGTTAAGGAATAACCAATCTCACAGTTATTTCAATGCATCTAAGTTTTTCATTATATTTTAACTGGATTCTTTTTCTTGCAGTATAAATAACATTTTATAGTCGTAAGAAGAGTAACCAATCGAAAGTTCATTAATAAAATGTAGAATTTTACATGCAATAAGAAGCTGAAAAAAACATGTATGTAACCATAAGCATGGGGAAAACATAATCTCACACGAAAGTAGGGAGAATTTGATTCTGATCCTTATTTGAATTGCAGTCTGTAATAGTTTGAAGGCATCAGGGAGAATTATTTTTTTCAGACATTTAAAGAAGCTCCAAGAAAGATGATAAATTTTGATAGCTATACAAAACTTTATGGTTATCTCGCTAAAAAATAAACAGCACAGAATAATTTGGAAGGAAAAAGACTTTAGAGAATTAATATAAACCAAAAACATGGTTTAAAAAATAAAAAAATCTAGCTACATGCAACATTACATTCCTTAATACGGAAAAAACATATTCAGAATTGTTTAGATATCTTTTGTAACTGAAACAAAATTTTGAATTTAGAGATAAAAGATTCACTTGGAAGTGATAAAAAACTATTGTTGACAGATATATAGAAAGAGTAAGGAAAGTTAGTATAAGTTTCATTAACTTTAAGAAGGATTTTGATAGAATAGATTGGTTTATTTTGTTGTATATTTTGAAAAAGAATTTATAGATTGCAGAGAGAAAAGACAAATAAAAATTTTGTACATGAATCAAAAATATTTCTAAAAAAAAAATTATTTTGCAGATAGATGCAGAAAGGAATATGTATCAAAGGTGTTAAATATTTTTCATTTATTTAACATTTAGTCATACTAACTTGTTTGTATAGAAATGGGCTTAGTTTGGATGATAATAAGCAGATATGAAAAAGGAATTTAATAAATAAAATTTTTAAAATGTTAGGATAAAAAAGAGAAATCTAAGTCTAAAACCAATTTTATAAGTGGAGATGGTAAACGATTACAAGTAATATTGTAATTGGATAAATCATTTGAGAACAGATTAAAGCTTTAAGTAGTTAATAAATTAATTGTATGAGGATGGAAGTAAAATTCCAGTGAAAATTTCCATGCTTAAACATGCTTTTAATAAGAAAATGAAGTTATTTGTGAAATATTTAAGTTAGAATAACGTTTGTTAAATGTTTTATTTTGATCAAAGAAATGATTTGGGCTTGCTAAAATGAGACAGAATATGTAAAAAAAAGTTTAAAGTATAAGATGAAACAAAAAGTGAATTAAGCATATATTTAAATGAAGAATATTTATGAAGGATTAGTAAAATAAAAAGAGGTTAAAAAACTGAATATATATATATATAACAAAAATGTTTTTATATATATAGTAAACATATATAAATTAACATTATAGTATAAACAAAATTAAATAATAATAATGCAGTTATTAATAATAAATTACGGGCATATACATATATACATTGTATGTGGATTCACTCATTTACATTCACTCAACAAATGAAAATAATAAATTCCTTTATTGTATCTTTATTTTGATACAAAAACAAAATGAATAACTAAATGTCAGACTTTAATCACAACTAAACATGCTCTGGATATCCTTTCTCTTCAATAACTATTTTCTTCCTGTGGAAATTTTAGTAGCAGACTCATTTTCAGCAGACAATGACCTCTCTGGTTATGATTTTTGAAAGTCTGTACTAGCTTTAAGAATTTATACAGTGACTCTTATTTGACCTATTAATCTTTCTGAACAACACAAGATGATTTTACCATCCCCCTCTCTGACATTAATAAATCAATAACTTTTACCTCTATCGCTCAAGAAAGATATTTTACAAATTTTCTTAAATTTGTAAAACTTAGTTTTACACTTTAAAAAACATTTTATTACATGAATACTGTACCACATCAAACAAATAATAAAATGTATGTGGTTTGAATTTAATCCCCCAAAAAAGTAAATGATAAATATGATCTGGGTGGCACTCCAAGATGTAAAAATAGCTTGCTATTGTATTTTATATTGATTAAATTTATGAATTTTAATGTTTTTAATTTTTACTTATTTACATTTTTTTTTTTTTGGATGACAAAACTGAAGTAGCGTATATTGAAGTAGTATATATTGCGGGTTTCACTGTATTTATAATAATATTATACTATCAATGATATAAATTATATTATTATAATTAATATATAAAGATTTATACTTAATTTTCAAGTTGAAATAATATGCACAATACTTAAAAGCTACTCAAAATGCTTTTTACTCTTCTCTATTCCAAAATCTTCAATAAATTTTAGGTGCTTCCATTAACTGACAAATGCCTCTGGTGTGGGGCAGAGATCACAAAGTTTCATTTTTTTAAAAAATCACTTTTCGTACATCTAATGGATTTAAAAAAAAAAAAAAACATTCAAATTCACCTTAAGCATCTTACAAGTTATGCAAAAATAATAATAATACGTTTTGAAAAATATAAATTATTAAAATAATTAATTGTAAATGTTAACGACATGATATCAGAGAGAGTTTGCTAATCCAAAAAATAATAAGGAAGTTACTTAATTAACATTTCCCATTAAGGTAATTAATGAAAGGAAATTAGTATTTTAATTTTCCTTTAAAGAATACACAAGCGCGCGCGTATATGTATTATACATGAATAAATCTTTAAATCTCCAAAAGAGTTTTAAAACTACCAGTTAGAACAACAATTTATTGGCAATCCGTACAACGGGCAGTAATGACCATGTTTAGATCAAATATGCATTTAATGACTATTCTTAAGAACATTAACAGAAAGCCAAAATAAAATGATGCACAACGTTTTCTATTAACTGTTACACTTTCTCATAAAAATACACAGTTCTTAAAAAGTTAACTATCATAGTGGATTTTTTTTATATATAAACAAAAACCATAAATACCTGGTCTTCATTCTACTAGGAATTTATTCAACATCTCCGTACATACCATTAAAATAGATCACGTGAAGATAATTTTTTGAGAAAATGTCTCATAATAAAAAAGAAAAACAAAATATAATTTAATTTCTTGTCGATAAAATAAATATTATAGATATGCATTTCAAATGAAATTAAACTGATTGCCGTTTGGCTGTGATCACATAAATACAGGTGATCGCAATTAATCTGAATAATACTTTCAGAAAAAAGGCGCAGTATTTGAACTTATAATTGAATTCTAGTAATTGGTTCCAATTTTTTTAACAAATATTTTTTTTATATGTTTACTAAAATTACAGCAAAAATTGAAAAGATCAATTCCTCATTTTTAAATACAGTTTTATTACTAATTTAATATGAGAACAGGAGATAAAATATTTATTTAAGTTTTATTTTGAATATAAAAAAAATGAAATAAATAAATAAAAATATTGTTATTAAAAAAATTAGATGAAATATGAAATGCCCCCCACCCAATCATCATACATACGTTCGTAGGTATAAATCGATTTATCTATATTATGGCAAATTCTTTTTTTATTCTAAGTAATTGCAATTTTTTTTTGCTGCTGGAAGGTTTAAATTATTACCATTCAATGTATTTTCTGTTTCTATGGTAGCATATTTTTTTAATGTAGCAGTCGAGTGCACAGCAAATAATCGTGACCAATAACTCTGAAGGGTGAAACTTATTTGGATTTGCAACTATTATATATATGGGACTTGAATTCAGACTTTCAAACTCCCTAGAGCTATCCAATCCATCTTATACAACCAATACACTTCACCACATACATGTGAAAAAGTTAAATGAACTCCAATATACGTATTTCATGCTGAACCAGCACTCATCAATTGATCAAGAACACCACCTCTCACACATATATACAATTAGTGCTCAGTTTATTATATTAAGATAGCAAATCTTCAAACTTTAATGGACAAGCTACAATCTTTTCCACTCTCCAGCCATCCATATCATTAAAAATCTGTATGTGGTCTTGTGTATAAATGGATTGGATAGCTGTAGTTTGAAAGTCTGAGTTCAAGTCCCTTATAATTACATTAAATTTAGTATAGACAATATACATATCTTTATATATTATATTTCACACTAAATGAAATCTGTTAACAATTTTATGTTATAGTAGTAGAATTTTGAGATTGAATTAATCTTGGTCATCATCATCATCATCAACCATTATCAATCCACTGCAGGATAAAGGTCTCTCCAAGTTCAATCCATCTTTTCTGATCTTTAGCTTCTCTTCTCCACATCACCCCTGCACACTTTCTTATTTCATCCATCCATCTCACATGTGGTCTCTTTCTGGGTCTTTTACAATCTCTTGAAATCCAGTTTAAAATTTCAATTGTACATCTATTATCATCTTTTCTAGCAATATGTCCAGCCCAACTCCACTTCAGTCTTTTAATTTTTTCAATGAGGTCAGTAACACTTGTTTGTTCTCTTATCCATATATTGCGTTTTCGATCTCTTCTTGTTACTCCCAACACACATCTCTCCATACATCTTTGAGTGGTTTGAAGTCTCTGTATTGTTCTTCTATTAAGTGTCCAAGTCATGGTAGATGCTAGTATTTAATATCACAAATTCCTCTAAAATATAGTTTGAAGTTCATTCACCAGATCAGTAAAAGTATATCCCCATACAAACCATTGTATCTTCTTATGCTATTAGAATGGCTTGTGAGTTTTCTTCCTAAGTGGATTATAGATCTATATTAATAGTACTGTATATCAATTTTAGCTAAAATGTCCCTCAGTTTTTTTATTTACTCTAAGATTTTAATCTAAAATTAGTAGTAAATAAATCTGATTACTCATTGATTTTCTCACTAGAAAATTATTTTCCTGTTAGTAATGATGTAATTGTTATATCAAGATTTACTGGTCAATTATAGCTAACAATTTAGATTTTAATTGGGACCAAAAGTATTTATCTATTTATATGGAACACTCTGAATACAAATCAGATGTGGCATTTTATTCTTCTTCTATTAAATACTGCCCATAATAGGATATTTTAAATACATATTACTTTATTTCTTCAATGTCCTTTGCATCATCCTCCAATTGGAAACACGGTCTCTTCTGAAATCACATCACAGAGTTACCCTTCATGTAAAGTAATATATCTGATTTGATTCCATCTTTTTTATGCATTGACCTTGACACACATTTTCAAATTTTGACCTTTTTTCTTCTTGTAGCATGAAACTCTTTGCTCAACATCTTTCTTTTCTGGAAAAAAAACATCCAGATTTTATAAATATTTGTAAAATAAATGTTTCTTCTTTGTCAATTTTCATAAATACTTTTATAAACAACTTCCAATAAACTTTTTTCACCACTTACAATTTTTTTTTAAACCAGGCAAAACTCTCGATACAGTAGCGCCACTCAGTGCAAGTCAGAGTAATCAATCTAGTGTCTACTCATCCAATATCCCCAGACTAGTTTCTAGCTTGTGGCTTTTGTCAGTGAGGAGCCTTGGATCTGAGAGCACTGCACCTAGATCTTAGAATCTAATGATGATCATTTGATGTTTAGTAAATTTTTTTAACTTCATTTACTAACAATTAATGCTGTTTTTAAAAATTCTAAATTTCATAAATTTTTATTATTATTCAAGATAAACTAAATAAGCTCTTAACAAGCTTTGCAGAATATCCCCAATCCCAGACCAGTTTCTGCTACAGGCCTCCATTTGTAATACAAGCTTGTTAAATTAGGTCATGTGACATATGACTTGATTTTTTTTGTAATAAAACTATATAAACATTATTTTATTCATGTTTTTTTAAGCATTAAAAATTTAGTATAGAGATTTTTAACAACTTAAATGTTAGCAAAATATCATAACAAAATCTTTATAAATTCCAACTAGAAGATACGATCAGTAGTGGATTTATATTAAACCCTTCAATTCTGCCACTGTAACCACAAATTTGACAGTCATTAAGTATGTGATTCATAGTTTATTTGCCCATATTTACATATGTTATTGGCTAATAAATTCCATTTATGAGATAGTAAGTATAATGACTCTTGTTGTCCTGAATATTGTTGATGAGACTTCAGTTTCATGAAGAAAGATCAAATCCAGCAGGTTTTATTGTTAGATATAGGAAAATAAATTTATTTGGATCATCATCATAAGAATTTTATAGATTTTTGATTTAACACCCAAAAGGGGAAATCTTGATTTGAGATGAGCTTTAGATGGTGAAACTATATCTTGAGTTATTGGCAAGTCCAATCTACTTTATAGCTTATATATTTTCTGTGAAGCAACTTTTTTCTTCTAATATTTAGTGAAGGAAAATACAAAAGAACAAGAAGCCAATATGACAAAGTAGACTTGAGAATATTAGTAATATTTCTCATGGTCATATTTAATTGAGTAAGTTTATTATGGAGACTTATTCTCCAAATAGGGGCACAATATTCACCATCAGAATATGATACAGTTAAAGAAGCTGACGTTAAAGTATTTGTAAAACAATCCCAAATAATGACAGCTATTATCACAAAAAGATTATTTCTATACATTAATTTAGATCTAACATCAGCTAAATGAGTAAACTAGATATTATGTAAGTTTATTCCTAAATAGCAAAGACTAGAATTGTGTTTTAGTCTATAATTATAAAAATTACATTTAGTTTATACAATGATTCTTTGTTGTTTAGATGCAAATTTGAATTTGTGGAATTTATTGAATTAGAAATAAAATTCCTGTCTTGGAAATCTTTTCATATCTTTATTGAGAGACTTGTCTATTTTATGAAAAAAAAACCCTTTTGGGAAAGTCAATAACAATATCATCAGCCTAAATAAATTTCCTACATTCTATTTCAGGAAAATCACTGATGAATGTACTAAACCCACAACAGCTACAATGTGGTGCACAAACATTCAGGCAATATATAAAAAAATATTTGCTTTATATAAATATTTCAAATTTGATTTTTTTTTATTACAAGCAATGAAGATGATAGAGTGGGAAAATGGTTAAAATGGCAATGTGACTAACATAGATCTGCCCACGAAACAGAACACTATTGACAATGAATTCAAAAATATTAATAGTATTAAAATACTTATTATGTAATCTAGGGAATCTTACTGGTGATGATTTTTTTATGATTTCACCTGATGATCTTGCATTCTTTACTTTGGTCTGAAATGATATTGTTGTTTAGCAATGCCTCACATTTATCTTACCATGTAATTTTCTTTAAGAATATCAAACTACTAAAGGTTCATCATTTGTACAGTGCACTGACATCACATAATTTCACAGTTAATATATCTTCTGGTGCTAATTGATAACTTAATTTATAAGAGGTCCAAATCACAGAACCTTAATTTAAAATAGGTAAAATGAATATATGAAACAAATACTTATATGCATTGTTCGTAAATATTTTACAGTTTCTGAGAATACCCATTACTTTTCAGCTTTTTGCAACAATATATTGGCTATTTCTATCAAACACTCCATTATTAATATTTAAGTCTTTATCATATTCTTTCCTTGGAATACTTTTTGAGGATAAAATGTAATTAAAAATGTTATTAGATGACTTTTTAAGGAATAGACACCAATCTTGAATTCTTTTGATATCACACTGTATAATTTTATGATTGTCAAAATTAATGATAGTTTTTCACAATTTAATATCATCTAAAAATTAAAAAATATTAGTACAAATCACATACTCCTCTAAATCCAAACAATAAAGTGGGAAAAGAAGAGCAGTCCAAGCATGCTATCTTGAGGCACTGCAGTTGTACTGAAATATGATCTTGAAAACTCATGAGGCACAAAATTAAGCCTATTCAAAATAAATGATACAAACCACTGCAAACCTTAACAAATAAAACAAATAATAAGTAATTTAATAGTCAATTTGAAGAGATACATCCTGTTAAAAGCTTCACTTAGATTAGGGGTGGCCTAAGAACTGCATGGAGCCCAGGACGGCTAGGAATGTGTCCCAAACCAAAATAATAAAATGGCTTAAAACATTACGAGATATTTTTTTTGGTGAATACGTGCTCTCAAATACAATGCCAAAACTCCATTACTTTTATGTTGCTCTCTTTTATTTTAGCAATCACAAAGGTGGAACCTGCTGTCCAAATGGGCCACTGCTTAATTAGGATTACCCTGTGATAACTTTTATGCTTAAATGTGGCAACAAATATCATAAAAATTGAATTAAGCACATAAATTTTTTTTTGCATATCAGATTTCAGTAATGTTGTGTGTATAATATGTGACCCAAGATAACTATTATTTTTCCCATGTAGCCCACAGATGCCAAAAGATTGGATACCCCTGACTTCGAGATCAAACAAATAGAGTCCAGTTGCAGCCTGTTGTCAAAAGCATTTGCAATAGCACCTGAATATGTATCAAATGGGTCTCAACAGATCTACCTTATATGGCATCATGTTAAGCTTAAGATAAATATTCAGATACTTGATCTATTTTCTTATTATACACACATTTTTCAAAGATTTTCTAACAGATAAATAACAAAGAAATAGATTTATAATTACCCAACATCATTTGATTTGGATATTGATATAACTTTTTGCAACTTTTCATAAATCAGGAAAATTATCCTGCATTAAAGATATAATTAAACATTGGAACTACCAGTTTAGAATATTCTTTATAGATGAAAATAGATAAATTTCATGTTAAATTTTTAAAATTATTTCAGGTGTTTCACTGCCCACAAAATGTCATCAGTACTTAATGCATCAATACCCCCCAAATTTTCAGTTTGAGAGGCACCAATTGTGCAAAGTTTAAATAGGACTTTTTTTGTGTGTATGCATGATGGAAAAATAATTTAGTGAAATCACCAGTTATAAAATTCCTATTGTCAATTGACATTTCAATTTTCATACTGAAATGATAAAAAAAACTAGAATGATATCTTATGTTGTTCTCTAGTTTCCTAATATATCTTTTGAAGTCACTTTTTCTAAGATTTTAAATAAACTTTTAAAACTGATAAAACTACCAAGATATTTATTTAGTTTTGTTTCATTCAAGCAGTTTTAAATTGTAAGGGCTAAAAAAAATGGACAAAAATAATATTGCATAATGCTGTGGGCAAACTTGAATATGGAGACTGAAATGAGAATGGAAATAGACTTATATGAATTTTTTTTTTGACAAAAATCAAACTAAAATAAATGCAGTAGTATCCAAATGAAAGTACATCAGAGAAGGATTATATTTTGACTAATAGAAAATAAGCATTTCAAGACTGTAATGCAGTTAGAAGATTAATACAAGGAATCATCTTTGATAGCCAATATATAAAAAATATGTTAAAGCAGAGTTAGAAAAACAAAAAGTATTAAGTAAGACACTTAATATTTGATATTTCTGTCAAAAATATTCCAATGAATTGAAGTTAGTACTTTTAATTCTAACAAATTTTGACAATGGCTAAGACTTCGATAAATTCAGTAAAAATATAACTGATATTCTATTAATACCAGCTATACAGATCATTTGCACAAAAAGTAATATTTTACTTCTAAATTTCTAAGTAAGAAGATAAGCAATGTATTAAATAAAAAAAGAAATGTAAAAAATATATATATAAATGATCCATTTGTGAGGCTCGAATATCTGCAATTTTGTAAAATGGCATGAAAAAAAAAAGAATTAATGATAATATAAAATATAATTGGCAAAGAAAATTATAAAAGGAAAAAAAGACTTAAAATTATATACAATATAAATCTTACTTGTACATAAATGATGGACTATTTCCATCATCTAACATTAAATCATGTATGTCTTTAGCAAAAAAAAAAAAAGGGGGGGGGGAATCAGAATGAGGTTCATAGATAAATATATAAAATTTCTATTGATGTTACCTTTGGCAGGATGGCTCAGTTGGATAGAGAGTCTCCTTAAAAATTCAATAATCAAGAATCTAAAGATCCAGGTTCGATTCTCATGCTAACTGTGTCCTATTGCTAATAATTTAATGTAACTGGAAAATTTAAATAAAGTTTAACATTTATCTAAAGACATTCGTAATTTAATGTTGGATGATGGAAATAATCCAACATAGTTAAATGCCACCATCACAAACCTATTTTAGTAAAGATGACACTATTATTTTAAAGGACAATATCATGAGGGTGAATAAGTGTTCAATAGAAATTTATATAGTAATAAAAAATCAAAAAAAGAAAAAAAAACAACTAAAGTAGCCAAGTATTTTAAGTGAAAGAGATGAGGCAAAAAATTAAATCTTCAAAGAATGCAAAAGCTTCAGAAAGTAATGGAGGAAGTAAAAAAAAAATATTAACAAAGTTTTATACCAAAAATATCTATCTAAATAATAAACATATGATAGATGATTGGAAGAATGTAGGAGTGATGCAGATATTTAAGAAAGATAAAAAAGATAAGAAATTGTGAACCTATCAGTCTGATATCAGCTTAAAGTCATTGCTAATTTTGTCTACAGAGGAAGTGATTTTAGCAGAGTAGATTCACACACAAGTATCCCTAAAAGTTATGGAAAAGACCAGAAAGTAGAAGGTGAAAAAACATTTGACTTTATAAGCCTTCCCTGGTTTATTAAAGCTTTAATTACATCAAGATATAAATATAGGATATTTTAAAATTCCAAAGAATATTCATAGAAATGCATTGGCAGTAATTACGTTATATGATAATATTAAGAATGTTAACAATGATAAGGGTTTTACAACATGGTGATTCCATATTTCCAAAACTTTTTCAGTAGTTTAAATGGTGTTTTGTGGAGTAAAAGCAAAAGCTAAAGGAAACAAATATAAATGGAGATTACTTATGTCATTTCCTTTTTGTAGAGGATGCAGTTGTTTTTGAAAATAATGCTCAAAACTTCAGAAAATGTTAAGTGTCAGATGAAAACAAAAATGTAAAACTAAAAGAAAATGCTAAAAACATTAAAAATATAAATGCTAGGTGACCATTGAAATGTACTCTTAAAATGATTACTAATGCATAGATGTGCTTAGGCAATGATATTATAATGACAATGAAACAAAAATGTATTTATTAATAATAAAATATTTATTTACAATAATTACTATTATCTCTTTTAATTTCCTATCTATAATTTACAGATATTATTAACTAATACATTGGTGTATCTTTCTGAAACCATGTCTACAATTTCATCTTATAAGTGATATTTACGATCCAATAGTTCTCTTATTCACCAAATACAATCTTTATTTCAAAACCTAGTGCCCATAATGTAAAACAATATACTTCTATGCCTTTGTCCAGACTACTGTGGAATATTATACACTTTACTTAACTAAAAATAGTATTAAAATATTAAAACAGGCAACACTCTCTATATGTATTGCCACTCAGTGCAAGCCAGAGTAATCAATGGATGCCAGAAGGCTTGTGCATAAAATCCCCATCTAGTGCCTACTCATCCAATATCCCCAGACGAGTTTCTGGCTTGTGGCCTTCATCAGTGAGGAGCCTTGGATCTGAGAGCCCTACACCTAGATCTTAGATCATGTGATGTTTATTAGTATTAAAATATCAGTGTGGAGATGATTGATAAATATTAATATAATAACAATAAACATTGTGTAATATAAAAACACTTATGACATTAACAATACTTATGTTGGGGCAAGAAAATAATTATGCTTGACACTGATAATATACTTTAAATAAAAAATTATATTGGAGCTAATAATAAATTGAAAAGCTGAACATGCCTGTGCATATACACCAAAATATATTCTAATATTGAAATTCAAGGCAAAGTAGATAAGGGAAATATAGGCAAGCAAAAATATGATTGAACCCTAGATACTATATGCAGATGGTGTCGATGAATGAACAAGCCACAATCTCTTTCATGGAGTGGCTAAATATGCACAAAGGTAATACAACACCCACTTAAAATTGCCTCAAAAATACTACTAATAATAAAAGGCATGGAGATTCTAATAATAATAAATAATGTAATAATAATTGTTCATCTCACATGCACATACACAAGGCAAATAATTCATTCACTCGGTTTAAGATTATATGTACACTGACAACACCGGTAACTGCATAATGGTAGCAATACTTTATGTATAAACTATTTACGATTCTCTCACACATACTGATATTTATAACACTTTCATTCATAAAATACTTCTCATAAATATATGAAAAGCTGTTATACCTCTAGGTTCAATCATTTATAATTTTAGATACCTTCAGAAAAACTATGGAATAATAAAATCAACATACAAAATAAACCCTTCTACTGTATATCTTACCCATTCCATCCCTGGAACATTGTTTATACAAACATATTTATAATATAACTTGTAACAATCATAATATAATACCTGTAGGCTATGGTTATAATAATTCTAGAATATATATAAAAATATTTAAATGATAACTATAATACAATTTTAGAGATTAAATAGTTCATTTTCTTTTTATAAGGGATACTATCTCTTTTCAGTCTTTTTGTTCTCAGAGTGACATATAATCCTATTGTCCTTTAATAAGATAGAGCAGACATATATATATATGCAGAAATATTTTGGGAGAAAAACTTTACAATAATTTCACACGTAAAATAACAGAAGCTGACGGCAAATGATTTTAAGGGCAAAACGTTTCTTTCAAATCACATTTTTTTAATGGCAATACAAATCAGAGGAGTAATGGACAGAATAATTATTTTTCTAAAATTGCTCTTGATGAAGTTTTATTACTATTACAAGTTGACTGCAGAAAACTTAAACTATATTTATTCCTTTATAAATATAACAGCAATATACTTGAAGCAATCAAATATTTTAAAAAATAGAATATTCAAATAAATAGATGAATAAGTAAACTTAAGATAAATAGCTATATTAATTGTTTTAATATGAAACAAACTGGATATGATCTTTCATTACAATAATTCGAAATTTAGTTTTCACACACCTGTCTTTTATGATAATTTTTTAAAATAATTTTAAATAATTGTCAATACTTTTTCTTATAGATTTAACAATCTTATAGAAACTCATCATTTATAATGGAGCTCAACATAAGTAAATTGATTATTTAGTAGCAAATAATTAGTACTTTTAACTAACTAAAAGTTAGTTAAAATATGCCTGAGATAGTCATAGCAAAGTTCAGAATTTAACTAATGTTATAACAATGAAACAATATACTCTTCCCCATGTGATTTTTTTTTGGCTTCTTTGAGAAATGATTAAAATTTTCTTCAATATCTTTTAGAATTATTATTTGATAAATCAGTTGAATCCGTACTTTTAAAAGAAATACTG
This sequence comes from Epiperipatus broadwayi, assembly GCA_028023455.1. Taxonomy (NCBI): domain Eukaryota; kingdom Metazoa; phylum Onychophora; class Udeonychophora; order Euonychophora; family Peripatidae; genus Epiperipatus; species Epiperipatus broadwayi. The sequence goes on along the minus strand of JAQFVV010012454.1, from coordinate 6,828,069 downwards.
CATGGATAACTATGATAAATATAAAACTTTAATATTGACTTAAAATAAATAGTCAAATAAAAACCAAATTTACTTGAAAACTGAATTAAAATTTTAATAGTGTCTATTTTATACTAGTGTGTATATCTTCTTTTGCCATCCATGCACCAAAATCAATGCTGCATTTCATGTTTATTAAAACAATAAGTTATGGGTTAATATTTAAATTAATAGTCATTATTGACTTTTAATTAATCTGATCTTGAACTCTGTATTTGAAATTCTGATAATTTTAGTCATGTAATGTCTAGATGATAAATGAACTTGTTAATTAACAATTTTTATCAACTCTAAATAATTATCAAATCAATTATTTACTAAAATTATTAACTGATTTTTAAAATTAAATACTTTTTATTCAAATACTCTTTCTTTGCATTATTTAAAAGCTATTTTTTTTTAAAAAAATAATTTTAAAATGGATTGACTGTACCCAATTTTTTAAAATACACATTGCTTTTAATAGGTCTTTTTAATTTTCAATATTTCACATGCATGCTCCAAATACACACACATGTACATTAAATATAGCCATTTTTATACAATGAAAATAAATTAGCTATAATCAATTAAAAATTAAAGTTACTCTCAGTCAGTTATACTCACTATTTTAAAATCTTAATTTTAAATACTTTCATATAAATTGATAGTTAATAAATCATAATTATTAATGTGACATCATTTATTTTAAAAATCAACAATTAAATAATTATAACAAAGTTAACTAATCATTTCAGATAGCATAGAACAACTTTCTATTACATCTATTTGAAACATTTTAAGCTCTAGATTAAAATTTCTTTAGTTTAAATATTAATTTTATTTTTTCAAGTAAATATTAAACAATTTAAGATAATCTTTTAAATATTGTTAACTAATTAGGCTAACTGAATTAATTATTATATATACTATTAAAACTTATAATTTAAGATTTTTATTATGATAGCAAAGATGAAGAAATTTACTTGTTATAATTTTATACAAATTTTTTTTTTAATGCTTTAAAACATATATCTAACCCAAAGGGTTAAATATATGGTTAATGTATCTGTAAGAAATTAAGTTTGATGTCTATAATCTTTCCAAAATATATGTAATATTCATATAAATTTAACTATAAATATAAGTTGTCTAAATTAAAGTCATTCTCATTTTGAAATAAAACATTATGCAAATATTCTAGTGATAACATAAAAAATATAAATGTATTTGTTAATGATTTATTGAAAATTGGTTATAATAAAAATTCTATTACTAATACTATTAAAATATTTAAAAAAAGAGTCAATAATATAATAACACTAAAAATAATATCAAAATGAAATGGATTGCAATACCATTTACATCAGATCAGATGAACAAGTTACGTTTATGAGAAAATTTTATAAAGGTATGTGTCAAATTGCTTGATCTCGACAAATAATGCAAATAGATTAATTAATAACTCTAAAAGCAAAAATTTAAGTTTTAATTAAAATTGTATTATATATAAATTAATATGTAAATGTGGCTTACAATATATTGGTGAATCTAAATGTATAAAAAGAGTTTAAAAAGATAAACAATCAGGAAAAGATGAAAATAAACCTTCGTCATCTGTTATACTTGATCAACATAAAACTTGTAAATATGGATTTAAATTTGATTAAAAACATAAAAATTATACAAATTGAACATTGCCATAATAAATGTAAAATAAAAGAGACTATATTAATTTCAAGTAATTGTCAATCATCAAACATTAAAATAACAGAATTGTGGGAGAACTGAATCAAATTATGGGAATTATGAAATGTCTCATTTTAATTATTCAACATTATGTAGTTGACAAAGATTACAAGGAATATAGTCAAAAGTACTTCTAATAAAATAAGTTAAATTTATATGAATATTACTGTACACACATATATATATAGTAATGAAAAATTATATAACAAAGTATCTCCTATAGTTATTATATCTGAATTGTTCAGCATTTTAAATGAAGAAGTGAGATGTGTAAATAATATTATAGAGAAGAAAAATGCTCCTGGAAATGATGAAATTATAACTGACTTCTTAAAAAAAGCAAGTAAAGACAGAGAAAAATAGATGGCAAACCTCATATATCAAATATCTAAAAGATAAATATCAGATGATTGGAACAGTATATATAACAGTATTTAAAACAAGTGATAAAGAAAATATTAGAAATTACAGATTAGACTTCTATCAATTCTATACACCAAGATAATTACACATCATCTAAAGCAAACTTTGATTTTAACCAATCAAAAAAAAGCAATAGTAATTATAGATTTTGATGCTCTATCTCTAAATAAATGTAATAAACAAATATGCAGAACATATAGAGCAAAACTTTACTATCTTAATCAAGCATGATGTGTTTGGCACACTTTCGATTTATAAAAGTCATAAACATAGTAGTTGGATTTAAAAGTGATTTTGGCATAGTAAACATTGAAAGAAGTTATAAACATGAGCTTAAAATTTCCTTCCACTTCTTATTTGCATTGCTGAATTATATATATGATACAATATATACACCTTATTTGACACTCTACAATGCAGATCAACATATGATTTATTTTATCTCCTCTTTCGGTTAGAGGAGGAGGAGTGCTGAGGTTTTTTAAAAGCTCTGATAATGATTACTGGACAGTTGAAACTATAGGCAAGAGGACATAAAAATAAATCATATGTTAAACTGCATTGTAGGATGTCAATTAAGGTCTATTATATTAAATATGAGCTTCCATTACGTGGGATTTGTAGATTATAAAAAGGCATTTGTTTCTGTGAGCATTTCTATAGTCATTAAAAGCACTGGATCATCAGGAAATAAATTCAGAAAATTGTCAGGTCTATAAAATGCTTATCAAAATGCAACGACAATGATTAGATTACAGGGTAATACAAATAAAATTAACAATGAGAAAAGTATATGATAAAGTAATTAGATATCTCTAAAACTTTTTTTTTCATGTGTCAAAGCATTGGCCGGGAAGCGAAGCTGTGAACCCGGAACAACTGCTTGTAAAGCAGCTGTGCTGACCACTCGGCCATTAATGCTTGACAACTTTTTGTAACAGTTTTACAAAAAAATATATTATGGACTAAAATGGGAAACTAAAGAAATAAAAATAAATGGAGATAATGTAAATCATCTAGATTTTGCAGTTGATGTAATTGTTTTCACAAATAATGCTTCAGAAAATGTTGCAAGGGCTATCAGAAGAAAGTAAGAATGTATGACTAAAGACAAATACTAAACACACTAAAGTAATATTTATTTTCTTAGAAAAAAAGATTGATAATCATGAATTAAAAGAAACTAACAACTACAAACAATACAGATAGAAACATAATAGATAAAATTAATCATAGAATTAAATTTGGATGGGAATGCTTTCGGTAGAAATAACACTATATTAAAAGATACCCTGACACCTATCTGAGGAGTGCTGTGGTCAGGGTTTGGGAGGGGTTCCTGACAGAGATATTTTAAGTGCTGGCTCTGGCTAAGCATTTATCACAAAGCTTGTAGAGGAATTGGCAATCCTCATTGTTTATAACTTACAAGCTTAAGAGATAGAGTCATGTGATCTATGACTCTTATTTTGACTATTTAAAATGCTGATATGTTTGAAAAGGAAGCTTTTTAATAGTTGTTTCATCACTTCTTACTTATGGATCCAAGACATGGACCACTTAACAGAGAAACAATTCAGAGATTTCAGATTACTTAGCAAATATAAATAGATGTACATTAGGAATAAAAGGAAGAGATAGAAAATAAATACGTGTGAGATATCAAACAAGTATTATTCACATCATTTAAAAGAATTAAGAAACTGAAATGAGACTGGGCTGGACATATTGTTAGAAGAGATGATAATAAACGGTGAGTTGAAGTTTTAAATTGGATCTCAAAAGATTATAAAAGATCTAGCAAAAGACAACATATTGAGGTGAATGAATGTAATAAGGAAGTTTGCCGTGTGGTGTGGAAAAGAGAGACTAAGGATAGGAGAAGGTGGATTAAATTTGGAGACCATTTTGCAGTGGATCGATATAGGTTAAAAATGATAGTTATGGTTGCATAAAGTGTATATGTATTTGTATGTGTTTATAAAGATGAGTAGATTAGTGATTGTAGCTCTTTATTTTCTAAAAGCAATATTATTTTAATGTGTAATTTAATCTGATTTTTTTTATTTATTTGTAAATAGAGAAAGAGATGCTTTAATTAGATTTCAATGGATCAATTTATAGTAAATGCAATTCTTACCCTGTTTTCATTTACACCTTTCACAACATCTTTCATCGTGAACTCTCTTTCTGAGATTTTAAATTCATTCTAAAAAAGAAAAAGAAAAAAAAAGTTAGAACATTTCCTTAATTACAATAATTAAAAAGAGATGAAAATAAAAACCTTGCTAGCTATTATACTAGTGATACTTACAGCTAATTCAGTGTGAAAATAACTGATTTTCCTCCAATGGAATCATTAAGGTAAAACGTTTCTCTCTTAAATTTGCTAAAAGCAATTAGCAGTTAAAATCCAAGCAAGAATCTCAAAACTCTTGCAGCTGTATATACATAAAAAGAAATCACAATTAATTAAATAAGTCTCAAAGATAGGCAGCTTATCCCCAAATATAAGATCGTGAAAAATGTATTCATATTTTTTTGTCCTCTGCTTTCATATTACTGCCATAGGGAGACTTTCATAATAGACTTTTTTTCTTTTTTAAAAAAGAATGAATAGAAAACAAGTAAAGAGATGTTGCAGATTAAGTGATGTAGAAGATAACACCTAAACTTTAATTGTACGAAGTTGCAAATGTTATTTCAAATTATAGTAAACATGTACTGTTTATTAAAACTATTTAAGTAAAGAAATGACCTGTAAAACACGGCAGAAGAAATAAAATATCAAAGGGAGATAATAGTATATTAGTGATAGATACATTAACATGGTGCCAAGCTAATCAAATAATACCGTTAATGCCCTTTCACAATTCAGTAGAAATCTAACTGTATTTAACGTGAGCCGGAAATCACATAATAATGAATATTAACTATTAACCATGAGATATTGACACATAGATCAAAATAAAACTTAGCCAGCAATGGTAAAAATAAAATTACTGACAAATTTTTCTAAATTAACAGACTTTATACCGGACATAATGTAATATTTATAAAACATAATTAAACTACATACATATAATAATTAAACTAGCTGGCTTAAGTTATTTGGCAAATATAAGAATGGGTGACCGGTAGTAAAAAGTTCCTGGATCGATCCTTAATGGAGGAATATAAAATAAGCTGAGGTAAAGACTCATTCCGGTAACTGAATAAAACTGCTATACTCTGTCTAATATATTGAAGCTTGAAAGTCACGTGCATTATCAAACAATGAATACAATTAAATATTAGTTCCTATAAATGATTTATTTTAACAGTGGACTTATAAATAATAACAAATTTTATCTTTTGACCATAAATTTATACCCCCCCCCCACCATTTTTTATTTTATTTTTTTTTTTAAAAAAGCAATTACATTTTTTTTGTCCTACGTTTGAACTGTAAAAATGTTAACTAAAATAAGATGTAGACTTATGAGTTGAAAGAATAAAACATCAAAACATGGAGATTATTACCCCCCCCCCCAAGGATATTATGTATATATTAAAAACTCAGAAGTCATTAAATAAACTCAAACGTAGACATGTATCTTCAAATATATATATATTATTCCCTTCTATGTCTAATATTAAATTGTATTAATTTTATAACCTAATAAATAATAATTATTATCATTCATGCATTTATGAAAAATTAATTGTTGAAAATATGTGCTTGCTAAAAAATATTTACTTGCTAAGTGTATATCATGTTGAAAGCAACAAAGATTTTTTCGTGGGCTAATGTATTTAAGTAATTTAAAGGTAAGATATTTATTTCATCAGTGATACAACTATAGCTATTATTTTATATAATTTATTGTATAAATGTCAAATTTGCACTTCCTATAGGCATAAAACACAATTATTGTAAAAATTTAATCTTAAAAATGGTTTACAAAATTTTAAAAATATGATGTTAAACATAAGGCCAATCAAATATTCTTCAGTTTGCTGTGATTAATTATAGTTTATTATTGTAAAATCACATCTTCATTATATTAACATGAAATAAATGAATGCTACCTGATTATCTAAAAAGTATTTTATGATAAACTTGAGCACAATTTTCATGGGAGTAATCGATTTATCATTTTTTTAATTTAAACAAAGCAACAGGTAAACTAGACATTTTAAATCGATATTTAGAAAATATTCCAGCATCTATATATATATTATGATAGAGACTTCAGACTATTCTACAAAGTATGGACAAATATATGTTAGGAGTAACAAGAAGAGATAAAAAAAAAAGACATGGGTGAAAAAACAGGCGCATGCATTAATAACATTACTGAAAGAATTAAGAGACTGAAGTGGATCTGGATTGGACATATTTCTAGAAGAGATGATAATAGATTGATAGTTTAAATGGGATTTCAAAATATTGTAAAAAACCTAGAAAGAAACCATCTGTGAGATAGATGGATAAAATAATGAAATTTGATGGTACGATATGAAGAAGAGAGACTAGAAATAACAGAATTTAAATTAAATTTGACGAGACCTTCATCATGCAATGATGATTAAAAATGATATGTTCACATTACTTGTTAGTAAATGGCACAGATCAGTTTTATTTCATACCTTATATATATAAAAAGATTATCATTTTTTTACGAAAACCTATCCTAATTCTTAGTAACAAGAAAAAATACTGATATTTTTTCTCTTCTGGAAGGCATGTATTTAATAATGACATAAGATTGAACTTTATATGAAGATATAAAAAAATCAGCGTTAAAACACATTAAAAATAATTATCCTTCGGTCAAAAAAATATCTTGGACCCTTACCAAAAAAAAAAAAAAGATTTTTTTCCCCTCAATAAATTTCTCTCATTTCCAGAATGTTTTATTTCCTGGTAATATTAGATAAAAGTTAACTACAGGTCAAATGACCTGTCAGTCTGATAGTTTTCAATCTCTTCCTCATCCCGAGTCCTAACAAAAACTATACACGTTTGACACAAAATCTCCATAACATTTTTTAGCTTTTTATCTTGTTAATGATAATTTTATATATAATGTATATATTTGTATTTTTTTATGAAAACAGTTTATAAAGATTAAAATAAATCAATTTTAAAATTTTATGCTAAAAATTAAATCTAAAAGACCACTTTACAGATTATTTATTCAATCCTTATGCAGCAGGTGGGGAAAAAATTCAAATTTTATTGAAATATTTTATTGCGATCTTTCTCATATTCAGTATATGAAAAAAATGTTTTTAATAAATTTTTTAAGATTACTTTTTTCAAGTTTTGAGACCGTGCAATTAGAATTTTAAGGTAAATGGTAAGGATGAGTTTGAATTGGTCGGATGGCTACGGATGTTGGTGGGCTGATTTTAAAAATATCGTTATATAATTGTAATGTAATACATCCCTTACTATTGATGTGTGTCATATCCCTCTGAGCGTTATGCCCATCGCTCATCTCTTTCTAAAACTCAACTAAATCAAAAATTAACTTATATAAACATAGGATAATAGTTAACTGTATTACTATGTAGGTCATTCCTATAGTCCAGACAAAAGTATAATCAGTACAAAAAGGAATAGATAATAGAAACTTATTTAAATGGGTTTTTAAAGTGATGTAAATAAAGTGGATATAGAAATTGAGTCAATTGACAGAGAAACTAATATAAGCTGTGATCAAATTAATGATGAATGTTAATCAAAAAAATAATAAATTGATATAAAAACATAAAGAACTGAGTCGACGAAGTAGATGGGGGAGGGGAAATTAAATAATATATGTATATATTGATAGATAAGTCATAATAAAATAGGTAAAAAAATGTCAAGGGACATAGAAGCACTACTGAGAAAGATTGATCAAAATTGTTCCATTTAGCAAGATTAACTGCAAGCCTGTTTCAATTGAGGATTGATACAGGATTGCCTGAAAGTTTATAATGATGGTATATTAGATACGATAATGTGCTAAACTATTTCCACCATCTATCATTAAATGTTAAATGCATAAAAATTTTAAACTTTATTTAAACCTTTTCAAATATAAACAATTTGTTAGTAATAACACACAAATAGACAACAGAGGTTAATAATTACACAACATTTTGAATAGCATTATTCTTCATTCTTCTTCAGGTGTTGCTGGCCTGAATAGGGACAACATTAGCATAAGAATCAAACTTACATCTTTGGATTCTCGACTATAAAATTTTTTAACACAATACTTTAACCAATGGATCTTCTATTCTATCAAAGCCAACATATAGTAGAATTTTCACATATTAATATATGAGGATTAGTTCAAATCTTCCTGAATCCTTATTTCTTTTTTTTAAGAGCAAGGTTAATTAGAGGCTTACATATTTCCATAATGAATTGACTTATAGGTTATTTGTGAATGACATATGAGCAGCTTCCTTGAATTTTTCTTCTTTGCAGGTTTCCCTCTTTATCCAATATTTTTATATTTTCCTAAATGAACATATATGGTCATTATTAACCTGTTTTGTCTATTTGTGAGTTATTACTAACAAATTGTTTGTATTTGAAAAGTTTAAATAAAATTTATTTTATACATTTAACACTTAATGATAGATGATGGAAATAATCCAACATATCACATTTGATCCAGGAATATTCAAATATTATAACAGTTGTTCATTTTATCACCCTAGCAGCTACCAGTTTATTTAATCACAGAACAAGTTTTATCTTGATAACATTTTTTAGAGCCTGACAATTTGTACTGTTTGTAAATGAAATAGCAAATGAAAAATAATTTATTGAAATATATATACCAGTATATATAACAGATTATTAAGTAAAAGCTAATAATATTAATTTTACACTACTGATTTATAGGAAGGATTAAAATTGTTTTCTTTTAATAATCTTTTAAAATGTGGTTTAATTGTGGACAACTACATTCTAATATTTGTATTCTAAGTTGTACATTGCTTCGATCACAGGGTAGATCTAAAAGATATATTCACATAAATATGTTGTTCAAAACAAGATGGAATGTTCTTCTGAAACGTTCAATGAAACATCATCATATTTTCATTTTATTTAGCTGCTTGATGTCAAATCAAACATTTTCATAATCAAAAAGTTTCTCTGCTTTTCCTTAATATTGAAGGATTAAAATCCCAATAATTATTATCAAAAGGAAAATATTCATTTAAGATACTCGTTTTAATTTTTAGATGAGAAATAATTCTCTTTTCGAATTTCTTCATTAATTTCACAATTGGATTCCTTATTGCTTTACATATTTCGAAAACTTCAAGATATGGGAGACTACAAAATAAATAATTTCATTTAACTGAAGCTTTAAAATATGGGCGTATTTTTTAAAATGGTCATTTACTCCCATTGTAATCGTTTCATAATACAATAAAAATAAGTTTTAAAAATTAAGTACTGAAGAGTACTTTTTATATATCAGCAAATGGATTGTTTTGAAATTGCTGAAAAAACAATTTGATTAATGAATAAATAAAATTGCATAATTTTTAATATTATGTAATTATTTTCAGCCAACACGGTTGAAAATATATTTATTTGTAGACTTTTAAATTTAATATTACTAAAAAAACTCAATATGAAAATTTAAATTTAACATGTGTTTATTAATTTGAAACAAAACAAATAAATGCAAGGGAGTTGCAAATTATATGATATCAAACTACTAGACTTCCATTATATGCTAACCAAAAAAAATGTAATTAACAACAACAACAACAACAACAAAATAGACAAATATATAATAAAAACAATGAAATTTATGAACTTCTTAAAATTTTACGAATTTCTGTATGGTAGCAACATTTTTTTCCCTCACTAATGTTCTCAAATGTGAATTTAAGTACTGTAATCACATTTTCTTTGTGATTTAAATACTATACATATTCGGTTAAAAGAATGTGTACCGGCTTTTTTCAATGTGTTTTTTTTCAGAAACTTTTATTCTGTATACCACATTTTTTTAAAATCATGATTGAGAATTCTAAAAAAAACATCATAAAATACTTTTGTTAAAGGAGAAAATGAAAATTATTGATTTAGTAAAAAAAAAAAAGACATTCAAATATTACTAATTTCAATAGCACATAACGTTCAATATTATAATCAAATCACAGAACCTTGTTCCAAACCAAGAATGTTCTGTGATTTTATTAAGTCTTATTCAGAAATGAGCCATATGTACCAAAAAAATGAATCTTCTATTAAAGAAATTATATAAGAGAGAGAGAAGTTCTGTAAATTTATATGTAAATGTGCTTTTCAAATTTATTATTAATAACTTCGTAATTATATTATTTTTTAAAATTTTTATATAGCATGTGTTTAATCTGCTATGCCTAGATAACTTTCAGTTCACTTCTCAGTTTTCTTGAAATGTTGATAGTACCAGTTCCTATATACTCAGGAGTATTATTGACAATATCAGATGATTATGCATTGGCAAAATTTAATATTAGCAAAACTTAACACAAAAATTTAAAGTTTCCAACATGAATTTATTAACCCAAAGCAAAACAATAGTAAATCTTAACATGAACATTTAGAAGAGTGACAAACTCTCCATACAGTAGTGCCACCCAGTGCAAGTCTTAGTAATCAATGAATGCAAGAAGGTTTGTGCATAAAATCCCTCTCCAGTGCCTACTCATCCAGTATCCCCTAGCTATTTTCTAGCTTATGGCTTTCATGAGGAGCCTTCGATCTGAGAGCACTGCTTATAAAATCTTAGGATCTAATGCAACTCTCCAGGAGCCAACTTTTGTCTTTTTAGTTAACTATAAAACTATGAGTCCAAAATGAAAACTGATAATGTTTTCAATCCAAGCTCATTCACTAGTATAGTCATATAGATCTGAACCCAGTTCAGTATCTATACATTTTGGTGTTTTTGGTTCTTTAATAACCATAGTCACTATCATCCCATGGGCAGGAATAGTAATCATTTGATGTTTAATAAAAATTTAAACTTAACAACATGAGTTTATAAACCCAAAGCAAAACAAATAGATATTAAAAGATGGACTTTAATACACTGACTAATCTTCTTAGCAGTGAATAAGACAATCCTTATGTACAGACTTATTCTTCTTATGGTGTGGCTTAAACTTCCTCACATGCATGCTTAGTATACATTGTGTGTACATATATGTGCTTCCTTTTCTATTTCTCTCCACACACACATGCCTACTGGACAAATTTCTGTAGTTTTTATTCTAAGTGTATTATCTGCAAAAATTAACATACATTAGTTTAATGAGAATTGAAATACACGCTTTGCATATATAAATTTTCTCGAGTGTTTGCGTTTTGGTGGAAATTTACTCATTTCTTGTTTGACTATAATAACAAATATATGAAGTTTATTTACAAAACGTATAAAATATACATATATATGCGCACACACAGTGCTATAGTTAGTCAGACAGTACAATTATAAAAAAAAAAAGATACCGATTGTTACTTAGAAATATCTGAGTTCACTATTAGGGTTTCCTAAAGACAGGAGAGAAGGTCAAAGTAAGACACTGCATAAGCTTTTGCCATTTAACTGCTAAATGAACATGGATCAGAGACAACATTATAAAGATGATGGAATGATGGTTAATGTTTGGATTAAAGATTTCTTATCCTGTTAGAGGCATTCTCTGTGCAAACGTATTTTCCAAGAGCTTGGACTAAATGGAATTGTTGTTCTTGTTTTAATTCTCCAGATGGAAGATTTATTATTGTTAATTTGGAAGTTTAATATTTTGGCATGCTTATCAATAATTGTGAAAAGTGTTGGAAGATGAGCTTCGTCCACATAGGAGATATGGTTGATTTGTTTTTTTTTATGGTGGAAACATAAATGCGTGGCAAGATGTTCTCAATGTCCTTGAGCATGGGGTTGATGTAAGTTATAAAACATAGTGATGCTAGGAGAGAACCCTGTGGAATTGAGATATGAAGTCTAAAACCTGTAGACAACCTTCCATCTAAAGAAGTAAATATGGAACGATTTAGTAAAAGGTTTGCTATTTTTCTGATGTACACATCGGGCACCTGATACTCTTGCATTGTCTGAAATAGTATGGATGGTATTACCGAGTCAAACACTGAGAAGTCCAGTTGTACGACCAGTGGCCTTGACTTATTGATTTGTCTGACATGTTCAGTTAGTAAAAGAAAGGGCTGAACTGCATCAATGGTGGATGATCAATTTCGGGCAAATTGAAAAGATGAAATATGTGAGTAAAGTTGGGGTTGAATCCGGTCCTTGATTAGGGATTCAATTGTCTTAATTACCAATGGTATCATGGAAATAGGTCATAGATTGTTTAGACTAGATGGATTTTCTTGTTTTTTAAGAAAAGGGACCAATGCCTCTGGGTACAAATCTGTAATGTTCTGAAAGTCTTCGGCCAGCATGTCAATCATCTTCTCCACTATGGGAATAGTATAGTGACTAAGGAGTAATAGTACAAATTTAGGAATTGCGTGGCCAGGATAAGTGCTTTCAGGAAATGCCTGTAGCTTTTGCAATATTTGGGCTTCATTTATGTTGTGATTGGTTGTGGTATAATTCCATATGTTTCCTGTTTGAAAAGTATTGTTTTGCAACTTTGTTTTGAAGTGTGAATGAATTCTCTCCAACATTTCTGGTCCACTATAGCACTTGCTGTTAATGATAATCACAGACAGTGTTGGTCTACAGCCGATCCAAGTGCCCATCGAATGTAGCTTCTAGTCCAGTTATGACTATTCGCCAAAAAGATTTTGGACCTCTCTGTAGCAATGTATTGAGCTAGAGCTTTTTGTTTTTTGTGATATTGAGTTTTTAATTCCAGTATTTCTTGAATTTTGGTACTTGAGAGGTGTAGTGAACTTAGCCTATTACTAATTAAATCAAGTTCTTTTAAAAGTTGATTTGTTCCCTTGTATCTTTTTGTGTGAAAGTTAATGAGGGTGCTCAAGATTCCTATGAAGGCAGACCATGCTTGCACAGGTGGCAAAGTAAGTACTTGTATTTTATTTAGAAGGATATATGCTTCTGAGAATATCCATTCTGGTGTTGTGGCTTTGTTGTATTTTATTTAGAAGGATATATGCTTCTGAGAATATCCATTCTGGTGTTGTGGCTTTGTTGTATTTTATTTAGAAGGATATATGCTTCTGAGAATATCCATTCTGGTGTTGTGGCTTTGTTCAAAAGTCTTATAGTTTTTGTGTGGTCTGAAAGACTTATCATGTTGGTATCTAGTTGTAGCGAGATTTTTATAGCAAGGTAGTCTGAGAATGGCACTATTGCAGCTTGACATGCAGGTTATAATGAAGTTCAGGTGAATAAAAGAGAAGATCAATTAGTGATTGCTTGTGTTGTGTGTAAAATGAGAATGATTGAGGAAGAAAGAATCCTTCTCCACATAGCAAAACTTTGTTAAATAAATGGAGGTATTTGTTAGTAAACTGATGATAGGTCATATTAAAATCCCTGAAGCAGATTGAGGGTGAATTATTGGATGAAAGCAGGGCATTGATTTTATTAATCACTGTATTAATTAGATTAGTATCATTCTTGAGATAAAGGTAAATTATGTTTACGGGGTTATTATTAATAGTAATGTTTTTAAGTTCTTTGCTAATGTGAAGAGTTCTTAGTTGCTGATATTCCAGTTTTATTGATTAGGAATGCCACTCCAGAAGAAGCAGTATTCGAGGGTAGATAATGGAAATAACCATGTTGTTGCATTAATTGCTGTATTTTAATATTGGACTGAAAATGTGGCTTGGTCTCGGAAAAACATACAATGTGTAAGTTTGATTTGTTCAACCAGTTTTTGATTGCATGTACCCCGATCCAGTGAAGTGAGCCCCCTCACATAAATTCCTGAAATTTTTAAATGCATTGTTTGATTATGTATAGGTGTGGAGATTGCTTTATTCTTCTGAGAACTCATCATCCAATAAGATTAGTTGATCCTCGAGTACTTATGCTGTTTGAGTCAGAATATCCCAATTTGATACTGTTGTTTGTGTTTGACCTTGGTCTAGTGCTTTGTTTTGAGAATTTGTATTTGAGTTGATATTTTCTTTTTGAGCTGTTGTACTTAGTGAATCTGTACATTTGTTCTCTGTTGAGCTGTTCTGAGACTCATTTCTTTTTGTTCTTTTCTTTTCGTGCTTACTTCTACTTTTGATTGCTTTGTTTGAAGAGTTTTGAGAATATTTGATATCAAGATCAGATTCTGCAGTTGAAGTGGTTGTTTCATCATGCTGCGATTCAGATGAATCTTGTGTTTTTCTTTTGTTGTTTGGTATTGTTTGACCTTTCGGATTAGTTTGTAGAGATGATGATTGTTTTGGTATTTGTTGCTTAATTATTGTTTGTTGTTCTTGATGTGTCTGTGTTTCTACTATTTCATCTTTTGAACCAGTTGTTGAATGGTTTTCAGAAGCTGTGTGGGTATGTTGCAATGTAATACTGTTCCCACAGCCTTCTTTTGTTTTCTCTTGGGTTATAGTATCTGTTAATGTTTGTGAGATTTCAATATTGTCTTCATTGACTTGATCTTGTTCATTATCACTTATATTATTTGTCTGTTGAATTGACATGAATTGAAGGTTTAAAGCTTTTTGTGGACATTTATGATTTCTAGACATATTTAAATTGCAGTGTGCACATATTCTTTTTGGACATGCCTTTAGAAGGTGAGTACGTTCCCCACAGCTGAAACACTGAACTGCACACCTCGAATCGAGATGAAAATTGGGACATTTTGCCTCCTCTAGTGTAACAGGAATGTTAGTGGAGAATAATCTGGGTTTAATTTAAGTGAGAAGGCTGCACTGTTTGAGGTCAGTTCAATGCCTGCTCTCTTTTCTGTTATGAATTTGAAATTTGTAATATTTCCAAATTTAGCTAGAAGTCATTGAAGGTCATTTTGATTAAAATTTAGATAGCAATTTCATGCTAATCCATGAATAATTCTGGGTTTGTTCATGTCTATTTTTACGAGTTATCTATTTTTGTGGTAAAGTTGGTTTCTTTTAAATTGTTCTTCTTGTAATATATTGTAAAACTACTATTAAGTATCTTTTGTTTGGATGGTGATATATTCTTTTTACTGAATCACTTAATTGTTGACATTTGATGAGCTCAAAAAAGTCATCTGTAGGGAATGTGAACAAGTTGCAGTAATCATTAGAAGTGGTTAAGATTAAAGTAAGATCACTATGGTAATGTAAGAAAGAGTTGAACAAAAGTGAAGGTATTCTGGAATTGAATTCATGGCTTATCTCATGATAATTATTCATGGTTGTTTGGGAGTTTTGAGGAAATGCTTGAGATCTATGTTCATTATTGTTGGATAAGTAATATTCATCTTCCACAAAATCAGGGATGTTTGATTGTGTGATAGATTCACCTGTTATTAAACTTGTAGTTTTAGTTTTGTTTTTGCTAAATGCTGTCGTATATGATTGCTTGCTTGTTTGAATTGTAGGACTTAATGTGTTTTGCAATTGACTGTTAAAACTTATATTATGGTTTAACGTTGTATTACAGAACTGTAATCTTTCTATGTCGGAGTTGGGTTTAAGACTGGAAAATTCTAGTAGATAATTCTTTGTCGATCATTCGGCTTAAAAAGATTTCGTTACGGAAGAAGTTGCTTGATTGGTTTTACTGGAAGTACTTTCTATTGTTTCTTTTTGATGGCTCGTGTTAAGCTTATCAAGTACTTTTCTAACGTTATGGTCGTTATGCGATCTCATAATTCTGTTTGGCTTCTGTATTTTCTGATCAAGAAAATTAATTGCCCTGTCCATTCTATATTTTAGTTAATAAATACAAAAGTTAAATGTTTACCTGATTATCTCCACCTCTCCGTAGGTAAAAAAAATTAAAAAAACTATAATAAAAAATACTAATAATTTAGTATTTTAATATTGAACGATCTGCTTAGATTATCACTTCCGGAAAGCCGCCAGGGTGAGATCGCAATTAAAACTTTCCAAGTTGAACTTACACAAAAAGGCCAGACAATTCACACAAAAACATCGATCTGTCTCATTTACTCACTTGGATACTGAACCATCACACCAGAATGACTCAATTAATAGTAGAAAAATCAAATGTAAGCATTCAATTTATTCACCTACCAGTAGATGTAACAGATTTTATTTCTATAAAGTCATTCATAATACTGTACTAGAGATTATCCAATAATGAAAATTAAACTTCAAAAATATTATACACTTGCCTCTTGTCTCTAAAAAATATTAATAAATTTCGAATTATTTAAATTAATTTATAACATTTATTTTAAACTATTTATTAAAGCCCAAAACATATTTTTATTGTGAAACTTCAAATTTCATTGGCAGAACTATAGGGTTACATAGAACACAAGTTGGGGATCACTACGTTAAAGTGAATGGAACATAAATAAAATAAAATAAAAAGTACAGAAAACATTATTTGGCAAATAATTGATGTATTGGGAATAAATTATAAGATAAATAAATAAAATAAAAAACCCGATAGAAGAATAAAACTGCAGGAATTCTTAAAAAGAGGGCCGTTCACATAGAAATGTATTCATTAAACAAATTAAATTGTTAAATGAGTTGCAATAATTTTATTTTTAAATTAAATATGGTATAAACGCTTATTTGAAATTGTTTAAAATATAAACAGATAAATAAATAGAATGTTTTTTTTTTTAAAAAATATTACTATTGCTCTCTCTAATTATTTCAAAATTCTTTTAATATACTTTTTTCGGTCGTAGACTCTTTACCAAAAACTTTTAAAACCGTTAAACCTCTAGTCATTTACTTTACTTACTCAAATTAATAAATTTGTACAGTACTATACTCGATATTAATGTTGTATTTTGTAAAAATTGAATGCAAGTTTGTGCACTCCAGGAAAACTAGAATTTATTCGAAAGGTTGTATTTAGATCGCACACTGATAACTGAGGAATTTAATTAAGGCATTAACGTAATGGCGAACGTTAATTCCAAGAAATATTTGCTGATTGCAAATATTTCTAGATAAAAGACGTTACCTTATTGGACAATAGAATTAATTGCTGCAGTTATCAGAAAGCTATAAAAAGACTGTATAACAACTACGAAGGGCAGTATAGAGGGTATTTGAGGCAGTATTCATGTGCATCTCCAGTAGACGTCTGTTAAATTCCAGAAGGAGATATCTAGTGTCAGTGCTTGCGGTTAAGGTCCAGCACTCAGTGGAAATGTAGTTCACGGGTATAGCTGGAAAGGGCCCACAGAAAACGGGAGACTGTAGCCTGAGAAAACCGTCTGGATAGCAGCTGAATAAAGAGTTGAGTTTCCAGCAGTTTTCAAGTGGAGTTACTGGTAGACCATTGCAGAGACGGAAGCTGTAAGGAGCTTAAGGTCAGTTGCAATGCTTTAGTACGAAGCGTTCATGTGTAGCTAAACTGGACTGGGGCTAAGGTATGCGTAAACCTAGCCCATTGTGAACCGTTTTTGTAGCAGCCAGCCTGAATGAAAATCGAGGGAATTGAACAGTAATGATCTGTAGAGATAGAGTTTTTGCAGACTATTCGCTATTCTGATTACTTAAAAACATTGTGTCTTAATGTATATAATCATGCATATGGATACATCAATTAAATATTTCACTAGATATCAAACTTTTCATTTTAATCACTTGTAATTAACGATTGAAAAAGATAAAAGAACTATAGAGTATGGCATTATCTTGGGCAACATTTAATATCGAAACATGCACAAACGAAAATTAAAGCAAAAAAAATACGAGCAGAGTTTTTTTAAATTTTTGACATTTATGAAATAAATATGTAAATTCAAAATAAGTACAAATATTGACATCACTTTATTAAACATAAAAATGAAGTGAAAAAATCAACATATTCAGACAAAATTACAACAAAGAAAGGTTTTAATCAGAATTATAAAAATAAGAATATGAAATAAATTAGCTTGGAAAACTGAATTTAATGAGATGGGTGCACCTGGTGATCTGTCAACAATTTAGTGAGTTACATTCTCTAATCTTCACATTCAGTGACATGCAATCAATGTTGGTTCTGAGATAGGTTTAAAACTACACCGAAGCCTCTCTGGATGGAAATGCCAGCAAATATTTTTGTACAACAGTCCATAGAGCCAATTATAGAAGTTGAATATCTTGTTGCAGCCAAAACTTTTGATAACCCTATTTGAATTATACTTTGAGATCCTCATTTGTGCTGATGGTTATCAGCTCATCTTGCAAAATTACATTTGGTTTTGCACTAATAGAGTAGGGGTTTATTATCCAGTCTGGTATTTCCAATGATAGAATATCTTCGGACCTAGTTTTGAAATCTAAGTGAAGAGCTCCAAGTGGTTGATGTACAGCAAGATGTTTTCTTCTTGGATTGTGCCTATCTTACATAAGTTGGGGAAGTGGGAAAACTCAGATCTTGCAATATTTTGCTTAAAAACATTAATCTGGCAACAAAAGTCAATATGACCAAATTTGCTTTGATGAGATTCAAATTGCCTCCTTGCAGTTGTAAATTAACATCATTAATTTTGCCAAATAAGTTGGTCAAATAAGCAATATATGTTTTATGCTTAAGTAAATTTTCTTTCAAACTGGAATCCTTATCTTCCAAAAACTCTAAAACAGATTGAAAAAGTGCAAAAAAATGTCACTAAATGTAAATTTTTTGAAAGCCAGTAGACTTCAGTATGAAGAACCAATTGATAGAAATCTATATTTAACACATTAATCCGTTTTTAAAATTACTTATAATTAGGACATTTATCATATATTTGCTTTGGTAATCCACAATTCAGTAGTGGCATTTAAAGATTTAGCTTCATAATTCATTATCCTTGAATGATATTTAAATATTTAGCATTGATAATCCCTAATGCAATTCTTTAAGCACTGGATACAAATTCATAATTTTATTCCAATATATTCCATGCATAGCATTTGTTCAAATGAAAGATTAGCACTCATTGCTACTTTAATTTGAGATATAAAATTAATCCATTCATTTATAAGATCTTTAATTGATGATGCCAATAATTCGGATTGTATCTCTGATAAAGTAAATAATTTATTATTCATAACAAAACGATTTACATTACTTTTTGCTATTATATGGAGGCATATTTGAGTTTTTAAACAATTATTATTTAAAAAACGTTTCCTTTCATAATTAAAGATGAGACAATTTACAACATTGAGATAAATTATTCATCTTTTCTTGTAGTAAAGAAAATAATTACTTTTATAATAATTTGGAAAATAAACATCAGCAACTTGTATAAAATTAAGAAATATAATTTTCCAAAAATATATTAGCTATTTACTATTACTTTCAAGAGAAGAAATCCAGTGATTTATTGTTGAAGTAGAGAGACAGTATTCCATAAATCAATTTGTCCATTTTTTTCCACTACTAGTTGACTATAATAAATGAGATTTCTTAAATAAAGAATTAATAAATTAATTAATGATGGTTTCTGGTTTATCTGTTGTTGTTCATTTTTCTCATACAATGATGAAAAGAAGCCATTTGTCTAGCAAAGATAAATGCCTAGACTAACTAATCTAACAGGTCATGTAAATGAAATGGCTATTTAAAAATTTGAACCTGTTTAAATTCTGAGTGTAATAAGAATTTGCGGCAATGGTCTGAGTTTACCAAACTTTAGCTTTTACACCAGTTATCACATGATGTCTGGATTACAGAATATTCTCCATCATGCAATGGGGTTTCTTCATTTGTCCATTAAATATTGGAAGAGGACCTCATGGTTTCTGCTGGGCAAAATATTAAAGTTAAAATTTTTGAATTAAGGTGATAAAACTTTAAAAATAACTTTCAAAAATGAAAGAAAAAAGAAAAAAATAATTTCAGTCTTTTTAATCGCTATTTCCGAGTTTTAAAAAATAATTTTGACAAATATTTATTCAAAATAGATAAATCATAAACTATAAAATTCTCAGATATTTATTTCAATTAGTTTTAAATTGACTTTTAAATAAATAAGGTACTTTAACCCGACCTGCTATGTGGCTGCTAGAGGCGCTGTTTCTGATAGCAGATGACACATAAGCTAGATGTGTTTACGGCAATCAGCGCCACCTAGGTTCTTGCTAGCAGATGATGTAAGCTGCCGGCTAGCTTGTGGAAGGTTCCTGTGTGTACGCATGGTAAACAGCGCCACCTACTGGCAGGAAAAAGCGTTGTCTACTTTCAAGGCCCCTACCCTGTATGTTCTGTGTGAAAACATAGAAACAGAGCCTCTAGTGGCCACATAGCAGGTCAGGTTAAAGTACCGAAAAATTTATTATTTAACAAATATTCTAGTAAACTAAACCAATTAATTTTACTACATCTAAATGCACAAGTGTCCACACGCACATGAATCATAAAATGTAAGAACTGTTTGTTCTATTCCTCATTAAATATTTTAGTGGTGTAATGTTTGATTTATAATTCTATTCTATATCTATAATTTTTGAGTTATTTTCTGTGTGTGAGCATTTTTTTTTTATTTGTATATTTTGATAACTGTATTTCTTAATAAGAATAGCAATGAAATATGAGCATATGTATTTTTTTTCATGTATCAAAGCATTGACCGGGAAGCGAACCCGGGCCAGCTGCTTGGAAGGCAGCTATGCTAACCACAAGGCCACCAACGCTTGACATATCTATTTTCTTTATACAAATATAGAAGTCTACCAAAAAAAAAAAAAAATCAGTTTAGAAAGCCATTCAAACACGCTTTATAAAATTATATATTTCTCACAAACATTAGCATAAGAGACATATTTAAACATGGTAATTATTATATTCTATGATATACAACCAATGACAGCAATGAATATATTTGCTTAATTATAAAAACTAAAGCCAATAACATTTTAACAGTGGTGAAATTACAATATCCAATTTACAGTGATATTCTAATGTTATAATTTATATATACATTCATACAAAACAAGCAATATCAACACACCCACACACACATATATTGAAATGGGCAAGTTCATTTCAAGTTTATTTTAGGTAGTTGACAAAAGGATATTAATGTTAAAATATAAAAAAATTGCATGTTAGTAAGATAGTATAGCCAATTAAATATAATGTAATAGGTTTTATTTAAATTTAGCACAACATGTAAGCTCACACACATTGAATATAGAGAATTTTATTTATGTTAAAATAAAAATGCTTTTTTTTAAGCTGAGGAAATAAGAATGGTTTCTTTTCTATGAAAGTTTAATACTTTAGTAAAATATAAGATAATTTAAATACTATCTAGACTTGAATTCAAATCCAGACTATTTAGTATTAGAAGATTGTTTTAGTAGCATAAATCAGAAACAAAATTTTAATTACATTTTTTATTATCAGAATTAATTACTATTAAAATGATCTGATATCTTAAATCTGTAATTATGCTTTTTTATACATTTTTAGTTTATTTTAAAAATAAAAAATTCCTATAACTTCTCTTTTGTAATTATGAAATTAGAATTCTCTAGGGAAAAAAACTTTTAATTTAAATAGTATGCAACAGAAATCCATGTCTTTTCTTCTGATTCTCTTGCTCATCATATAGAATGTTAATGTAGAAGTTACCATCAAACTAATGTACGACTAACAAAAACTAATGGGCACTGATAAGCTTTCAACACATTGCTAATTTGAACCTAGAAACTCCTTCCTACATCTATAGAACCAGCTCTATTAAAATAATCTTGGTAATATCTAATTGGCTATAATTAGATCACCCAGTTGTCAAGTATACAGGAACTTACAACTAATAACTATAAATGATAGATATTTCAAACATGTAAAAACTTAATGATGACAAAGTAGATATTTTTATATGTGTGGAGAAAACCGATTGTGATCAAATGTTTAAATTTAATTGTTCATTTTAAAACATTTATTAAAAATCAATGGTTTGGCTTGCAAAAATCTTATATCTAGTTAAATTATTAGTGTTTGAAAAATAAACTTGTTCATGTAAAACCTGGATAAAGAATAAAATAGAATGTTTAGGTCAATGAGAATTATCATTCAAATTTAATATCTATGAATACTATTAAGGCACATTGCTAAAAAAAAATGATGATAGATGCAAAAGTGAAGTTTTAAATTGGATCCCAAGGAATTATAAGAGATCTAGAAAAAGACAACATGAATGGATGAAAAAAGTTTTCTGGTGTGTTGTGGAGAAGAGAGGCTAGGGATTGGAAAATATGGATTAAACTTGGAAAGACCTTTATACTGAAGTTGAATGACAATGGTTGAAAATGATATATATATATATATTGTACCGATCACTTCTTTTGATCATTGAGGATGCCATTAGGCCACCATCAACTTAAAAAATTTAATTTATAATGATCCAAATGCTAATGATGATGATAAATGCTACCAGGTAGACTCAAGAAGAGAAAGAGATCTTTAACATTGTTCAGACAATTGAGAAAAAAACACAAAGACAAACATCAGCCAAAATAATTTCAAATAATTTCATAGTTTATTAAATTTACAATAATAAATCCCAGGCAAACAAAATATGAAAGTTTGACCTAGATTTCTCTAGCATATTTACCAGAGAGTGTACGAGAGTATTAAGAGCATTAAACACCCTGGCAGATAAGTTTATTTTCTCACCTAAGATTTAAAAGGGATTTATGTGTTCCTGCTAGTGATTTATATGAACTAATTCCAGTTTCCCTATTTAGAGATTTCAAAACAAAGAGGACTTGTAGGAAATACAATGAAATAGCACAGGCGAGCTTTCCTTAGCCCAGAAAAGAAACATTAGGAATAAGAATGTCATATGTCTGCAGAACATCCCATGAATGACCACGTTCAAGATCATCAAGGCTGATTCCAATACAATAAAAAAAAAGATTACAATATTACTAACCTGAAACATAGGAAAAACAAAATCTCTACTAAGAAAAACAGAACAAACCGCTAGCCAAAATATTTATGGTCTGCAGGAAACGCAAACCAAGATTGTTTAAATTAAGTTAACAAAAGAATAAGGGACAGGTAAGTTAAAAGAAAATTACTAATATCTGCCCAAGCATTTATCAAGGGCTAGTAATATAAAAAGAGAAAACACTAAATATATAAAATAGAAACTCTCAATACACTCTCAGATAAATAAAATTAAAAATATGAAATCGTAAAACTAAGATTCCAATATACACTATAAATACAATACGTAATAAAATAAAGATATTTAAACCAATATGCAAAACTTATTATAAAGACAAGTTTCTTTTAAGATCAAGCTAAGAATTTATCAGAGATTTAAACAAGAGATTTAAGCACTGGTTATAATATGAAAATGTAGGTTTACCTTGAGGCATAATACTAGGTCCGGCTGATTTCTTCCAGTAGGATACACAAAGTTCAGATTTATATGTGTTCCATACAATGGCTTTGATTTACTTTTATATGTTTGGGAGTCTGGAGGCAATCTTTGGATCAGTTTTGGTCTAGGCTTTTAGGACATGATCTTGAAGGCACAATTAGGAATCTGGGGCTCGTCTTTGGATTGATTTAGCACTACATATTGTTAAAATTTCTCATGGTGTATATTTTAGGCATGGCAACTGGATGGCTACTACTATGATGACAAGGAGTAATATTATTAGCAGCCTGCAAAAATCCAACTTCGGCAATCCGTGTTGAACAATTAGAAAATAAGCAGAATCATAACAAAAAGATTAATAATAATCAACAGAATAATAAGAAGCTGAAGAATACTTATAACAAGCAGAATAATAATAAGCAGAATAAAAATTACTCAAAAACCTGGGGCTATTTATATGAATTGTTATTTCCTGCATAATCTTTAATTAAAAGTTTTGACCAGGGTAAATCTCTATCCCCCGCTTAATCTTAATTTTAAAAAAATCAACATCTGACCAGGGCTCTTATCTTATTCAAAATTAAATAAAAAAAGTAAATGCAAAAATAAGTCCCAGCTTTTAAAATTATATTACAATCAAAAATAAAAAGAAACTTCATCACAATCAAAACTTTTTAAAATTAAAGTGCTTTTTTAAATAGATTAAAACTTTGCTTGCTTTTAATTACAATAATGGAAAAAAAAACAAGAGGCAAAAGAAAATTATTTTAAACTAAAATGTATTGATAAAGTAAAATATAAGCGAGTGTGTTATTGCACATACTCTTAATACATAAAAAAAAAACATACAAAAATTTTAATACAGTTTTTTTTTAAAAAAAGCATTATAAAAATAAAAATTACTTTTAATTTGATGCTGGAACTTTTGAAGCGGATAAAACATCCAGTTCAATATAAACTCCAGAATATGCAAATATATCATTTTAAGCTTTCCATATATAAATCATCATTTTGTGACTTTTAAATTTAAAATGTTTATTTAATTACCAAATCTACAATTCATTATTTTCTCCTTCCTATTCTACTTACCTTCAATTCATTATTTTTTCCTATCTTAGCACCTTATCCCCTCCCCAAAAAAATAATCTCCTGAAAGAAAATATCCCCAATATGTACTGTTTCTTAAAAAAAACAGTAAAAAATATATCAAAAATCATATTTAAAACTAATATTAAAAGATAAGCCATCTAGAGAATAGAGTAAAATAAATTCTTAAAAATTTATAACATTTAGCTTTATTTTTTGGTGGACAAAAACTAGCAATAATAAAAACAAAGGGATATTTATTGATATGCATGTTTAATCTTCCAGAAATCATGACTGATTTGAGATATATATAGATATATGTCATTTAAGATCATTTATATGTGATTGTTAATTATAACACTTAAGTTGCAAGTTTGATTATAGCAATTGTTTTATAAGGATGATATTCGATAATACATTATATATGAAAGACATCATGATTTCTGAAGTCAATGTCAAAGATATAAAAAAAATTTCTAGAATGTAATAAAATGCTCTTAGATGTCAATGTATGAACAAGTGATAATGTCATTAGTCTTTCATTAATACATTGAGAATTTCCAAAAATAGAAAATATTATAGCAAATCCAACACTATGGAATCCTCTTTCATTGGTTTACCTGACCTTCCAAAAAAAACTATTAATTTTCCTTCTCTGTAAATGAATTCCATTAACAGTAGTTATGTCAAACTTCAATCAATAATTCCTTGTTTATTAGTACTGTCCTCCATTCATGTCTTGAAGAGTTTCCTATCAATTAAAATTTATCCACATTTAGGAAAAAATTAAATTTATAATAATTATTTTATTATTATGACTGCCTCTAGCATTACAATTGATAATATGATTATTATTTTAATGATTAATCCATCAGCTATAATAACATAGCCTGACTGTATGAAACAGTCCCTTTCCATTTCTATGTAAAGCAGGGGACCTCTAAATACAAATGCTTAAAAATGCAACTTTCGTAAGCTGAGACTACTATACCATATCCAGTTCCAAATCAATTCATTAATGCTAGTGCTGTTTTAAGTAAATGTCACAGCCAAAAAACTTCCAGGCTACTAAACGTATTCACATTTTTTTTTAATAGTTCGAGACAATGAGCTAAAAACATTATATTTGTTTCTGGTTAGGCAACAGACAATATGAATTATCTCCAAGTTGTTTTCTCATGCTTTTCAACGCTGAATTTCAATATCTTGCCCAATGTATCTCTTCTTTCCTTTCTATATATTTAGCATAGCTTGTAAATCAGACTCAATGTATCCACATCTAGAGATTCGGCTTTATATGACAATGATTTATTTTCCTTGTGTTTTCACACTGTTTCTTCAACATTTTCACCTGTAAAAACAAATGGGATTCTGTACTCAATTCCTACTTATTTTCAAACTGAACCAGTTCACCACATAAATCTCAATACAGAAGTCAATACAACTCTTTTTCTGATTATCCATACTCTCATGAAACTTTAAATTGTTCTGAGATACCTGCTATGTGACTCAAGTTACCAGTAAAGTGAGATTCTTGTGAAAATCACCTTTTCTAATGATATTTATAGTTCTGTAGCTGTAGATTTGATCTGTGCTTAATCACTGATGTCCACAAAGGTAATGGCTGACATAATAAAATAAAAAGAAAATTTCCAATTCAGTAACAGAATTTAGCATTTTTACTAAGGAATCTGCCAATTCATTGTTGCTTAGTGTCTTGTTATCAGAAGCAGCCATCAAGTGCTTCAGTGAGAATTTGCTAGTGTATAAGTTACAAACAATCTATCCAGTTTTATTTGTAGTTTCTCTTCAAAGCAATGCATCACTCCTCTCTTCCAATGACTGTTTATATTATAAAAATTATTTTCTGATGATTTGAAAAACTTTGACTGTTTCTATTTCAATCATTCAACTAAATTCTCAGTAATTGTTTTTGCATGAGTCTTCTTTTGTGATGCTTAACAAAATGCTAATAATATTTGCATTTTTGGTTCTATTCAAACTGACTAATATTCTGCTATCTCCATATATGGATATGTTTTGACATTCTCTTGTCCTTTTAAATGAAGCTGATATCATCATAATAGCCATATATATATATATATAGGTCTTTTCCAGAACAATAAGAGGTCCTTTTAGTGATTCTTCTAATATGATAGATAAATCTCCCGATTCCAAATGCTGATTTCTTCAACTTCTCTTGCTCATCTGCTTTTTTCTATACTTTATTCTCCAATTTTCTTCATTCCACTTCCTTATTTCCTATCTTTCCTTTTGAAGTAACTGTCTTAAATAGGGAGATCGATTGTTCAATCTGATGAAAAAGTTCATCCCATTCGACTTTCTCCCTTTGACCTTTTAAAAAAGTCAACCCAATGAAAAAAATATTCTCTCTGTCCTGAGATGGTAAAATATGTCTTCCATTATCAGTCAGAATTGTAGCCCATATCCAAATCAGTACAGCTCTTTATTTATATGTTCAGTTAAGTATATCCATGCATTTGTTAAACTTCTGCACAAATCATTCTCTCCAGTTTTGTTCTACACACTTCATTTCCAAATTGATTATACCTCTACTTCAATTCTAGCACATTTACTGACAGATCATTAAATTTAGAATTAGTTTTATACCACTAAGAAATCCAGATCATTGATTATTTCGTGATTGGGGTAATAACATATCTTGGTTACTGACATCTTTCAAATATAACCCACATCTAATAAAATGTCTTTTTTCTTATTAAGTATTTTCAACGTTAGATGATAGTTATGAAGATGCTGTGAACTAGAAAATAAAAGTAATGCCTTTAATATTAGTAAAATACAAGTAAATAATAAGATAAATTATTAACTGAGACACAAAAATTATAAATTTATGCACATTTAAACATATAGATTATTTCAGTAATTTATAACTTTTAAGGAATTTCCAAGAAGTTTCTAATAAGTAAATATTATATCATAAAAAATTTAAAGCCAATTGCGGACTTTTCAATTGTAATTTTACCATTTTATCAACAATTTACGTCATTTCCAGAGTTATCATTTAAATAATTATTACGAAAAATATAAATTTGTTTGTTTAAAATTCCCACTCTCACACACTTCAATTCAAACAAGTCAATTTCATCGATCTCTTTTAAAGTGGTATCTGTTGGTAATGGAGGGGATATTTAATAAAATTAAGTTGGCAACTTGCAATGTAGGATTAAAAAGCAATTTCATTTTTTATATCTACATATAATTTCCTCATTTCTAAACAAATACTACTACAAGTCCAAATTTATTTTTTAGTTTAAAATTTTTATATATGATAAATCATTACTATTGTTGCCCTAAATGTATTAGAGCAGTAATAGATCTGCAACTTTGGAGCTGAAGGCCAATGGATTATGGTTAGAGCGTTGCCACTTCCAATGCATAAAATTCTTACAAACTCCTGAGCTACCATTAGATTACTATTGTTAATTTAATATATTATTTGTTAAACAAATCTACTTTTCTTTATCACTGTAACAATGCTTGTTTTATTTAATTTAATCAGTCTGATAGTTTCGACTGACCATCTGTCTTCTTCAGACTGAATAAGTTAAGTAATACAAGCACTGTTACAGTGATAAAAAAAGCGGATTTTTTTTTTTTTAAATTATACTTTTTTTTTATTAAGGAAAATACACATACAATTACAGTATAAATCTTTTTGGTATATATTTGTTTAGATTTGTTACACTCACTACATTAATCATCAGTAAATAATTCTTCAAATTAGAAAATATATCCATTTGATACATTAGTTACAATTATTATGACAAATTAATTTCATGATCAAAGCAAGAGACTCATCATTCAAACTTAGTCTGTAATTATTATGTAACTAGTTTTATATCAGAACAACTGGCTCTTCATTTAGTGACTTAGCCAGTGATCATTAAGCAGTCCATATTTTGATTGGCGGCAATCCTTTGTTATTCTCTATCTAACTAAACCATTTATTTTTTAATCTTGAATTAATATTTAATTAGCATGCCTGAGGATAGTCTGTGATGTGATGCACTGTGACTTCTCCTTAAATGGAGTCAGGAATCTCTCAGCAACTATGCCCAGAAAAACCTATTAGTCACTTTATCTTCCATTCCCCACTCTAAATTTTCCCATATTCTGCTCCATCCCATTTCCATGACATAATCTTTGTCAACTCTATAGCCTTTATATCTAAATCCCTCTTATCTTTTCCCAAACCCAGCATAAAAACCAATAATCCACTTTCTGTATAAGCACTTTTTTTCATATTTATTCTTCCATAACTTCATTATTTGTACCCTTTCTGTTTTCAAGCATTTACATTCAATTAACAAATGCCTAATATTTCCTATTCCTTCCTTACACAATTTACAGACTAAATCACCCATATTTTTCCATTTACATGTATATTATCTTGTTGCTAAAGATCCCG
This sequence comes from Epiperipatus broadwayi, assembly GCA_028023455.1. Lineage (NCBI taxonomy): Eukaryota > Metazoa > Onychophora > Udeonychophora > Euonychophora > Peripatidae > Epiperipatus > Epiperipatus broadwayi. The sequence continues at coordinate 6,798,872 of JAQFVV010012454.1, read as the reverse complement.
TTCTAGCCTTAAACAATAAACTACTTTCCTTACTATTATCATATATTAACTTGCACCTAATATTATCTGAATGATCACACAAGGCTCTTCATCCAGTGGGCTAAGTTGACCCCAAGTGTCCCTGAAGAGTTTTCCAGCGTTAACAAGCAATCCCTGAACATAGTCCTTCGAATAAATTTTTTACATATCTCCCATGGTTCCTTACTTAAAAACAAAATAATTTCTAATTAACCACATGGCATAAAGCAGGAACATTCCCATTCTAATTGCAGCAAAAACATCACTTGTTATAGCGTCATTGATTCTTAGAATTTTCATATTGGCCAGCAGTACTCTGGTTATAATATTTTCTCTAGCAGGACTCAAAAATTGAATTTGTTTAATTATTTATAATTTTATCAATGTGTATAGAAGAATATAAAGTGAAAGAAAGAATATATTATTTGTTACAACAATTAAAATATTTTAACATTTTCTTACTTTCAAAAAATTAAAACTTTATTTACACTTTAGAGTAAATTCAAGAGAAATCAATAATAGTATAAAATTAGGTCAATAAGAAAGTTTCAATGAATACATATAAATGTGGTATGCAAACCACGTACATACGTACATAGAAAAATCAAAAGTTGTATTAGATCAATAACATAGTCTCAAGAGCTACATAAGAAAATTATGATAGGCAAATTAATGCAAGTATGAAAGAAACATAAATAAATAAATAAAAATAAAATCAATGGTTACACTAATGCCTTAAGGCAGTGCATCATATGCATATCTTGGCACAAAGGCCAATGAGGACCATAACAATATTTACAAGTTGATATATAAAAGGGACTATTGAGAATCGTTACTTAGGATATATAGGTAAATTAATTACACAGTATGGAACTAATACAAAGTTTATGTATTAAATACATAGGGTGTATGAAAGATCTACATAGTTAAAGTTTAAATTATTATTAGATGAAAGATGGAATATATTATTTATTCAGCAGATGGGAGAAAGTTTAAGTCTTAGGTCTAAGAATTATATGAATTAAGTCTATAGCCTCATCTGGCTCCAGGTTTGGTCAATTAGCCAAGGCTGACAAGTTCATTTATCCTCATCCTTTATCTTGTAGAGGGACTTGAAAAATCGATTAACCATTGAGTCATTACAATCATGATCAAATATTATGCTGCATCTGGTGGTCCAAATTGAGAAGTTAATGAAAGTGGCCAGTCTTATTGTTCCAAATTGACCCTTTTTAATTGTGGCCTTAAGAGAAATGTTAGCTGGATCATTGCCATTTATCCCATCTAACGCTATATTTCGGAGGTAAGTCCACGAAACACACTGTTTCAGAATGTGGTCAATGGACTCCTCCTGTTTGTTGCATAGGGGGCAAAGGGGGTTGATGTTGTAACCCCTTTGGTGGAGAAAGGACCCTGTGGGGAATGCTCCAAGGATAATTTTTATTAAAAAATTGACAAATTTTGGACTCAGTTTGATGAATTTTGTTAATTTGGAAAATCGAGAGATTCCTATAGGGAGTATATTAACGGATTTAGTTTTCTCGGGAAACATTAATCGATAAACTCCCCAATATGATAATTTCCCCTGGAAAAGGGAACCCGATGATCTGAAAATTTGAATAATCACAGTAACTTACTTTGCTTCATAATTAATCTCGTATATGCATAAAAAAAAATGGTTACCATATTTATTGTTACATTCTCATTTACCATTGTCAAACTTCCTCCACTCACAACTTTGACGCCATCCATTTAAGATAAATACAATAATGATTATAACTAATCATTTTGGAAACTAGAGATGATCTCTAGCACAGATATAAACTTTAAACCTCAGTTAAAGATTAATATATCTGATTTTTTATTTATTTTTAAGAATGACTTTATATATTTTTGTGTGTTTGCAGCTTGTTTCTAATACTTATATTTGGTAAGCTTTTATGAAGCTGTGGAAAACTTTTTTACAATTGCAATATTTGATTATAATTCTGCATATTCATAATTAGGAATAAAGATGCGATCAATAAGATTTGTTGCGTTAACTTTTCTTAAAAATGTCGAAAATCGTGTATCATTTTATTTATATATTTTACTATCATTAAGATAAATCTAATTATTTTTTTGTATTTTTAAATAAAGACTAAATCTAAAAATTACTGATTTTTAAACCACGTTAATTTTTTTATTTATGTCTATACAAATATTAATTATCTTGATTTCATGCTTGACCTCTTATATATATGTATATTGTTAATTGATACATATTATTCCTTAAACGTGATGCAATTATTATTAAAAGAGCAATTAAAAAATAATTCAGCTGTAAAAAAATAAATCAAAAATAAAACTATTGACTTTAAAAATCAATTTTTATTTTGTTTTTATATGTAGACAGATTATATTATTAACTATATTTCATGGTTGATTTCTCACATATATATACACACACTACTGATAATTGGTAAATATTACTTCTTAAACTTGCTATAATTAATTTTAAAAGAACAATTAAGAAATAATTCTGCTGTGGAAACAAGAAAGAGTAAAATCTATTAGAGTGCCGAAGCTCCCAAGTGTTAGGGACACCAGGGGATTCTTTTAATTCTTGAACACTATTCAAAAAGACATTTCTCCATTTGAATAATGAATTTCGCCTATAACTATTTCAATTTTCAATACGAATATTAAATTTGTATGAATATCTTGCTAAAAATTTTAATGTCATATTCCTTGGAGAAAATTGGAGTCTGAACAAGAAGTGGTGTAGGCATTAAACATTTTATGAAGTGGAGAGCTAATGTTTAATTGCTATGATAGTTGAAAAATGATCTCAAAGAAATTATTTTTAAAAGTGATAACAGAATCAGTTCTTTTAAAAACTTCATTAAAAAAAGACAAGGTGTTAAAATTTTGATTATTTTCTATAGCATATAGACTCCAAAGTGGATAAATTTCACAAGCGAGAATCGAATCACTTAAAAAGGCCTTCGAAAATTTGATTCTACAAGAGAGATAAAATCCTAAATATAAGTAATGAATCTCTGAATTAAATTAAAAATATATAACGTAACTAAATATAATAATAAAGCAGAAAAATCTTATAAATGACTACCATTTAAACTTGAAAATGTGGTCAAGAGTAGATATTAATCTAACAAAGTTCATCCTTGCCAAAAAATAATAAAAATTAAAAGCTAACTAAATCTTTGGAGATTTTTTTTTTAATTTAACAAATAGACATATAATATTCAAATTCATCAAAGGTATAAATAAATAAAATGGCTTCCAACTTTCAGGAAGCCACAATTTGTCAAATACGATTTGTTATATATTAAGTCTATAAAATTTCTATTATTTTTTTCTTTTTATGTTAAATAAATTCCAATTTAATAAAGTTGATTTTCCTAAAAAGTGGTGTGTTTAAGACTGACAGTGGATCATTAATCTTTTTTTTTCCTGATCGTTTGTCAACTCTTCATTCCCATGACAGATGTTCTCTCTTGAAGAAGTTAGTCAAAAAGTCAGGGCAAACATTACTAAAATAAGAATCAATTTTACTTTTCATAATTTTTTATATATGCTTTAAAAAAATACTCTAAAAAATTAAAATAGGAATAGGTTTGTCAAAATTTTCAAAAAGCTCTTAGGCATAAATTCACAAATAAGTGAAAGGTCATACATTAACTTTCAAATAAAGTGAACATTTAATATGAGAGTGTAAAGCGAGTGCAAAAAAAAAAAAAAACCCACTCCCTTTTCAATTTATCTCATTTCTTCATTAATAATTCATTAAATATTAAGTTTTCTATTTCAAAAAAGATTTAAACATCAGGTAACAGGATGGTAACAGGATGCTACAAAAAAGGCATTTCTTTTACCTGCAACAATTTTAGCACTCATATCTTATTCAAATGGAAATTACAATAATGAGGGGGGATGGGTAAACTTCACTCATTCATTTATATGTAAGTAGAATTTAATTCTTCATTGATTAATTGTATTTTAATATAATTATACTCACAATATTAATACAATTCTTATGTATTTTATGGACTTAACTCTCACCAGTAATGATAAGGTTGATGTTATAATTATAAAAACCTCTATCCACAACCTTAATTATAATTAGCTTTTATATATATATATTTTCTCTAAATAATATATCTACCAACAATGACTAAATGGTACTTATGTATTAGACTTGCTGACTATGTTTGCAAGATGGCAGAATGCCATATCAAAAAATCACAACTACCTGTTTTTATTTAATATTGTAATGTGTTTATTATTTTTGTGTACAATTTTATACTTTTTGTACTGTTAAAAATTTGACTTTTTAATACGATATTCTACCATTGCAAATATTGGCAGCAAAACTAATATGTAAGTACCGACCAAATCATTGTCACATGATTTTAAATTTTCTCTAAATGTAAAGCATATTCAATAACTATTTTCCCACAAATTGTATTGACTTTTAAAAGCAACAAAATGAAATATGTTCATAAAAAGCATATTGAAGAGAGACCTCCTTTCTGCAGGCATTGTACAATTTTGCTGAAGTTGCATTTCCACCCTCTATGTAATACCCCATGATTTTAGTAAAAAGACTGGAGCACTTGTGTTAGAAATAACTTAATACTAAAAGAAAATGTGTCTATATGTTAGAAAAAAAATAAGGTTTTTAATAGGCATGTTGTACCAGTTCTTATAAGATAGTTCTGAGACTTAAATACTAATCAGGTGATCATTTCAGAGACTTCAGATCAATCAATGAAGTATGGAGATATGTATTTATGAATTACAAGAAGAGATCAAAATATGTGGCTAAGTAAACAAACAGGTATCACTCACATGATTGAAAGAATTAAGATAATGAAACAACTGGGCTGGACATATTGTTAGAAGAGATGATAATAGATGGATTGTTGAAGTTTTAAATAGGATTCCAAGAGATTGTAAAAGACCCAGAAAGAGACCACATGTGAGATGATGAACAAAATAAGAATACTTGCTGTGTTTTGTGAAAAAGAGAGATTAGAGAAACTGGATTAACCTTGCAAAGACCTTCATCCTGTGGTGGATCAATAATGGTTGGAAATAATGATGATGATAAGTCAAATATAATTCTAAACATCCACATGCATTTACTAGCAAAATATGTGTAATATATATAATATGCTATATATATATATATAGTTTCAATATCATAGTAATTACAAATGTTTTAAAAAATAGAATGAATATTAATTATAGTGATTAGATAACATTATTGTTTAATAAATAAGCTTATTTAATTATTAACTTCTTATAAAAAGTAGTTGGTTTCACTGTTTAGATTTTATAAATTAAAAAAAAAGAACTGACATTTATTTCCTTTGAACAAATTTCATGCTCCAACCAATCTTTGAAATTGTAAAGCACTTATTTGTGAGACTTTTTTTAAAAAGACAAAACTTGCTGACAACAACAACAAAACCTTTTCTTTTTTTTAAAAAAAGTAGGAAAATGGAAAAAGAATGAGAAGTTAAACAGTTCTAATTGTAAAAAAAAGTAAAATTAATATTTATCTCATATTACTAAATTAAAAGAAAAAGAGAAGGTATGCTTGTTTTTTAATAAAATAATAAATGTTATTTCAGATTTAAAAAATATCTATACAAACATATATTGAACCATAATTTCTCAATGATAAATGAAAAAAAAAGTATGATAAATGATAGATCTGTAAAAAAGGATGACTTTGGCCACAAAAAAAGTGGATGATGGTTGTGGAAAGATGATTTCTCCGTATATAAAAGATAGAAAGTTCATTGTTTATTATTAAAATGAGTGAGTCAGAAAAATATAAATGACAAGATTCTTAAATATCAACTAGTTAAATATCAACTGCCCAAATAGTCAAATTCTTGTGAGTTGAAATATTATAACAGAAAAAGGAGGCCAAAGATGAATGGATGACAATTGTAGATCCATCCATTTAGGCTCCACAATTGAACAAACCTTCATATGTTATGAAAAAGCAATAAATAAAATTATAGTTACTTATTAACATATTTAAATATAACCAAAATTAGTAGAAAACATAATTGGGTGGTGGACTGGTAGTGGTGGTAATGGTAATAATAACATTCACCCAAAATACAAATAACAATATTCATTTGAATAATCATGATAAAAATAAAGAAAAGAATATAATAATTATATAGCTTGATTTCTAAGAATAAATTACAAATATATATGTGATTCATTCTTGCTTTGCAAAAAAATACCTATATTATTTAAAAAATAATATTTTAAAAGCGCCAGCCATTATTTAGGTTATCAAAAACCCCACACTCTTCTTTAATTAATCTAAAAAATACTATGACTACTAATCTCCTCATAAGCCCCATTCATACATATGTCTGCACTAAATTCAAGTATAACAAAAGACATATATACTAGAGTTGTGACATCAACTATTTAATTATAGGCTACCCCCCTCCAATGTAAATAAACAAAACAACTTCATTAAAATTTATAAAAATAAGAAAGATATAAACTTTATGTATACATTAAAGGTTTATATACAAATAGGGCCATTTTCTTTCTCTAATGCTCTTTCTAAGTTTTGCATATGTTAATTTGACAATCATGTTTTATGCATAATAAAAACAAATGCCACTTTTTCAAATGATGAAATTTTTAATACATATTTAGATACTGACATAATAGACAAGACAAAATTGAATGATTATTGATATACCATATTATTTTGAATATAAGATGCACTTTTTTTTCCAAATTTTGAGGGAAGTGGTTAAATTGGAAACAAAATTTTTTAACATGTTTCTGTAAACCTGTGCTTTATGTTATACATTCATGTAGTATTATAATCAGTAATCTGTGTGGAATAAGATGTTAAATCTTTTGCAATAAAAAAAAGATTTAATTTTAAATGTCAATATTTTTTGGATTAATTTCATAAACAGCTTTAACTCTCTCTCTCTCTCTCTCTCAAATGCTACTTTTAACATTATTTTGCCAATTTTACAGTTATTTAGTGGACCGAATAACCTTTACAATTTTTTTACAACTAATAAACAATACAACAATGAGATAAGAACCTGCATGCATCCTGATTGTTTGTTTCTTGTTCTCTCCATAAGAGAGTTCCTGTCAACAATTTTGATACTTCCAATATCAATGATTTGATTTCAAAGTGAAAACATGTTTTAGAATCTTTTCTTTTACATATTTATACACTTTCCAGAAAATATTCATAAAAATATATAAATTACTTTAGAAGAATGATTCAGATTTTAATAGAAATATTTACTTTTACATGAAAGCAAATTGAGAAAAAAATCAATGATGGATAGCTGCAATTTGTAATTGGATGACAAAAATATATTTTATGTTGACCGCTATAGATTGTGTTTGTTAATTATAAAGATAAATTTTTAAAAAACTTTAATTTACTTTAATAATCTAACAAATTATTAATTTGCAATTTAGAAAAGGTTTTTAATCAAAAGAAAAAAGATTTACTGGAATCATTAAATGCCAATACCCTATATTAAATCTCTTTTTTTCTTTGGAAAAAAAACCCATTATAGTATTTACAATTAAAAAAAGACTTTATAATGCAACTATATACATATAACTTTGAGTGGGTTTTGCACTTTTGAAAAAAATATACTTAAAGAAATTATAAAAAAATATTTCTTAAAATGTTGAAATTGCTAATGATTTAAATGACCTGAAGATTATGTACCCTGGTGGAATAGTGGTAACAAGAATTCAAGTTCTGAAAGTGAAGATATAGAAAGTGAAAGTATGTATTTGTTGAAGATGTAATATTCATAGCAACATGACATTACATAATAAATAATATAAAATATTAGATGTTCCATCCATAAAACTGATGTACTATAAAAACAATAAAGCTAAGAAAATATATTAATTAACATAAAAATAAAAAAATAAACATTCTAAAAGTTATCAATTTAAATTTATTTACAAATTGTAAATTTTGATAATAGTAGTCCCAAAATAAAAGCTTTTTTTAATTATTGAAAAAAATATTCCACATAAAATTTCCTATAAAATGATGTATATAAAACTCACTAGTCATCGTTAATAAAGTTATTTTTTGGGGAAAAAAAATTTTAAATAGATTCTGCATAATGTAAATTCTAGACAGAAAATACTCATTTAAAAAGGCTTTCCTAACAAAATAAATATAAGATTATATATTAATTTCTTTTGAATTATCTATTAAATATTAAAATTGACAAAAATGAAAAACAAAAATAAATTATGAATTGAATTTATATTGCAAGCAAAAAGATATATATTTATAAATATTATTCAATGGCCAATTTCTTTTACAGACAAGTAATAAAAATGTAATTAACATTGTGTAATAAACTTAATTTTCTTTTTATAATTAAAAATAATTTTACATTGAGGTAATTCATTTCAATATAACATAAACATTATACATAACTAAAATCATCTATCAATTTATTTTCAAAATTTTGTACATAAATTGTTTTTTTATTTTATTAATATATATATGTAACTTTTACAGAATACTTGTTAAAATAAAAATGCCAATTGATACATACATTTATCCCAAGTGTAAAAAAGTAAGATTGCTCAACTACTTAGAATAAATGTATTTTGCCAATTGGGTAAATACCTTTACCCCAATTGTACAATATTTTTTTTAAAACCATGCCATGATTTTCCTTTTTTAAATTTTATTTCATCATTTTCTTGAATCAGTGTTAAAACAGTTTTAAAAATTATTAATTATGGACATTAGAAATTTTCAATCTGTTCTATATTGTATATCACGTACAGCTATGTGAAAAAAAAAAAAATAATTTTATTCAGAATCTGTGAAAACTAAATAAATCTTTCTTTCATTTTTTAACAGTAGCCCTACAATGACTATGCTATTTTGAAAATGCTATTGGAAAGAGAAATACACAGTCTGCAATGTGATATGTATAGATGCTTAGTGCGTACAATTTTTTCTATGCTTTCATAAAAATGACTTCAGTGAATATTAATTTCCAATTGTTATTAAACCACAACAAGCAGTGAATTTGTTAAAAAACAAATTAAATTGGACACGCAGTATTTTTGATGTACAACTTTAAATTTATTTAAAGATGAATATACTTGTGTTTTTCTCAACTTTATTTTAAAGTGCATGAATGATTTTTAATTTTTTTAAACATACTGAATCTAAATAACTATAATGTTGAAGTTATAATCTTTTCAATTTTTTTTTTTCGTTACAAATTTAAAATATTATAATGTGTAAGAAATTCATGAAATGAATCTTGTAAGCCATAAAATTATAGTTATTAAATTAATCTCAGAACAAATAAAAAATAGCTGATAGTTTATAAAAAACATGCAATTGACTTTTCTAATTTACTATTTAATATTTTATTGTAACAAAAAATAAAAATATTTTTGAAAAACAATTTTTTTTAATAATGTACTAATTAATCCAAATAATCTGTTTTTATTCAAAGAATTAAGATTTTTTTTTTTAAAAAAAAAATTAGTTTTAATGTAAATTAAAAAACTGGACAATGTAATTAAATTAGTCAAGATAATTTATTTTAAATATCCTGTTTTTAATTTCCTCTGTATGCTATGAACAATGGGTTAAAATGAGAGATTATTTATTAGATTAAATTTGTTATAGAGGATGCAAATATATAGAGAGTGAAAACCAGCTTTAAAGAATTGCTGCAGGTAAACATGTTGGTTGAGTATAAATTCCTGATCTATGATGTTTCATAACTAACATGAGAAAAGTAGATCATTTGTTACTGGTAGAGTTCAGACAAAAAAAGTTAAGAACCAGTAGTTTTTACCATATAAATGTGCTATCCCAGATAACACAATAAGAAACCAGATTTCTGAGATTTCAGTATTATAGGAAGCTAACATACTGAGAGACTCCCATGCTATGCATTACATACATACTTTATATATGTATAAAGCACAGATGAAATAAACCTTCTGTCAATCATATATATATACTGTGCATATTTGAGATCTATTGTATTAATTATATAATATATGATGCAAAACTGGAAGAAATTGTCTGGTAAATAAAATATATTGACATATCTTTTCAAATATTAGCATTACGGGTAATGAAAATCTATTTTTCTTTATTTTATTGATTTGTTTTAAATAACTTTAGAATCAAATGAATAAATTATTCTAGTAATTAGAAAATATTCTGGGGGAAAAAAGGTGCTCAGTTACACATTAAAAAACTTTCTTAAAATTCTGTTATGTTATTTAGAAAATATTAGCTTTAGCTTTAAAAAATGTTTTTTAATAATAGAAAAAACTTCAACCAAGTTATTAATTAAGATAATTTTAAATGCAAATCTAGAATTAATAATTGGAAATATCATACTTTTATATTAGAACAAGCACATATGTGTGCACTTACTATACATATGCCGAACATTTAATCTTTTATAAATGAATATAGAATAAGGCCATATATGGATTAATGAATTTATCATCGATAAATGAAATATCCACATGCATACACATATATCTAAATTCAGTCATTATTTATGTATTAAAAGCAAATAGTTATATTGGTTTTTAATAACTGGAATATTTTATACTATTAGACATGTGTGCATACATATATGTGTTTAATTAATACTTATTATAATTTCTATTTTTGCAAACTATAAATAATATTACATGAATAGTTTATGATTTTTCTGTCTATGGAAATAATATCCTTATTTGTAAATCAAATCAGAATCATTTATTTGTATTGTAAAATACTTATCATACCATTCATTTTGTATGATTTCTAATTTGTATTAATCATTATTTGAAGTTACGCCAATGAAGTTCTTTATTGCTAGAATAGATAGTTTTATATATGTGTGTATTTTTTCTTATTCACAATCTCACTCACATTCATTAGGATTCTTGCGATTCCAAACTAGTTCAAGCAAAATGGTATTCTCAATATAGATGTGTGAGTGCCTTTGCAGACATTCATTTATGTTTCTCTGTAGAATTATTTAGATGATGCAAAAGTAAAGATCACTTTTCATTTTGTTTAGATTTTATGATAATTAGTTTATTGGTAACCGGTATACTCACAGTACCTGATAATTAAGAGCATTGATAATAATCAGCATTGATATCAAAATTTTTAATGTGGAATTATTTTTTTAAATAGTGATGATTGCTTTTATAATATGCCCTAAGTGTGACATTGCTAGACGATGATCAGCCTCAGATTTTATAGTCTACCCAGTGACTGTTGACTCTTGAGAATAACTGCTGGTAATGTTATGTTTATAACTTATATATTGTTTATTATTTACTTCTAATGCTAATTTTTCCTCATGTTCTTTGGCAATGATGCTTGGAGTAATGATGATTTTCATCACCCTATAAAATATCTTAGTCTTTACTATTATAATATATATTACAATAGAAATATCTATTTCATGTTTATATTATGTAGTTAGCAAGGGAGATTAGTTTAATATTATATATTAAAATTAAAAGCTAAATGTTACAAACTAAAATTTTATACAATAGAATTTAATTTTCAGAAGTATACATATATAAACATACAATATTAGTTATAAAAAAAAAAATATTTAATTTTAAGGCAAAATAATTTTCTCTTAAAAAAAAAAAAAGAGGAAGTTATTTTTTTTTAGAATCAAAAAAGAAAAAGAAAAATGTAATCCTTTAGTAAAAGAAAAGATAACGATCCTATTAAAAACCAATGGTGTAAGGTATATTTTTATTTATTCTCTGTAATGTTATATTATATAGTTAATTTGTTTCAACCTTTATTGAATCTCTAACAATTTGGACTGCTGTATCATAATTTTATTTTTTCAATTCATATTTTATTTTATTGATTGTTATTTTTATTTCTATTATAAAACACAGAGTAGCTAAAATTAAAAAAAAAACAAAAACATTAATCACAAAAAAGTATTTGCCAAGCGCTTTTGGTACCATCATGGTGACATATTGGAGAAACTATTTGCAGAGCACGTTTGGTACCATGTATCAGAATCATGGTGACATATTGGAGTTCCAATATTTCACCATGATTCTGGTACACGGTACCAAAAGCGCTTGGCAAATAGTTTTTTGTGATTAATATTTTTTGAATTTTAGCTATTTATCACATTTTATACGTGAAGAGTAATTTTCATTATCTGACAGAGTTTTTGTATTATTTATCTATTATAAAACAGTAAGTAGATAGCAATCTGTATGCAATAATAGGTTTAACAGTTAAAATAGCTATTTAACATTTAATAAATGCATAAAGCCATGTGTTGAAAAAAAAAAAGGCTTTTTATAATAATTATTAATATTTAAATACAAGTATATTTTATATCCCTGGAGTTTAGATGTAATAATAGGGGATTTGAACCTAGACTTTCAAGCTCCCTTCAGCTATCCAATCTATCTCATACAGTGATACCCATGACCACACACATATAAAAAAGATAAATGATCTCCAATATATGTACTATATATGTGTGTGAGATGGTGACCTGAATCAAATGATGAGTGCTGGTTCAGCATGAAATACCTATATTGGAGATCATTTTCTTTTTTGCATGGATGGGTGATAGTTATTGGTTGTAATATTAATATATATATAATAGCTGTTTTATATGAAATTTTTATTACAATATGAAAGATAGTGAGTTATAGTATTATTACTGTGTTGCCCAAAGTTAGAACAGGTACATTCATAAGGGGTTGACTATGAGCTATGCATTAAAGAAAAAATGATCAGAGAAACGACCTGGGGTTAGAGATGGTTAAATAATAAAGTGGAGTCCAGGTAAATAAAAAAGGAGATGAATTAAGGAAGGATATTATTGGGTATAGAAGAAAATAGAATTAAAAATGAAATCTTCAGCATCCATAAGTAGTCTGTTAGTACAATAAAGAAACATGGAGACAAAATCTGCATAAGATATGCTAAAGGCTCCCATTAAAATTATTGGATGAGATTTCATCTAGATTGAGAGTTATTTGATTAATTAATTGCATTATTAATTCAGTTTTGTTCTACAGATAGAGTATAATTATATTAATGATTAAGAGAATGTGTATAAGGATACTTATACTCATATGTCGATTAAGATCAAGATTCTAAAAGATTGGAATGGGGACTTGTGAGGCATTAAAATCTTCACTTCAGCAGAAGAGATATTCAAATGAGATAATTTTTCAAAATCTAACTTACTAAGTATTTTAGATAGATTTATTTCAGTATTTCTGCACTTTTAGTCTCAGTAAACAATAATAGATGTGATGTAAACTATGTGATCCAATTATTGATTGGCAATAATCTCTGAGAACTAATTCCTCTCATATTTATAGTTGTAATTTTAATGTTCATGAAATGTTGTAGCCAGAGAGAGTAAAAGAGGTAAGATTAATAAGAAAAATGTTTGATAGTTATGGTAACAGGATGAGAGGACATAATGCCAGAAATTTATGTAATAATCTATATCAGGGTGTCCAACAAGTCGATCGTGATCCACTGGTCGATCGCGAGGCCAATCTGGCAAGAGCTGTCAGGTAACAAGTGAAACAAATGAAGTCAAGATTTTCAAGTTTTTTTGTTATTTGTTTTTGTTCTAAATTTTTTCCAATTCTAGATAGGTGAAGTCCACTAAGCCGTATCATTATTGAAAATAATATTTTTAATATTGATTTAATGTTGCTAATTTGAATTAATAAATATTGTTTAATAATTACTCATGTTGCTTTAATTCCCCCAGACATGAGTTTTTGGCCCGTTAAATAATTATTTTTTACTGGGTAGATATATAAAAATAGTACATATTTCACACCTCCCTTCACTTAGACTACGCCTATGACAACAAGTCGGTCGCAACACATTTTTAAAATAAAAAGTCGATCTTATGAAAACAAAAGTTGGCCATCATGATCTATATAACAGCCAATTGAATAAAGTTCTTTTTTAATGTTAAACAAATACCACTGTAAAATTCCTAGATTTGCATGTATTGTTTGAAGTTTGGCATCATAAGGCAGAAAGCTAGTAATATAAGCTATAGATGGTTGATTGAAGAATCAAGACTTGATGATATTGTTGAGGCTTATTTTGCATTGTTTTATTTAACTGTTTAATGTTATAAAGATTTCTGGAAATGGCTAATTAATGTTCAGATTAAATTTGAGAAAGAATCATTTCTCCATTAGATCTGTCTTCAGTGAGGAAATCATTTCCTACTTGTGATTTAAAGGAATTGTCTAAAGAATTTTCTTTTAAAAGTTCATTTAAGTGTGCCCACTTCTGCTAATAAATTCTGATATTCAGTATTAACAGAGCAGGATAGATTTGAACTGAACCTAGTCCTATGCTTAGAAGTCACTGATGCTGTATTTTGTGATGAAGAAGAGACTGGGGATCAAGTTTTCAGTTGTTAAAAGTAATCTTGAGTGTAATTCACTTTGATGCACATTTCTTTTTAATTTTTACAAATCTGAATTCATTCTTCCAGCCATCTGATGAGTGACATGGTATGGTTGTTGTCTGTGGCATAATCCATTTTTCTATCTGATATGTTTACAATAAACTTTATTGTATATGTTATTAGAATGTCTACTTGTTAGAATTGAGGTCATAGAAAGTTCTACATCTTAAGTAATTGGTTATTTAAATACCTTCGAATTAGTGGAGATTCAGAAAGGGTTTCAGAAACTCCAGACTGTATCTTATTCAGAATTGATAAGAAGTGATGTCATTATTTCATTTATCCATCTCACATGTGGTTTCTTTCCAGATTTTTTTGCATTCCCTTGGGATCCAGTTTACAATTTTAGATATCAATCTACTATCAGCTTTTTTAGAAATATGACTAACCCAACTTTATTTCAAACCTTCAATTCTTTTAATAATGTCAATGATACCTGTTTGTTATCTCACCCTCACATTTCACTCCCAACATACATTCTCCATTAAGTGGATTGATTTAGATTGCTCGTGTTAAATCTTGAAGTTTCAGGTCCGTAAATAAGAATTCATTAAACACATCTATTAAAAATCTTTTACATATAAATATTTTGTTTTGAATAATCCTTACAGTGAGTGAGATGATGGCTTTTAATGATATCTTTATGCCTTCTCATTTAAATTTGGACAAAGATATCCAGTTTAATGAAGTTAAGCAATTCTTTGAAATCTCAAAAATGGAAAGACTACAGATCTATTGAGATACCTAGAGAAGTTTTGTAATATGGTAATGAAATATTAGCTTCATAACTATTGGAATATTTTAAAAATATATAAACCCCAAAAAGTTATGTTATTTGTTTCTATTGCACCAATTTATAAAAATAGAGAAAATAAACCATTGTAACAATTGCTATGAAATAACACAGATATTTTCAAAAACTTTGTTACATAGATTTACCTCTGTCTGATACACTATCAATCTCCATCATATTGATCTTCCAATTTTTATTTATAATGAATCCTACTCCACTTGTACTTCCGATGTTTGTGCCTTTGTAGTACAGTACATGTCCACTTTTGAAATCAATTGTTTCTTCACCATTTCTTGTAATTTCACAAAGTTTAATAATGTCCCATTTAATATGAGATAGATATTCCAATTTTTGCAATTTTCCTTCACTTGAAAGTGAACTGCAGTTGTAAGTGCTTAAATAAAATGTTGTAATCAAATGGCAACCTGGGTTCACATTCTTGGCATCCTTGGCCTTTGACTTTACAGTCTCCTGGAAATAATGGCCACGATTTATTTTTGTTCGTCAGGATTGTAAATATTTATTAGAAAAAAAAAATCCACTCACACACACACACACATTTATTTTGCCTTAAAGAAAACTCAACTGATATCAGTTAAAAGTTATCAGGCAACAAAAAAGAAAGACTGGTATTTCTTATCCTAATCTCAGATATAAAAAGCCAATGAACTCAGCATGCTGGCTAATGCATGTTGGTGAGCAGCCCATTCATGTTTGTATACCATATGAATACTCCTATTATATTACCAGCTGCAATTTCAAGAAAGTATGGAGGGGACAGTAAGAATTGGGTCCTGCACGGTTTTTTAAGGCCTCCGAGAGGGATTAAAAGGTCTCTTTTCAGATAGCAGTAAATTCCTTTCTACAACGATGAGGATGTATGTATACATATCTATTTGTTTAACATCTTTTTCAGTAGAAAAAATTATAAAAATGAATGCTAAGTATACAGTGTTAATAATTATTAATTTATTAGTTGCACAATCATCAAATTTAACGAGTATATATTTTTTTTTGTAGTTGAAATCAATTTGTAATATATATGAGTTAACCTCAAGCATACATACGTACATATAAATTTTGAAAAAGATAAAATAAAATGTGTTGTAAAAACTGACGCAGGAAGGAGACGAAAACTGTAAATTAAAACTTAGTAAAAATCTTTTTGAACTAGTTGTAAAAAGAAGTCCTGGTTGAAAGGCAATAAAATAATGGGATTTAATGAAAACACAATCCTAAGATTGACACTTGACATTGTCAGAAAGACTTAATTGTGACTCACAACTGAAAATGTTTCAGATAGTATAAAATTATAAAAAATATTTACAGATATGTCTTCTTTTAAAAATAGTTTTTATAAAAGTCAAGTGAACTATGAAAGTAATACACAATAGTTACGACGATATCAACATCATTAATATAACGCACGATATGCATTTGCGATTTTGGTAATAATAATGCTAAGGCTGATAAAACAAACCTACATCTTGGATGAAGAAAAATTAGGAAATTAAAAGAGAAGGATGTAGAAATTTTTCATTCAAAGTTGTAAACAGTAATTGTCTTTCTTTTTTATTTATTTATTAAAATCTTTATTTTTTTTTTTTTGACAGAAAAAAAGGAACATTTACTGATTAGGAACAGCTCAAAGACAGTTATATTTGATAAAAAAAAAAAAAAAAATAAACAACAGAATTTAAAATTAATCTCATTTTTTGTTTAACATTCACACTTCCATACTACTGCATTTTTTCAACTTTTGGAATTTTGAAACTAATAGCAATTAAAAACATCATGTTAAAAGTAAGAACAAAATAATATATATATATTTTAAAAGCGTATATACATCAAAATGTTATTGTTTAATGAAATGATTTATGATTTATCTACTGCATATTAAAAGAATTAAGATGTTGAAATGACGCTGGGGTAGAATTATTGCCAAAAGATATGATAATACATGAATAGCTGAAATTTTAAATAGGATTCCCAAAAAATTATAAAAGACCTAAAGAGAGACCACACAGGAGATGGAATGATGAAATAAAGAAGTTTGCAGTGATGATATTTATAGTAGTTTTTTTTTATTTTTATAGTAGTTAGTGCATGTGGTATATTTTTGGATAGAGTATAAAACAAGGGAGAAAAACAAAAACTATCGCCACCAAACGTCTCACTAACTTTATGAATATTGAATTTTCTTTGATTTTTTTTCTTTCCTTGCCATAGGCTATTTGCGGGTCATTTTATTTTCTTATTAATTTGTGACTATGTGTATTTAGAAGATTCATGACCATTACGTAGACAGCCTCCAGCTCACTTTTAGAAGAAAATAATGGATTAGCATAACACATAAATTACAAAAAAAAAATGTCAGATATCATATGACCTAATTTAATAAGCTTGTATTTACAAATGTTATGGGGACTTTCTGCAAAGCTTGTTAAGAGCTTATTTTGCGAGCTCTATATATAACACATAACTTGCACAATCAAAATGTTCTAAGGATGTACAGAAACAATTCTATTAAGGTAATAAGGATATTTGAAAAAAAGTTTATATCAGTTTTATAAACCTATGAAAAGTAGTATTTAGAAGAAAAAAACCCTATGAGAAGTAATAGAAATCTGTTAGATTTAAAAGTGTTTGTTTGTGCCTAATCATTGGAGCTCAAATACTGAAAAATCTTGAATAATATCATGCTTCAAAAAAAAAAAAAACAATTTTAAGGCTGGATAAGTAACCTACCAGATCAAAGCAAAGTTAAGAATTGGTACATAATGAAATAAAAGAAGACTTAACAAAGAGACAAAAAAAAATGGCAGAATTTGTGTTTACAGAAATATGTAAATATTACAGCTTCTACTGTTGTTATCTTTATAAAAGTGATAATAGAAGAGCTGTCTGTCTTCTGATATGGTTGCTAAGATACATAAAAAGTGATATTAAAAGCATGAGAACATGAAAATAGATGATTGAAAATATATCATAATGTTGAACAAATCACTACTTAAACTCTTTAATCACAGAAATATTTTTATATGACAAATAACAAAAGGAGCTTAGCATACAAATGTTGCAAATATAACTTCCAGAGAACTATGATCTAAGATGATAATATTCACATGATCACAATTTCTTATGCTTGCTCATAATTGTTATTAAAACAGGCAAAACTCTCTATATGTATTGCCACTAAGATCTAGATGCAGTGCTCTCAGATCCAGGGCTCCTCACTGATGAAGGCCACAAGCCAGAAACTAGTCTGGGGATATTGGATGAGTAAGAACTAGATGGGGATTTTATGCATCCATTGATTACTCTGGCTTGCACTGAGTGCCATATATGTATAGAGAGTTTTGCCTGTTTTAATAAGATGATAATATTCACAAATTCATACAGTCCACATAAACAATATTTTGAAAAACATACCATTATAGTACTGCTACATATCTCTAATGATATTCTAAACAATTTATTAAAATGACAGATTTGTCTAATAGCATCGCTTCAAGAATTTGAAGACATTTCTGTGAAGAATGACTTACTATAACATTTGAGTGTGACCAAATGCAAATATAGGCTGTTTTTGATTGTAACTGATAACTCTCCAAAATCTGCCCAATTTACATGCTATGCAAATACATGGATATACTAATCACTGAATTTATTAAAACTAGTTTTAAAACAATGATATTATATGTTTAGTCAATATATACCCACATAAATAAAATTTATGACAATATATAAAATATATTATTTGTTATGATTGAAAATGATGAAAAGCAGTAAACATTGAACACACTATAGAAAAGCAAATCAGAACAAGTCAATTAGAATAGTGTACAGGAATGTTTCAGGTAATATTACCAATACAAATATTAAATTTTCTACCTTTAGAAAACTTTCTCACCAATACAAGATATAGTATTTATGCAGGAATAAAAGGAATCCTCTGATTCCTACGACTCAAATGCTTATATATGAGCCAATCTGTAGTACTGGCAAAGAAAGCGTATGCACAATTAGTGTGAAAGGCTGATATTTGACTGTAATATAATTGTTTACATACGCTATATAAAATAAATGCTTATTTACATATTATTAAGTTTCAGTTGGAATGACGCTTAGTAAATTCTAGATAATTTCACAGATGTCATTCATTCAGACATCATTTATTATTAACACTTGCAAAGCGTATGCACAATTAGTGTGAAAGGCTGATATTTGACTGTAATACAATTGTTTACATACGCTATATAAAATAAATGCTTATTTACCTTTAGAAAAGAAAACAAGAGGGTAGTCAAAAAAGAATTGAAAAGAAGAAATAGATAGAGATAATAGAGAAAGAAGTTTGTAGAAAGATTTATAACAATGAAGCACGGCAGTTCATAGAGATTATACAATAATAAGACCAAGTTTTTTTTATATAATTTATATGATTATATTTATATATGTTACAGATTTTTAAAATATATTTTTTAATTACTACAGAATAAATTATATATATATATATTAGAAAAATATATTAACAAAGTCTGGCGACCATAGACTCAGCATCTATAAGAGTATTATATGTCCCTTGCTAATGATGAAGGTTCCTTTCATCACATTATAATCATATTTTGTTTTATTATTATTACATCAAATTTAACTCACTATTCTAAATTAAACTGAAATATTTACTCTTCAGCTAATAATAAATCCATTTTAAAAGCAAATAATTGAACTGCTTTTGGCTCTGGATCAACAATAAATGAGTAATAATAATTATTTCATCTAAAAATATTATTGGTTTTGAAGCAAGTGTTAAGAATTTTGTAATATTTTGTTGTAATTAGATGATATGAACTTCCGATGGAGAATAGTTATCAATGTATCAGGTTCTAGTATTAATAAAACCATATACATCAACAGAAGAACAGATGTTACTATTACAATATTTTACTTCAAACAAGGGATTGTAGACAAGAAATGGCTGCTAATAGAGACTATGACCAGAACAGGTCTTATTAGTTAGATTTGATTGCCTCAATTTTTCCCAACAGTCATACATTAGACAGTGTATTTATTATTGGCTATCATGTCAATTTAATTTATATATAGATGCATATTTTTAAAGCAGCACTTACTTCAAATAATGGTCTTTTAATAAACACGGGAATGATCTTAAATCACTTAGTATTAGGTGAGAAATTATTGCATTTCCTTTAATTCCAAATACAAATTTTAAACTATTAAAATACCACATATATTTATAATTTAAAATCTATAGCTGATATTTAAAATATAATAATTTTAACTTAATAAAAATGATTTAAGCTACTTTGTGTATTTTTTGAAAGACTATTTTATGAAGGAATTGCTAATTGAAAATTTTATATTTTTATAATTTAAATTTATATAATAATAACTTTCTCCATACACCTAGTGCAAGATTATAATAATCATTAGATGCTAGATTTCCATCCAATATTGACTCATTAGTTTCTACCTTATGGCTTTCATCAGTGAGGAGCCTTGAATCTCAGAGCAATGCACCTAGGTTTTTGGAACTAATATATACCTTCTGACATCTGTTGATTAGTATAGCTTTCACTAGATGGCACTATTGTATGGAAAAAATTGCTGATATTTTAATAACTTATGCAACCATAAGAAATGATGGCCATATCATGGTTTAATATGAATTCTAGTGAAAGGATGTTGGTGACTATGGTTATAAAAAAACAAAGACACCAAAATACATAGATTCTGAATTGGGTTTAGATTTGTATGACTATACTGACAAAATAGCTTGGATTGAAAACAATTATTATTGTTTTCAGTTTGGGTTCATTGCTTTATAGTTAACTAAAAACGTATAAAGTAATTGCTGGAGAAGGGTGTTAAATACAAAGGTCTAGGTGAATTGCTCTCAGATCCAAGGCTCCTAATTGATGAAAGTCATAAGCTAGAAACTAGCTTGGGAATATTGGATGAATAGGCACTAAGTAAGAATGTAAATGCACAAACCTTCTAATATCTATTAATTATTATAGCTTGCACAATGTGGCAATATTGTACGGCTTCTATATTAATAGCTTGTATATGCATAAGAAATGGTCATGTGATATTTTAATGGTTAAATTTATATAATTCATATAGATAAATGAATAGTAGTAATGTGGCCAAAATCTAACTGAATAGACTCTGTTTTAATTGAAATGCATTTTAGAAATCATTTACATAGTTTAACAGATGTGTTTAAAATAACCTTTATAAAATATACATGTGGAAATGTACACTAGTGGCTACTGTCACCTTCAAAGTAGTCCTCCTAACTACAATGATTAAAATGGCATTTCCCAATTCTGGAAGCACTGAAACTCATTTTCAGAAATACAGTTGGGCATCTGTCTCACATTCTTAGTTATAGTAAAAAATGTTTGTCCTTTCAGTATAGTTTTTAATTGAAAATAATCATAAATTACAGGAAGCTAAGTCAAGTGAATAGGCAAAATAGTCTACATGTGTAATTTATTTTTGGGCCAAAAAGTCTCTTACAATGAGAGCACTATAACTTTGCACATTATCATAATGATTGATCTATTTGACAGTCCATAATTTGGTATTTTCTTCATTGTTTGTTCCTGTTCAATAAATTCTTGGTAGACCAGTACCTTGTGATCAAGGAAACACACCAGCATAATCTTAAACTGTCAGCACAACATGCATGCCTTTTTAGAGCATGGTAAATCTGGGGAAATCTATTGCATAAACTGATGTTTTGTTTCTAGGTCATATTGGAACCACCAAGTTTCAACACTCATAATTACTCTCAGAAGCAGATATGTATTTGATGAAAGATCAGTTGCAACATCAAACTGATGCTGTTTCTGTTCATCCATCAAGATCCGAAGCACAAACTTCACAGAAATCACTCATGCCCAATTCTTTATTTAAAATTAGTTTGTTTCTTAATTAATTTGCAATTCTTCAACTATCAATCTCACACTTAATCATGTGTCAAACCATATTGCATCTTGCATTTTGTTAATATTTTCATCAGTCATTGTTGTTTTTGGCTGTGTGCTTCTGGAATCATCCATCACATCTTCTCACCCATTCTTGAACCTCTTATGCCATTCAAATTCACTCAATTTCTTCATAGCATCTTCACTATATACCATTTGCAATAGTTGTAATGTTTCAGTAGCACATTTGCCAATTTTCACATAAATTTGATATTAATACATAGTTCAAAATTTTGATCACCCATTTTTGCACCAAAGGGTATGCACAAATATTCATTATCTTCTCAATAGCTAGCTAACAACTAATACTATCATCTTAAAATTTACTCAATGTGTTAAATTAAACATATTCAAACATGAATATTCTTGTGATTTCGATACCATTGGTAACACCACATGGTTCTTCTGTGAATTAAATTGTTATACCTCATATTTAAAGATAATAAAAACAGAAACATACCAAATGTAAATAGACAATACATAGATAAATATTGCAAATTGATATATATTTAAAGTTACATATACACATGGGTCTCGTTATATGTGGATTATTTTAATGCAATTTTGAAGGTATGTGATTCATGTTTCTTCTTAATATCTTTCATATTTCACTATATTTATTAGATATCAAGAAATTTAAATTATTAATAATTTATTTTGACTTGAAATCCTTTTTTTTTTTTTCAAAAATATAACGTTATATTAGCAGCTAACATGAATATAGCCTGAAGCTGTATTTAGAATCTTAGCTTCTATGTAAATAACCTACTTATACTAATGAGTAAATAATAAAAGATTTATACATACGTATAAAAATATTGCAATAAATATTCAAAAATTTTAAACTTTTAAAACGTATTTTATTAGATATTAACAGAAATAAATATTTTTTTAGATTTGTAAAATAAACAATAATGAAGATTTTATTGATTTTATAAATTGAAAATAATCTTTCTAATGATAATGTATAATCTTTTTGTTTTGATTGCGATCTCATTTTTTAATATAGAAACATAAAACAATTAACACAGCACAAAAGTGGCGCTAGTTGTACATCACGTCATGAATCTAATTTCTTACTAGTTCACAAATGAACGCTTATTGTCAAATAGCAGTAATGATTAAAATATGTATGAAAAAATGTAAAATTAAATACTATAGTTAATAAAAAAAGTTTGTCTTGTATTAATTTTTTTAAAATATTTGAAATTTTTTATTAGTCATACTTTATTTCCTTATTTTTTTAATGCAAATTTTAAAGTAATTTTTCATTGTTGCTTTGCTTTTATGCCAATTTCTGAAAATCACAGAACCTATCCCCCATTTTTCAAGATAAGTTACGTTTATTTTTGTGCGATTTCTTTTGTGCATGTTTTCTGAGGAACCTATCTACCACATAAAACGAGACCCAGGTGTATATAGTTAAATGTGTATATAAATGGGCATCTATAAAAAATGTTTATTTTTCAGTTAAAATTTAGAGCTCATGAATATATATGTTTTCATTAAAAACTGTTACATATATATATTCAGTTACAGTTGTAATGTATGTGGGATTCAAACTCAGACTTTCACATGACCCTCAATTCTCCACACCATCTCATATTGCTGACCTACCTGATCACACACATGTTGAAAAGATAAATTATCACCAATATATGTATTTCATGCTAAACCAACAATCATCAGTTGGTCTAGATTACTATCTCCATACATATATACAATCAGTGCTCAGCTTTATAGTAAGATAGCCAATCTTCATACTTTAATGGCCAGGTGTCAAACTACTCCAACTGATAACTCTTCAACCTTCCATTTTATTGAAAATCTGAAGATGGAAGGTTCAAAGCCCACATTAGTGCCAAGGTTGTCATCCTACCCATGTTGACCTTAAGTCATTCTGACCCCCAGGAGAATAATCCATTTTTTACATACATATGCGAGGGATGGGAATTTGACGCATTGTTTCAATATGTAAATTAATACACTATACAGGCTTAAACCTGCATATATATATATGTAATGCATGTGGGATTCAAACTCAGACTTTCACACGACCCTCAACTCTCCATTACAGTTGTAAAAAAATATTGCTAATTATCAACAAATAAACAAAATTAAAAATAATATGAAATTACCGATAATATAAAATGTTGATACTTAATGTAAATAAGCAGAAATTAGTTAAAAAACAATTGCAAGGAAAAATATTGATGAAAGAGTGAGGGAGAGGGTGATTCACTTTATCTTTTTCAGTATTATAGTCAGATAATTAAAGACATAAACTCATCACAAAGCAAAAAAAGTTGCATTGATGAAAAAGTATTTAAATTTATTTAATTAATGTTATACTGTAAGGAAGCAATATTCGTTTTAACTAATGAACTTTTTTTAAGTAATATAATTTAATAAATTATTTTATTAGCATCATTTTCAGCCATTACCGATAAACTGAAGGATGACGAATTTTTCAAATATCCATGTGGCCTCTTTCCGAGTTCTTTTTTAAGACTTCTCTATTATTTTCTTCTCTACCAACAGGTTCTGTCCAGTTCCATTTTAGTTTTTTAAATTCTTTTAATAACAATAATATTTGTTTGCTAAATCACATATTCATATTTTTGATCACTTTTTATTATTGCCAACATACATCTCTCCATACTTTCCTATGTGATTTAAGGCAGTGGTTCTTAAACCATGTTCTGTAAATCCACTTCATGTGTTCTGTAAAAAAAAAATGTAGAAATAATAATAGATAACCCTTTGCTATTATAGCCATGCATTTTTTGTGTAACCGGCCTTATTTATGTGCTGTAGCTGTGGAGCATGGCCAGTTTCTGTGTACATGGTGCAACACACATGTTGTTGTTTGACTGATTTGAATTGATACTACCTGTCTGTTATTTTCAAATGGTCCAAACATAATATTTGTAATTGAACTGCCCATATACTAGTGTAATTTGTAAATTATTTAGATATCAGATAAACATTTATTTTAAAATAAATAATTATTGTTTTTATTGGCATATCGCATATTTAGTGCAATAAATAAATTTAATTAGTACATTGTCTGCATAATGGATCCATTTATAATAAGAAAACATCACTGTGAAAAAAATCTTGAAAAGGAATCTCCTGTTGATACTGTTGCTAGCACTAATAAAAACAATACAGTTGATCTTGTTGAAAATGCTGCAAGTAAATCCAAATCATGAAAAGTTAATCAACTATATGATGAAAAATATTTAAATTTCACATTTATTTGAATAGGTAGTGAAAATTATCCAATTCCATTATGCCTTGTATGTGGCGACAAACTTTCAAACATTTGCAATGGTTCCTGCTAAATTAAAGTGATATTTTCCCACAAAGCATGAACATCTCTCATCTAAGAACAAAGTTTTCTCTAAAAGACTTTTGGAAATATAACATCAGCAAAAAAAACAGTTTATGAAATGTTGAAATTTAGTGATAAAGCTCAACTTGCATTATATACAATTAGTAAATTAACAATGCTCAAATTAAAAATACGCACAGAAGCTGAAAAACTTATTTAGCCTACCTGTTGTGAGGTAGCTAAAATTATGTTTGGTGAGGAAGTCAAAAATTTTTTTTTAAAGATTTCTATGTCTGATGATACATTTCACAGAAGAATAATTGACATATAACATCAAAGAGAAAGTTACTAATGAACTTATTTGTAAACATTTTTCATTACAAGTTGATGAATCATTTGATATAAGTGACAAGACTCATTTACTAGGATTTATACAGTTTCAATTATGATAAAGAAATAATAATTCAGTTCTTGTGCCGTAAAGAACTTTCTGGCCATGCAACAGGCCAAAACATATATAACACCATATTTTTATATCTGGAAACTTTTAAATTATCATGGAATTAATGTGTTAGCATCTGTAAAGATGGAGCTGCTGTCATGACTGAAGAAAGGGAAAAAAAAATTTTAGGGGGGGTTGTGGTTTTTGGGGGTTTGGGTTGGTGTTGGTTGGTTTGGTGTTGTTGTGTTTTTGTTTTTTGTTTTTTTTGGGGGGGTGTTTGGTTGTGGTGAGTGGGGTTTGGGTAGAAAAAAGAAAGGGGGGGGGGGGGGGGGTTGGGGGGGGGTGGGGGGGGGGGGGGGTGGGGGGGGGGGGGTGGGGGGGGGGGTAAAATAAATGGAAGGGGGGGTGGGGGGGGGGGGGGGGAAGGTGGGGTGGGGGTTATGGTGGGGGTGGGAAGGTGTTTGTGGGGGGGGGTTAAAAGGTGGGTTGAGGGGGGTAATTTATTAGATCATCGGGTTGGATGGTGTTTGTTAGATGTATGTAAGGGGGGTGTTGGTTATTAGGTTTGACGGTGTGTGGGTTCTAAAGGGTTGAAAAGGGGGTGTTGGGGGGGGTGTTTAGGGGGGAAAGGGGGGAAGGGTAGGGGTTTGTTAGTTGGAATATAAAGTGTTTTAAAGAGGGGGGTAAGGTTGTTTGTATAAATATAGTAGGGGGGGGTTGTAATTAATGGAAGTTATAGTGGGAGGGGGTGTGGGTGATAGAGGGGAACCGAAAGGGTGAAAAAAAAGGGGTAGGAAGGAGAGAGTATTTTGGATGAGGGAGATTAGGTGATATCAAAAATTTATTGTGAAGAGGTGAAGGTGGGTGGTGGCAAGTACGGGTATTAGGGAGTTGGGTGTGGGAGTGGGGTAGGGGAAGATGTGAGTTTGCGAAGTTGAGGAAATAAAGGGGGTCAAATTTCCGTTGTTTGGGGGGGGAGAGAGTGAAGGGGAGGTGGGGAGTGGTGGTCGAGGGGGGGGTGGGTGGAAAGGTTAGTGGGAAAAAAAGGAAAGGTGAGAAAATGGAAATTAAAAGGTAAAGTTGGAGAATGTGGGGTATTATGTGGGTGAATTATTAAGGAGGGGTTTTAGTGTGGGGTATTCGAAGAGAGTAAAAGTATTAAGATGAAAGATGTAGAGAGTATTAGAAAAAAAGAGATTTTCAGAAAGCTAAGGGGAATAGGGAGGGTTAAGGTGATGTTTAAAGGGGTTTTCAAGTAGTGGGTAATAGTTATTAAAATAAGTAGAAGTAAATGGAGTAGTTATATAAGTTTTCGAATGGGGCGTAAAGGAAATGAGTAGAAAGGTAGTTAGTAGGTATAGGAGATAGTTTATTGTAGTTCACATATGGATATGGTAAGGTAAAGTTATATATGAGTTTTATAGATATAGAAGGTATATAGTAAATAGAAAAGATTATGTAAGTTTAGAATGGGAAGGATAGTTTAATAGATATTATTAAATATATGAAAATAATTATATATATATCAATTAGAGAATATAGATCAATTAAAGTAAAAAGGTGGACTAAGCAAGATGCCCTATGTCACCTATTTTGTTTGTGTTGTATTTGAGTGAAATGGAAAGACATAGAAAGATTAGGAAGAGGATAGAGATACCGTTAATAGGTAGTAAGGGGTATATATTTTGTCAGTCTTTTTGCAGATGATATATTTTGTGTGAGAAAAGAGAAGATATGGAAGTTATGTTGAGGCATGCAAGGGTGGTAAAAGATGGGATTAAATTTATGAAGAAAATCAAATATAATGATGGTTAATACTGAGGAAAGAAAGATGTAAATTTTTATTGGGAGATATTAGTTATTGGTGAATAGATATAGTTATTTGGAATTATTTAAGTAACAAAAATATTTGGATGAATGAGAAAAATTGATAAATGAAGCAAAAAAGAAAGGGATTAAAAAAATTAAAGTATTTTATAAATAAATAGTAAAAATATGAAAGGAGTTATAGAGGGTTAAATATTAATGTTATATGTTAAAAAGATATTAGTTATTTAAAAAATCAAAGGAAGTAGAAGAATGATTGATAAGTATAAGGAAATCAAGAAAATGGGATTAAGTTTTATATAGAGTAAAATAAAATGAAATTTGTAATTATTTATGATAATAAAAAATAGCTAAAATAGTATTTAATTGGTTATGAGTAAAGGAGTAAAGATGTGGAAAGTAAGTATGAAAGATTTGGATAAAGAATTTATATAGTATATTTGTAAAAGATGGGTGATTGTGTAAGGGTTATTGAGTTTATAGTATAAGGAATGGGATAAAAGAATAGATTTATTAATAAAGATAGGGAGTTAGAGAGTGAGAAATAGTATGGGATAAAAGGTTTAAATATATAAGAAAAAAGAATATTAGGTGTGAGTTAATATATGATAATAGTAAGAAAGTATTTATTGTTTAAGGCTAAGGGATCTTTAGCTAAAAATATAATTAAATAAAAATATGGTGATTTATTTTGTAAATTATGTAAGGAAGGAATTGAAAATATTAGGCATTTGTTAATTGAATTAAATGTTGAAAAAAAAGGGTAATATAATGAAGTTGGAAAATAAATATGAAAGAGTGATTATAAGAAAGTGAATTATTGGTTTTATGCTAGGTTTGGGAAAGATAAGGGGATTTAGTATAAAGGTTATAGAGTTGAAAAATATGTTGTGAATGGGTAGGTAAAAAAGAATAAAATTTAATTAGATATTTATAAGCAAAGGATTGGAAACTCGAGTGAAAATATCAATCTGAAAATAATTTTTAACTATTGTTTTTTGCATCATGAAACATTTTTGCAAAAACAATGCCAAAAGAACTAAATGATGTGATAAACCAGATAGTTGAAATGATAAGTTTTATTAAAACAAGACCATTAAAAACTCATTCAACAACTTTGTTCATCTATGAATGCGGAATATGAATGTTTGCTTCTCCATACAAATATGAGAGGATTGTCTCAAGAAAAAGTATTAAATCATGTATTAATCCTTAAAAATGAATTATTGGCTTTCTTCAAAATTCTAAAATAAAAAGCCTATTGCAATAACCTAAAAAAATGATATGTGGAACAGTAATGTTGCATATTTGGCTGATCTATATAATTATATTAATACAGTCAACATGTGAAAATATTCTGCTTTTGAAAAAAAACTTTCAATGTCGAGAAAACGAGATGTAGAAAAAAATCTTGAAATGTTCTCCTCTGTAAAAGATGCAAATGATAACATGATATCTTTCATAAAAGAACATTTAACAGAGTTGCAAACACATTTTGGATATTTTCCAATATTAGACACACAAAAAATGTCTCAATAAGAAATCCATTTACTTTTTCTGTTTGTTCAGATCTTTCTGGATTCAAAATAAATGAACAAGACAAATTAATGTCACTTTCTTCAGGTTGCAGACTACATTTAAAATATTCAGAAATGATTCTTGAAGAATTTTGTATTTCTGTCGAAAAAGGAATATCCTGCTGTAACAAAAAAAAAGTGTTAATATTTTATTGCTCTTTTCTACATCTTATCTTTTTTAGTTATTAAAAGTTTTTGTTTTAAATGATTCTTTAAATATAATGATAATAATATAATAAAACTAATATGCTTGTGTAACTACAACAAGCGACATATTTTATTTCCTTCTTTATTATTCTCCTACACATGGTACTTTAAAAGTTCAAATTTCCCATATTTTCTTTTGATGATTTGATGTTATTGATGGGTTACCTCCATAAAATATTAACTAATTACTTTGTAATTTTGAATTTTTGTTAGAGTTCAGCATGAAAAATATTAAGTGAAATGTGTTCCGAGATTCTACAAAGATTGAGAAACGCTGATCTAAGGTCTGTATTGCTTTTCTATTTAAAACATAAATCTGAGATAAAGCTCTTTAAGCATTTAATTTAATTCTATGTTTATTTTCATCCATTACATTTTTATATGTTTTAACAATTTGATCAAAATATTTATAGATGTTAATTTTTAGTTCATGTCTAACAATCTTTAATCTTTGGTTGGTATTTATGTTTAATTAAATTTTATTGCTTTTTTTTCTCATATGTCATAGCATTAGCCAGGAAGCAAACCCACTAACCCGGGACAACTGCTTGTAAAGCAGCCGTCGCTGACCTCTCGACCACCAAAGCTTGACAATTTTATTGCTTTTATCTAACAGTTCTTATACTACTTCCTAAAGTATTACTTCCAGAAATGATTATACCATTTGAAAAACTATAGATAAGTTAAATATTCTCCATTTATTTTTATCACTATATTTTTCTACTTGAATTCATAACCTTATTGATGTTAAGTTTCTTAATGCCAACATTAGCACTTTGCATTTTGATATATATTCGTCAAAATTTGATATTACTTTAAATTTATATCTTATTTTTCCAATGCTTTAGTTATTGATGGTATGCTTATAGGGTCAAATGCCTTTTTGCAATCCACAAAATAGTAACTCATAATTATGGATACTACAACCCTTTCTAAATCCATCTGTTCTTCAATGTTATTTGAGTTCAAATTTCTCTGTAAATGAGTTCTGCTGACTTACTAAAGATCGTATGTACAACTAATTTCTAATATTTTCTTTTTCATCTTTCTTAAATATCATCATTATTATTGCATTTTTCAAATTTGTCTTCTTTACCATTTAAACATATGGTGTACAACCTGGCCAATCTTTTTTTCACCTTTAAGATGTCAATAACAAATGACCAATCATTTTTTCAGTCTTCATGAATTTAAATACAAGCCTCATTTTTTCATGTAAAATATTTGACACTTTGAACTGATACTGATGTTAAAATGTAAAGGCCATCTTTTTTTTTTAATTGGTTCCTTTAACAATTTTTTTTAAGATTTAATAGAAATTAAAGAAAGGATTTTAATATTATATTAATAAAGGTAAAACATGCACCCGGTCATTTTGGGATTATGATTTTTCTAATGGCAGAATTATTATTATGGTTTTATTTATGAAAAATAGAGATATCAATTGTTAATATTGACTTTCTTAATAGTTTTATTTCTATAGCATTTATTTATTCTTCAACAAAAGTAGCACTGACTTGAAATATTTCTTAAGCTCTTTTATTTTTATTACTTTTTTTAATTAAATAAAATACAGCAACCTTCCTAATTATCTAAGAATAAGGAATCAATAATGATGCCCTAACAGTATTCTATTTGTATTTGGTTCTCCAGTCCAGTGCTTATTTATTTATTTCTATTAAAAATTTTTGAGACTTTTACTGCGGAGCTGATTTTATTATATTCAATATTTGGATATACATCTGATTTTTATTATTATATAAGATGTACCAAACCTATATAAAGGTAATCTTTTTTTTAAATGGCTGCTTCAACAATTTTTTTAAAGATTTAATGGCTAATGTAAATTAAACAAAAGATTTTAATATTATATAAATAAATTTAGTAAATGCACTTAGTCATTTTTGTATTATGATTTTATTAATAGCGGAATTACTTCCTAACGGGTATAGTTTTTGTAATATATTTTCTTAATTGGTTGCTTTAACAATTTTTTTGTGTTCTGTGGAATTACTTGCTTTGGATAAAATGCTCATAATCAAATTAAGCCTCTAAATTTAAAATTTAAATACCTGTTATATTTGATATTTTGACAGCATTATGGAAAATTATTAATGGTGGAATTACTTCCTTTGTATAAATTATTCTTCATAATGCAGATAAATGTAAGTTTTTTAAAAATTGGTTGTGCATTTGACAAGGGTCAGCCTTATGGACAAACACACATTCACCAATCAGACAACAGAGGAAATAGGAATTTTATATATGTTAGTTTTTTTTGCCAGACTCTTTTACATTCTTCACAATATTGTCTCCCTTTTTAGCAGCAGAGTTATCTTTTTTTATTGCTGAAATAATTTTCTTCCCATACCAAGATGTTGTGTTACATTTCTGAAACTTTTGTTCTCTTCTAAAAGTTTTCCCTAACAAGTCACAGTTATATTTTCTCATATCATCAACTCTATTTTATACTATTTTATAAAATTCTAAATATTCAATTCTTTTAAAGGGATCATTTATAAATATTTTTATATTCCTTCTTTTTATCCTACTGCCTTACCTCAATTGAACATTTATTGGTGGATTACTGCTTTGTTTTTGATATTAGAATATCAGGCATATTCTTACTGAATTCATTCAAGTCCGAGAGATCATCAAAATTTGTTAATATTTTAAAGCAATTTAAAAGTCCCAACTTAAATTTATCAGAGTATTTATGAAAAGTAGGGATATCAATTGTTAATATGGACTTTTATAACAGTTTTATTTCTACAGCATTTATTTATTTTTTAATAAATATAGCTCTGTACAGAAATATTTCTTAAGCTCTTTTATTTTAATGATTTCTTTTGTCTGATTAAATAAAATACAGCAACCTCCCTGATTCTCTAAGAACAAGGAACCAGTAATGGTGAACTAACAATATTCTATTTGCATTTGGTTCATTCTATTTGCATTTAGTTCTAAACCACTAAACATCACATGATCACTATTTCTTATATTTGATCATAACTGTTATTAAAACAGGCAAAACTCTCCACACAGTAGTGCCACCCTGTGCCAGCCAGAGTAATCAATGAATGCCAAAAGGCAGTGCTCTCAGATCCAAGGCTCCTCACTGATGAAGGCCACAAGCTAGAAACTAGTCTGGGGATTTTGGATGAGTAGGCACTAGATAGCGATTTTATGCACAAGCCTTCTGGCATCCATTGATTACTCTGGCTTGCATTGAGTGACCCTACTTTATGGAGAGTTTTGCCTGTTTTAATGTATTTGGTTCTCCAGTCCAATGCTTATTTATTTATTTCTATTAAAAATATATATTTTTTGCTGTGGAGTTGATTTTATTATATTCAGTTTTTGGATATAGATCTAATTTTTAAAATATATAGATTAATATTGTCATGATTTATTATTTGCATTCAAGTGCTAAAAATAAGATTCTAATAAATAATATAAAAGAAGTTGTAAATCAGAAAAATGACTTGTTATAAGAGAACCTGCACAGAACACATTCAGTGTGCCCTTTGCAATCAATTTACTAAATTTTTCTATGGCAATATTTGGATAATTTATATTGAATTTTGTTGCAATAATAAAATCTTTTTGATGTAAATATGTTGCAATTCAGTATTTGTGTTGTTTGCATTTGGTATTTTTTAATTACAATGAGTCAACAATTTTATATTGATCAATCTGCAGTTTAAACTTGGAATACTTATTTGATTTGACCTTACACAATTGATTAATATGGATATTCTAGTATTGAATAAAATAAAGAGATCACAATCCATGATTTCTCTTCAAAACTACTATATGGAGAGTTTTGCTTTGTTTTGAATTGTTGAATCTTATTAATATATGCTCTTTGATTTTGGACAGAGAACGTAGTAAACTTTTTAGTGTGCATATTTTTTGACAGTCTCCAGTAAATATTTGGGTTAATAGTAGTTGACCACTATTTACTTCTTCCTAATGTAGCATCTGATATTAAAACTACAATATAAGCTTTAATAAGCAGATGTGCTTAAAACTTCATAATAGAATAATTTATTTTAAATGTGATAATCTTATTTAACAATTTAAACAGTGTGTGTTTATTTGTATTCATGATGAAACACAACAACTTAAACCATGTCTCATGAGAAAATTTCATTGAAAAGATGTTTTTTTTAAAAATAATGGAATGGTTTATGTCAAAAGAAAGAGAAAGTATTAAGGTATGTCATTCAGAACTCTTTAAATAATTTGTCTTAATTCCATCTGTGCAAGACAGTTAATGTTAAAACCATCATTGTTGTCTGCTTTGCTAACAGTCTAGACAATTTTCTTGACATTTTTCTTTTTTTTATCAAGCATGAGATTGTTAATCTTTGTGATAAAAACCATTCTGTTTCTTTTTAAAATCTCTTTTCAATAAAATTCCTCAAACAAATGCCGTGAATTGAGGTGATTCAGCGAGAATATAAACAAGCACACACTGCTGAGTGTGTTAAATAAGATTAATATGCTTAACATATTCTGTGTGATTTACTGCAACGATAGAATAATGGACACTGGGGCTCAAGAGGTATGGGCGTGGTTCCAGATCTGTCACTTCCGGTGTTCCAATTTGTTATGAACTCCGGAGCAATAAACTATTCGATTATTATTACTATGCTTAAAATAATTTTTGAAATAATGATATGAGGCTTCATTATTTCATAACAACGTTTTAAACATTACAGCTCATTAACTGAAACAATTAAAATCCAGGTAAGAAATTTTATTAGTAAGCAAAGAATCAAACATTTTCCATTTGTTCGTGAAATGATATCGGATCCAGGTATCTACTGACTAACTAAGCTCTAGTTTCAATTAATTAAGACCGAAAAAGGAATTTGAAGAGGAGGGCTTTTAACAATTATCACCCCCTCCAACTAAATCACTACGAACAGAGACGAAGTAAATAAATAAATAAAGTTTCAGATATAATCTCATGGCTTTTTAACGTAATTGGTGATTCTATAACTTCATAGTTATTGGAAAGAAAATTAATAATTTGGTTAAAATTACCATAAAAACTTTGGGAGACAATAAAAAGAACGTACAATTCCATTAAAAATTAGGCAAATGTCTGTGGAAAATGGCATAACGTACAAATAATAATTTACATAAAAATATGAAATTAACCTAAATATAAGGTTTAAGCAAAAAATTTTGGTGGAAGTTTTTTTAATAAGGAAACGGAACTGAGATGGACAAAAGGTGTGTGTGTGTTAGTGTTGATGAATTTTAATACAAAGTTGTAATTGGTTTAATTTAAAAAAATACGTCATGCATAAATTCGAATATAACTGATAATAAAAATCCTTGCAGGCAAGAAAATGGCTGGTTAATTTTTCTAATTTGGGAGTTGTATCATGTAAGAAGTTAATGACAATGAATTTCATTAGTGTTTGAAGTCATGACCAAGATGGAAAATTCTCTATGAGTTTGAAAATGATCCTGTTGTCATAGATAAAAAGATAAAAATCAAATGTGGAAAAACTGCTTGACCATGCATAATTTTAATTGCATCTTTTAGTTTGAGTATCCACAATTCCTTGATTACATCACATGATCATCATTTCTTATGCTTGCTTATAACTGTTATTAAAACAGGCAAAACTCACTATATGTATTGCCACTCACTGCAAGCAATAGTAATCAATGGATGCCAGAAAGCTTGCGCATAAAATCCCCATCTAGTGCCTACTCATCCAATATCCCCAGACTAGTTTCTGGCTTGTACCCCATAGCAACTATACCCCCATAGCAACTATACCCCCATAGCAGGTATACCCCCATAGCAACTATACCCCCAGGATCTGAGAGCACTGCACAAGCCTTCTGGCATCCATTGATTACTCTTGCTTGTAGTGAGTGGCAATACATATAGTGAGTTTTACCTGTTTTAATTCCTTGATTAAAGATATCTGGATAAAAGTTATCTTAATTGATTAATGGTAAATAATGTTACTTATAAAAGATGAGAGTTTTGGAGTAACATTTGGAGTAGTTCTGTGAGAATTCAAGAATGGTAAGTCATTTGTGTCAAGTTCATAACCAAAAATTAATTATCAAAAATGAATGATTCTGATTTATTGCAAGTGGCTTGGAGAGATAAAGAAAAAAGGTTCAATTGATTAAAAAAAAAAGATGGATTAAAAACACATTAGATAAAGCATGGTAGTAGACCTATTTCATTTGGACACTATGTGGTCTGTTATTGAAAGGTATTAAAGAATCTTAAATGAAAGAAAGATGAGTCAAATTGGTAACGATTTTTGAGATTACTAAAACAAATTCTACTAATATTAATAAGTCATCCATAAAAACTGACAGATCATGCTTTCTTTTAAATTTGATAAAAATAAAAGATATGAATTAAATTAAGAGAAGTGACCACAAGAATGGATAGAAAGAAAAATAACATGGTTATTGAATCTACTGTATAAAAGCCAACTGCTTCAGATTACATACACTAAATTAGGAGATTAATTCACCACCAGTAGGTTTAGGATGAAAATATTTAGTTTATTTGTAAAATAAGTTTAGTTTTAGAATGAGAATTAGGCATCTGACATTAAAAGTGGAATATTACCATGTCTCTTGAAATGATGGATTAATGTTCATAATGTTTGCCATCTGGATTCTTGAATTCCAAAATGAATCAAGCATGGCATAACATAGGTCTAACTCTGACTAAGGATTTAATCTATTGATTTAAAGGATATAAATTCAATACCAAGCAGAACTATTTTTTTTAATAAGATCTTATTAGGGGGATAGATATGGATGTTCAAAGGGGAAAAAATTAGGCTTCCAGCACAAGAAAGGATGATGAAAATCTTTCTTTTTGTTTGATATTACTACATTTTTAATTTCAAATAATCTTAAGAGTGACCAAAGTTTTTCCAAAAACTTATATTAATATTTTAAGTTCTGAGAGTAGATTAAATTTCTTAAAAAAATCTATTGAATACAATTCAAAATTGTTTATTAAATTAAAATTTGAACAGGTAAGGAATTGTTAAAATGAGCTAGCTATTCGTGATGCAATTTCAAATGGAATTCAAATATTTGTTTCCAGTTCAGATGTTTATTTGGACAGTGAAATACAAGAAGTATGAAAGACAAAATATTGAATACAGCTGAATTTGTTAAATTGATCACAGTTTATAAATTTACCACTTTTGTAATTCTAGACAAGACTGTCTTACTTAAATCAATAACAATAAGCTATTCAAACTTAATTCAAGCATGGATAATTACTTACTTAAGTGAAGAATTATACATATACGTATATCTATGTGTCATATAGAGAAGAAAAATTTGACAATGATAATAACATTTAGTTGAGTGCACTTTTGGTAATGAGTATTAGATCACCATGAATCTAGTATTCCATACCATAAGCATGCTCTGCTAAATATTATCATTTTCAAATTTTTTCTTCTCTGTATGACACATAGATATATGCATGTGTATAATTTCCATTGTAGACAAATTTAGTGAGTTATGTATTTACTAGCTGAAGAAATAAAAATACATTCAAAAATATTGTCTAATAAAGTACATGTTATATATAGAGCTCACAAAATAAGCTCTTACAAGCTTTGAGAATATCCTCAACCCCAGACCGGTTTCTGCTTCTGGCATCGCCAATGAGCTGCAAGGATATTCAAGCATTAGATTAAAAATACCAGAACAAGCCCAGCACTTTATTTAATGTTATAACTATTGAGTAGAAAATCTGAAATTGTCAGACATCCATATGTCTTCCAATCCAGCTATCTAACTCAAACAGCCATATGGGACTAAACTAAGTTCAGATACATCATATATCAATAGCTTTAGCAATATAAAATCGCCAAAGCCTTAATAGCAAAAAAAAAAATCAAAAAAAAATCAAGTCAGTTGTCACATGACTTAACTTAATAAGCTTGTATTTACAAATGTTATATATAGATCTCAATGAGGTTCTTCTGATTTCTAGTATCTGCTACACATGAAAAACTAAATTTTGTATTTTCAGTTCAGGCATTGAATTTATTTTCTCTTGGCAAAAAAACTTTAATTATAAAAAAGCTGAAAGCCTAGATATTATGATGACTCCTCTTTTGTTTCAAGATTTGGAGCAAAGATAAAGGATAAAATAAGTGTTTGCAAAACTTTTTCTGGATTTGCAATATATCAAGAGAAGAAATTTAATTTAAAAAACAGATAAGAAAAGGTGATTTTGCAAAAAATATTTAGAAGATATTAGAAAAATTGGGTACTTGTGAGTTTTCAAGTAAACTAAGATGTTTCAGTCCATATTTTTGATAATTCTACACTTTCAGGGCTACCAGAAAAAGTTTCCGAAAATGTGCCTGCTAGGAAATGTCATATATAATATTTATATTTTATTACTATTATTTTTTTAAAAAAATCATTGTGGAAAAATTAATTGTGATATTTATAGTTTATTTTCTTTTGGGGGGGGGGGATTAACTAATTAATAGAAAAAAGAAAAAAAATATAAACAATATTTACACTTTATTCATGTCAGTGGGATGCAATGATATTGTGATCATTAATGCACAATTTTTGGAAGGTCAGAATCCCGTATCTTTGGAAATAGTCCACTGCATCATGTTCTATGACAGGAAGTGCCCAAATTTTTATCATTATGACAATTTATCAAAAAAAACTGCTGAAAAAAAAGAAAGACGCTGAACTGAACTAACGTACATCAATGGTACGAGTATCTTGTCGCTTCCCACATTATAAAATAAATATATAAAAAAAGCAAAATAAATCTTCTTAATGAAATTTATTGGAATTTATTCCTTTTTCAAATTTAACAATTGATTTATTAATTTTAATTTAATAACTAAAACATCTTCGGTAATTACATGCCCTTGAAACTACATTTATCAATAATATGAGCTGATGTCTTGGTTTAATTGAAAACTTACAAGTAGTGAAAATTGTTAAAATTAAATAAAACAATAAATGTGCTACTATAAGGTAACACAGCATATTTCACCAAAAGAAGCCTTTTTGTTATTGTGTGGCCAATCATCAAATATTTTCCATTTTAGAGTTAGAAATTACAATGCCGGATTGGTCTAAGAAAGTAAGAGAATTATATTAGTCAAAAAATAACAATAGGTTAAAATAGAAAAGTTGACTATGAGATGTAATATCAAGATCTATTGAGGGGACAAAAACCTGGTAGTAAAATGTTCAGATTTTATAGATTTAATCAATGACATAGTCAAATATTTAATTACTGTTAGATCAATAATTTAATAATTACAGAGAGATAAGTGACTTTTTACTCCAATATGGTAATCAAAGTGACATTATTACACTTACTATTATGAAATGCTTCTTCAATTATTTCAAAGATGATGTTTTGTCTTCTCGTTTTTATTTTTATGTGTTTCTGGAATACATTCTGTGCATCTACGATGACTTAACAAATCAATAAGTAGTATCAAAATTAATATTTTGTGTCACCTTCTATAAATTTAATTTTATTTAATATTTACAAATACCTTTTGATTAAAAAAATGATTAAAGAATCTGTCTTATTCTGAGAATAATCCAAGATCATATCAGTTTAATATTAAAATCAAATAAAGGAATAGTGACTAAATACTTTAACTGGTGATGAAATTAAGGGTAAAAAGTGTATCTGTCCCAATAGTTTATTTAATTAAATTGAAGTTTGGACACATTGCTACAAGAGGTGATAATAGATGGACAGATAAAATCATAACTGGATTCCAAGATTGTAAAAGACTTAGAACATATCACATGTGAGATGGATAAATGAAATAATGAGGTGTGCTGAGGTGATATGGAAAAGAGAGGTTAGACATCAGAGAAGAAGGATTGAGCAATTCAAAACAAAGCAAAACTCTCCGTATAGTAGTGCCACCTTGTGCTAACAAGAGCAATCAATGGATGCCAGAAGGCTTGTGCATAAAATCCCTATCTAGTGCCTACTCATCCAATATCCCCAGACTAGTTTCTGGCTTGTGGCCTTCATCATGTGATCATGTGAAGAAGGATTGAGCTTGGAGAAACCTTAATCCTTGCAGTGTATCAATAATGATTGAAAACAATGATCTGACAAAAAGTTTGTTTCACTTAGTTTGCTACAAGAACTATTAAAATAAATTTCAGTTCTATTTTTAGATGGTAGTTCTAAATAGAAATATTAAATAATAATGAAAAATTTTGAGTGTTTAGATTATGAATTATACTTTTAGTATATCATAGGCAAATTTGCATTTATGATCACTTCAAGTTTATTCAAGTGAAACTTTTATTATTCATAGAGTAATTAGGAATCTGAAATGAAAATTTTGATACTGGGTTATTGACATTACTAATAGAATATATATGTGATGTGGCTACTCCTTTATCGAAGTCAGGAATCTCTCAGTCAATATGTTAAAAAAACCTGGTAGCCCCCT
Organism: Epiperipatus broadwayi; assembly: GCA_028023455.1. NCBI lineage: Eukaryota > Metazoa > Onychophora > Udeonychophora > Euonychophora > Peripatidae > Epiperipatus > Epiperipatus broadwayi. Next base: position 6,758,601 of record JAQFVV010012454.1, on the reverse strand, counting down.
TCCCTTTTCATTCCACACTCTAAGTTTTATCAATATTCTTCACTATTCGGCCCTATCCCATTTACACAATGTTATCATTGTCCACTCCATGGCCTTTATATCTAGATCCCCCTTATCTTTTTCCAACCTCAGCATAAAGACCTTTCTGAATAATCACTGGTCCATATTTACTCTCCCACAAATTCATTACTTGTATCCTTCTGCAGATGCACCACCTTTGAAGCAAACATTAAGTTTGAATAAAGCAGTATAGGTAAAATAAACCTTTTATTCATGTACCTTTATTCAGACATTGTTTGTTTCATTGATGTTGATCACTGATAAGATATCTTTTTTACATTTTTATTGAAAATACAATTTTTATAATTTATTTAATATTACAAAATATAAAATATTTTAAATGATCCATAAAGCTAACATATAAAAAAACAAAACTAAAAAAATATAGTAATTATAAAGTAAAAAATTACTATCTTTAATATTCTAAACATATTTTACATAAAAGTACAAAAAGAGTAAAATATAAATGTATTTATCAGTCACACTTAATAATTTTTCTTTCTTTTGAAAATAAGAATTCCTTGTATACTTAGCAGGTCTAAAATCTAGGTAGAAGATATATATTCAGGGGTCCTTTCCTAACAAATTAAATATTAATTATGTAATAATTTGTTTTCAAAATTTATTCAATAATGCTATTTATAAAGATGGCAAAATAAAATACAATATTAACTGAATTTGAATAATTTATAAACATGTGCACATATACATATAGTTAAAAACCATTAATATTTTATACATTAGTAGACAACTAATTTCTTTTACAAACTAATATTAAAAAATATAATTAATATAGTAATAACAAATTTAATTTCTTTTTATAATTAAAAGTAGTTTTGCATAAAAATAATCTATTTTGATATAATATAAAAATACAATAATTAAAATTAAATATATTTGTAAGTAACTATTGATTTATTTAAAAAAATTGAATATGTACATTCTTTGTGTTTTCTTTAGAAAAGTTTTTTTTAAAATATAACTTTTACAAAAAAAAATTGATGCACACACACAAAAAAAACTATAAGTCATATCATTTTTGAATACAATTGGAAAATAGAATAAATTGTCTACAATATAATGTAACATATACACGTGTAGTACACATTGTTTTTTCTATGCTTTTTTAAAAATAACTAATGCTGGTAATTGAATTCTAGAAGCAGCTACCATATGATGAGTGAAGTAAATGTTAGAAATAAAATTAAACAAAAATTTTAATTTATATAAAATTAATAATTTCAGATGCAGAGCATCTTGAGTAGCCATAAATGGCTTTTCATTTATAACAAATCTTTATTTTTTTAATTTTAAAAATATATTTATTGACATAATAAAATTTGTACAGATGAATACTAAATACACTTTGCTAATGTTGGCCCAAATCTATTGCTGGTATTGGCTTCTTCTATCAAGGCTGACTGGTAATGTGGGTGTCCTAGGTCTGGTAGATGTATGGCAGAGTCATTAACTGCACTAACAAGTTGGTGTATGAATAAGTAGCATTCCATTTTGTTGGTATTGTCCACCCCTTTTGAGGATGGTTCTATAATGCTGACATATCAGAACTGGTACCATGTGGTGTGGAATCATTGCCGCTCTAGTAGGATCCAGCATGTTGTGTCATAGACTAGTTCATTTACGATACACTATAATGTCGATAAATAAGGTCCAATATTCATGTAGAGTCCATGAGCCATACTAGCAGATTCCTTTATTTTTCAATAAAATTTTACATTTTTCACAATATTCATTAAAATTGTAACTTCAAAAAATAAAAGATGCTTAAAAATAATATATCAACTTTGCAAATAAATAAAAAGAATTATCAACTAAAATAAATAATGAAAACAAAAGTTTTATCTTTCAGGACACAAAATGTTTTTCTTTATTAGTAACACATAGTGTTGTCTTAAAATTTGATAACACATAGTGTTGTCTTAAAATTTGATAATAAAAAATCCAAGGATGTGAATTTGACTCCTGCGCTAATATTGTCACTGGTTAGGCCAGCAATAAATGAAGAAGAGTGGGGAAATAATACCACTTGAAACATTGTGCAGTTTACTAACATGTCTTGTTTATTTATGTATTATTACTAATCATCATCATCAATCATTATCAATTCACTTCAAAATAAACTTTTTTAAATTTCTTTTTTTACTGCTAATTATTTTCAATTTGATAAATATTATACTTTGATAGTCAAAACAAGAGTCATAGATCACATGATCCTATTCTCTTAAGCTTGTAAGTTATAAACAATGAGGATTGCCAATTCCTCAACAAGCTTTGTGTTAAATGCTTAGCCAGAGAAAGCATTTAAAGTATCTCTGTCAGAACCCCCCCCAAACCCCTGACCATGGTTTCGTGCTTTGGCACTCCTCAGAGAGGTGTCAGGGTAGGTTCTTTGTTTGATTTATTTGCTGATGGAAAACAAATGTGTTTGAATAAAATCTAAATTTGAACATCTTACCACAAAACAAATATTTCATTTAATTTTTATAAAGTAAAAATATATAATATTATAACCAATTAAATGCAAATTTAAGATTTTCACTATCAAGATTTAAACAGAAGTCAAACCATGTAAGCCAAATAACTACTCTTGGATACAACTTTAAGCCTATTTCCCTTGCTTTGACTTTGTGTTGTTTTTCTCTGAATGATGCGACACTTGACTACTTTAATTGTAGTTTTTTTTTCAACAAATACATGCAAGATTATCAAACATACTACAAAATAGCCACAAATGATTCATTCTAAGCCATTTGCAACATCATTTGATAATCATATGCAGAAGGTTAAGAACTATTTAATTAGCATATAAACTTTTTATGCTATCAAGTAGTAGTTTTTAATAAATATATTACATAGGTGTATCTATACACAAAACAATTTAATGATGCTATATATAAATATATGATATCTCCACTTTGCCATCCATGGTCACACACACACACAAAATGAAAAAATAAAGTATAAATAAATAATAAATTAAAAAGAAATTGTTTTAATTTTTTATTCACTGTGCATATATATTATATACAATCATCTACAAATATGTGCTAATGTATTAAAAATTCAAATTATATTATGCCTCTCTATTATCTATGATATAGCTTAGAATAGGCATTTGTCTAATTGTAAAATCAGGCTATAAACAGGTACATCAATGGTAGATAGTAAGAACCTTCATATTTAAGGGGTAAGTATAAATAATCAAGAAACATTGCTTAATCAAGAATATATCTTGTTGCCTTGTAGAATAAAATATTAGTTTATCAAATACTAAGTATTGTATCCAATACAACAATCTCTTCTGTCCTTTCTTTTTCTTTTATTTTTACTGTTTTCTGTTATTAATTAATATAAGATCCAATTATAATGCCACTGTTATGTCATTGGTCCTTTTTCTTTGCTAATTATAATGACAGATTGTGTGTCTATGATGCTTCTATGTTTTCATTACAATTGCAAAAAATTGTAACAGATTAAAAAAACTACGAGTCTTTTGTTGTGATCTTTCATAAGGTAGAACAATTTAACTACTTTAAAAGTGGATTCCAGTAGGATTTTGAACTCTGAGAAATGACTGGACAGCCTAATTAGAAATCCTCCAATCCACCTAAAAAGTGAATTAAATATCAAATAATTGCAAATTATTAATTACAATAATGAAAAGCAGGATTAGTAATAAAAATAAAAGTATTTAATTTTTTTATGAATGTTATGTGAGATGTGAAAAATTTACTTGATGTGAATTCTTCAAGACTTGAAAAAAATAATATTTATAATATGTAAAAAGTTAAACAAGACTTATAATTAACATAGCTGCCCTTAGTAAAATTCATTTTTCCAAAGAAAAAAAAGTTTAATTAAATGTATAGATAGTTATAAATTTTATTTTTTGGAGTGGTAGGTCATTAAGTAAAAAAAAAAAGCACATAGTATTGGATTTGATGTGAGGTTTAATCTAATATCTTTTATACTTAGAATTCCAAGATATATCAATGATTGTTTAAATGGTATTAATACTTGTTTTGTGAATGCTTATCAGTGCTTATGTTATAACATTAGTTTCAGAGTTTAAAAAAAAAAAAAGGTTTGTTTTTTATTTTTGTATTCTTGAATATTAAAATACCAACTTTTCATTCTTGGAAACTTAATGCATATACTAATAGGAACAGCATACTTTGTACTGAAGATATGGTAAATAAGGAACTCAAATATTCTATTACTACATTTTTGAACAACATGTATGTTGATTATCACTAATACTTTGTTTAGATAGAAACCTGCTATAAAAGAATTTGGACATATCCACTTTCAAAATAAGGACTTTTTTTTTTTGCAAATTTGTTGTAAATAAGAGCTAATGCATGTGCTTATATTTGCAATTATTGGATAGATCATAAATTAGCATCCAGATTAAAATAATATTCTATTTCTAGAATATTGACAAAAAAATTAATTTTTAGAATTGTTCAGAAATTCTGAATTTTAGTAGCTAATAAATGCTAAAATTACTAATTCTGAATTTCAAGAATGCCATGTTTGGTAGCATGAAAATCTGACTAGAGTATGTTATGAATATAAATAAATCTATTTTGGGATCACTAAAAAAAAAACATTGACTGACTCTCTGTCGATTATTCTTTTATTAATGGCTTGATTAAAAGGGGCTTTGAAGAATAATAAATTGAATATGAAACTTCATAAATCTGACTGTTTAGTTCATAAAGTTCACAAGTCTTTATTCTCAGAGATTATTTTCAATGAATTACATACGTGTGAAATGTACAAACTTGTCTGTTTTCAATAAATATTCTATATTATAGTTCACTTTTGTTATTTCTATTTGCAGTTCATGGTGTTTGAAATCACTTGTTTGAATCCCTGTTTTGTTGTAATGATTGTGTGGGGTAGGGTCTTTAATTTTTGCAAGTAGTTGGGGTTAGTTCTTGTTTCAGCATCCAGTAAAAATAGCAGACTGGTCTGAGGTGATTTTATCCCCATTATTCGTGTCCTCCCCGATTGATAATTATGCCTTTGTTTATCTGGTTATAAGACTGTTTGTTGTTTGAGTAATGACCAAGTGGCAGCATATATATCCAGATGAGCTATTTTGCTATCTTTGATTTTTAACTGTGACAACTTATTGTGAAAAATAGAGTGGATATCATCTTATATTGTGATTTAAGGCAAAGGTGTATCATAGGCACCAGAATGCATAGAGGATCAATGTAGCTGCATGCACTGTGGGGATTGAGTTTCCATGATATGATAATGTGTTATATTGAGATGTTAGGCCATCTATATGTGTTACACTTTATCCTGTGTGTCTCTGCTAGTATCGTCATTCATAGATGTGTTTCTTCAGCATGATAACATGGCTCACAGAATGGATCAATGCAGTGTACAGTTGCCAATAACAAATGAAGTAAGTTGTTATCAGAGCATGGACGTTGATTTTAATTAGGAAGTCAAACAATTTAGGTTCCAGTGATCATTTTTGAAATTGTGAAGTAGCTGTTTATTGCTGATTCCCGGCATTGGAGGAGGGTTGTTGTTGGTCGGTTCTTGATGCATGAGGCTGTTGATATGCCAATACGCACATTTGCTAGTGAATTGGGCAGATATCTGGGTGGCTGTTGTTTTTTGCTGGTAGATGATTGACTATTAAATTTAAACAGCAACAACAATTATGTTATAGTTTTGAACCCAAATAATTTTTTTATCAGAAAATTTTACTTAATATTTTTAAATTTTTATGACCTTTTTACAATAAACTAAGAAAATGGATTATTCTGTAGAGTTTTTTTTTTTGCTTTTCATGTATTAGTTAAATGTCCCATTAGAACTTTGAAATGAAAGTAGATAATGTAATCGCATTTGGTTACAAACCTTGTCGCAGATACCGAATACCACATATTAATGTGTTTTTATCACACACGTGAATTTAGATACTGTAAATACATGTTGGAAACGTATATAAACACGTACACGTTTGTATACACACGTAGTATATGCATTGTAAACAATACATTAACATATTATAAATTTTTTTATTATTATTATTAATTTCTAATTTGTTTATTTACTTTATATAAATATATTTTAAATCTTGAATAAGTGAAATAGCAGATGTGATAGTTTTGCATATGAGGGGGGGGGGGTACTGCAAATTCAAAATTATTTTAATATAAAAAGAGTGTGGAAGTTTGGGATAAAATAAAAATGATTATAATGTTTAATCCATCAACACTTGGCGAATTTTCTCTTGTTTCACGATAATGTTTTATATACATTTTATTACTCGTTTCCATGACCAACAATGATTATATTTTTATCATTACCTATGGCTACCCCCTATATATGATATTGCATTTTCAAATGTATGAAAGATTTTTTCATACTTTTAAATTAATAAAATCAAAACATTAATGCTATCCTGCAGTCAAGTTTTGATTTGTTTAATGTAAAATATATTGAAAAAGATATAAAATTGTAAATTAGTAAAATTATTTCATCAAACAGATATTTTAAATATTTAATAAATAAAATATGCAAAAACGATGTGGGTAATAGATTAAACATACATAATCTATTTTTTGGATATTATTTCTTTAAATGCGTGATGTGTGTGTATATATGTGTGTATGCTAAATTTGCGCCTTTATGATAACAAGTTTTATAATTGGAGTTTTTAATCACAAGAATATGATTAGATCAAGAACATCGGTAGGAGTTCTTAAAACCCCTAATATTTATCCTAAACAACATAGTCAGTATATCAAAAGAAACAAACTCATAGTAAGATTTTGCATCAATAACATATATAGCTGTAACAACGTATCGCATTAGAATTAACCTTTTTTTAAAAAAAGCACAAATGATCAAGTTAAAATTATTTTATTTTGATAGTATTGCGATACAATCTAATTCATTAAAAAGAATTGCATTACATATATGTAGTTGATTTTCCATGCATTGTATGACGGGAAAATCAAATAGAACATAGTAAAAGAGTAATTGCCAATTTGACAAAATATAATAATAGTAAAAAATCATATTTACTTACTGTACATACCTAATGCTAAAGACTAATTATAGATCATCGCCAACTTCCTACAAAAAGCTGGCTTTGTTATACCATCCATCAGCAGCAAACTAAAGTACGGGGAGGTTTTCGATCAGACCGCAGACTTCTCCATTGTATCCCCTACATTCCTCGAACTTACCAATGCTCAATTAACCCACAAATTCAAAAGGTAGTCCCTTGAGGCAAAATTCCTCGATTTCCTCCTCAAAATCAATCTTCACTCCCTTCCCACGAATCAATTTTTGGACAACTGTAGGGGTTTCACCAAGATCTCTCCCTATGCCAGCTTTGTAAAACTGACAACGAAACCCTCCAGCACTTCCTTTAAATGTCCTTTTCTGCTTGGCATGAGAAATGTCATCAACTCCTGCCTTTTCTCGCACAGGAATACCATCTTCAACCTCCAAGAATCCATAGAAACAGGGACCTTTGCAGCTATTAGACTATCAGTTTTTCTCATCTATGCTCTCTGGTTGCTCCAATGTGCCATTATCCTTGACCAGAGAGTACATTCAGTCAATCAAAAGCTCTTGGACCTAATTCACACCCTCAAAACCCAAGATACCAAACTAGGCCCCACCTCCACTCCTCACAGACATTTGGGTAATCCTCCAACTCCCATCCTCTCAGCCTCGGTCATAGGACTCAATCACGAAGACATGCATTTCTGACCGGCCAGGACTACACACTATTTTCCCTCTCCACTTCCCATTCCCTTTTTACATGTATCCTTCCCGTCTTACCATGTTGCTCCTGAAATTTCATTTATTTTACTGTATCTGTTTTTTTTTTTTTTGATGAATAAACATATTTCATCACTGAGAAAAGACTAATTATAGATTGCACGTAAATGAAACAAAAATTAAATATAAAATACAATAAAAACAAACAAGATGAAAACAAAAAAATCACTTAAAATAGAGATCAGATATAATATTCTTTTAAGACATGAGAAAATTGTTTAAAACCAAAATGAAAAATATTTTCACCATCAAATCAATATTATAAGTATAAGAAAGACGGAAGATAAGAGAAAAATTAGTTATTTTTACCTACTAGTTTCAACAAAATAATACTTATGTGTATGAGTTTATATTGATGAGAATTATGTTCCAGTTTTGAAAGGATGTTGTAAAAAATATTATTATTGCCAAGACTTTATATAAAATATTTACATCTCTAATTCTTTTCATTGTCAAAAGAAATAAATTGCAACTCTCTTACACGTGATAATATTAAAAAAAAAAAAAAAAGGAAGAAGAAAGACTACGTGAATTTTATTTTGACTGAATCAAATTAAAAAATAACAAGAACCAGAGAGAGTGAGAAGTATATTTAGTGGAGTATCCAAATACAGTACCGTGTAGGTATACAGTTCCCAAAAACTTGTATGATTTGTTGATTATTGTCTCTATGTATAATGAAAAGATATGGTACTAAATAATGATTGCAGTGTTAGTAGAATTTATTATAAGATTGTTGTAATAATGGAATCTTAGAACTTCAAATTTACTGGAGTAAAAATGTGAAAGAGTATTTATCTGTAATAATTATTATTTCTTTTTATATGCAGCATTTAGAAAAACTATTAATATTTTATGGCAAGATGCAACCATAAATAAATTAAATCCATCTAAAAATCTTGCTATCATCAACATAATACAAAAAATGAGAATATTTATTTTAGACTTGTTCTAAAGTCATTGATATATATATATATATTCAAAAGGAAAGCTGAAGGAGAATAATCATCATCACAGTTTCCTTATAAAAATCAATCAATCATACATTAATTAAAATCATGAAGGAATTTACAAACCCCAAAGATAAATTGTTGAAAGCAACAAGACAGAAAATCTTATCACTCTTAAAAGTATTCTTCTCACTATATTCCAAGAGAGATCTCATCAATACACTCATCATCACAAAAGACACATATTGTTTATCAATCATAATCTTCACCAAATCATTTATAACAGAAGTTTATTCACTACATAGATAATTCTTGTGGGGGAAAAAACAATCACAATTTCATTAATTCCATAGTGCTCAAAATAAATTAGAATTACATCCCATTTATGTATATAGGATATTACAAAATATTAATCTTATATCACTCATAACAAAATTGTTTCCATATCTTGGGCAATATTCAATATAACACCAACAGGTAACACCCTCCCCCATAAAATATGTTTGAACAATTTTAACAACAATCAACCTAATTACAAGATGTTCTTGCTGAATTCCCCACAAGACAAATGATTCTATTGGAAAACTCCTGATCTTCTGTATCCAAATGTTATTGAGCTTACAGATTCTCTGATGCTTGACATTATTAATAAGCAACTAATAAAAAGATTTACGTATTGGATTCTTGGGCTTAAATATTTTGATTTTATGCTCAAAATAAAGATGTGGTCTTTATCTATTTTAAACTTTTGTAGGTATAAGAGAAATCATACTAACATGGGAACTATATATCAATTGTGTCTCATGGAAGAAGGAGGTCAAAAACATCTTTTGTAGTATCCTATAAGATATCTGGTCATACATCAAAAAATGTTTTGGGAAAATATCACAATTTATTCTATCATTAAGTGTTTTTTTTTTTTCCACAGAAATATATTCATACTTTATGCTCTGTGATGCATAAGATGATCTTTTCTTTATATGAGAAGACACCAGAATACATTTAAGAACAAATTATTCCATTAGATGTATTTGCAGTTGGTAACTTATACATCAGTGTGCTACCTATAATGAGATGTGTTAACTATGTTTCTTTTTAATATTATTATACACTGACTTCATAATGTATATTTCTCATTCTAAGAAAATGTACTAATTCATCTTCATTTCTAGTAATGATGACGATGATAATAATAATTCAATTTTTCATGAAGTAATCACAAAGAAAGTTACAATCATTTAAAAGCTCCAAAACAAGAAAAATCTCATGAAAGCAGCTTATAATGTAATAATTAACAAATTAAACAAACAAACAAAAAATTACAACTATAACAAGTAGTGTAAAGAATAAAATATAGTTAAAATAAAAACAAAAAAAAAATTGGAATATATATTGTAATGGTACGAACTCTTGGGGTTAAACCTGGGTGAAGGTACTTATCAATACAAAATTTAAACACAAATATATAATGAATAACTATGAGGAATGAACACGAGAGATCAACACAGAACTAACTATAAGTTCACCCAGTATTACACAAAAGTAATAAGGCTTCATCATCATGAATAATCAACAATAAAACTCAGCAGTCAATTTTGTGACTGGATTTGAAATGAGTCTACTATAGACAAGACTATTCATTTAACCTTTGTTAAACTTAGGGCAGCAATACAACTTAATAATTTGGATGCACAAAAATTAAGTTCCATTCTATAAGAATATAACAATTAAAAATAATGCTGGGATACTAAAAATACTGATCATCATCAATGCTCTGGCCACTTAGTATCATTAATGTACTAGCGGACTAGAAACTTAATTTCTAAATAAATAATTAAAATGAAAAGTAGAGCATGGACGTCAAAGGATATCACCTTTGTACCATCCAGAAACCCCTTTTATATAATAAGCCTGTTATGCACAAATCCAATTCGGTGAACAAAAGCTCTATAACTGTTACTGTGAGCAAAAGATATAATATAATAATTAATAATATTTTAGGATTAAATAAATTCATTAGAATAATTTAAAAAATATTCCTTTTAATAATAACTCTGAAATGGATTGTTTTTGTTTTATTGTTAATTATAAAAATGCTAATAAAAATTAAGTGTTCTTTGTTTCAATTTGAAAAAAGAACTCAAAATAACTCAAGTAGCTGATGTATGTATACAGTTAACTTCTAATATTCAAGATACATTTCATAATGAAATGAAGTAAAATTATTATCATCAAAGCATATATATATATTAGTCAATGTTATTAACACCTTTCAATGAAAGGTTTTTATGGACAGTGAATCAGAAACTGTTTTGGGCAGGGATTTGCTGTCATTCAAATGATTTTCTTCATGTAAGAAAAGTTCTAATTCTCAATTTTATTTAGAAATGAAAGTGAACTGGAGTCATTGTGAAATACATTTATTAAGGTGAGATCTAATACGAGTTCTTTTTGGAAAATAGATTTTAATTCTATTTAATATTTTTCATTTAAATATATGTATAGTGTCAGATCTCACTGTGACCGAATTTATAATTTATTTAAACAATTTTCCTTTCCATTATTAAGACATTATAATTTTGGCTGAAACTTGGATTTCTTTGGAGGAACAAAATTTATATGATTTAGATGACTATTCTTTTGTCTTGCACAGTCAGGTGTAATGGTTTTTATAAAAACAGAGTTTAAATTTTGTTTTTATTATTTTGATATTTACTTCTGCAGAGTGTTTTATTTATATTGGTCTTAAAAGATTTTATTTTTATCCTAATGACCAAGTCTTATATTCTTTAATGCAGCAGACATATTGTGAATTTAGAAAATTTTGCCATTACCCTCATTAATTTCAGTCATAAAATCCATATATCTACTTTGGTGATTTCTTAAAATCATCAATAAGCAGCACACAAGCAGTTGATAAGGAATACAATTGACATCTCAAGATATTTGGTTTCTACATGACTTTTTTCACGTATCATTGTAATCAAAAATTCAGAACTCTTAGTTTTATTAAATATTTTTATTGAATGCCTTTTTAAATATGCAATTAGTCATTTTTTTGCCATAAGAGAAAGCTATTGTTTTCTTTTAATTTTCAAATAAAATAAAAATTATCTATTTTACAGTTTATCAAAATCGATAATTTAATAAACAAATATAGTTTAAAGTATTAACTTTGCAAATAAATAAAAATGATTAACAAAGTGGAGATAATAGATCGAAAAATAGTTTTTTATTAATGACAAACAAAACAAAAGTAAATATGTATTTCAACAACTTCTCTGAAAAAACTATTGCATTGATTAAAAACTACAAAGTAAACATTACATAGTTAAAAAGAAATAAATATTATTAATTTTTTCAAAAGAATAACAAACAAGTAAAGAAAGAAATTAAAACAAAATTTATATACAATCCAATAAAAATTAATGCCGAACATGTGCATTAATCATTTTGACCCTGTTTGAAAAGACGACTATTTTTATTTATTCTTTAATTTTCCACCAAAAATAGTGACATCTATGAAAGAAAATTGTAATTAAAATGTATATTTTTACTAAACTTAAAAATAACTATTAGCATTTATTTTAATTCATTTTTTGCCATTAACAAACACAATGGAAAAAGTGACAACACTTTACAGTGTAAACATGACTTTGAGTCTGGTTTTATTGCAGAGTTAAAAATTCTTGCAATGTATTCAGGGTTTCACACATTGCAAAGCAATATGACAATGTAATCTAATTTTAAATCCTCAAAATAAAAACTTTAAATGGGTGAAAAAAATATTCATATAAGATATATACATATAAAATCTGGTTAAAGACTAGAATTTAAAATTAAATAATAAATAAAAAGACATACACAAATAAATTTACTTTCTATTATGAACAAAAATTACTAACTCACTGATTATTTGATATTAATTAAAAATTAATTTTTAATGCTTGATATTAATATTCTTTAGTTATATTTTCTATAAAATATATTTATTTTGGCATTGATATTCAAAATTTCTTTAACAGTACCAATTAAAAATGTGCATTGTTCTAATTGATATGGTAAAACCTGGAAATATCAGAACAGGGAGAAATCAAATAATAAATAAATAACTGAACAAATTTATTATCTCTAAAGAAAAATTCATCTTAACAAATATTTAAATAAAAAATAATTCACAAGAATGTTATTTGTTTTCACAATATCAAGTAATAATAATTTCTATCAATATTATGATGAAAATCAATTATCATTTACATAGTTAATATTCAATAAATGGTTTTTTTAGAATACTGATTTTAAAAACTATTTAGCTATCTTATTCTTAAAAACATTATTAGAAATTAACAATCATACTTGTTTATAATAGTTACGAGATGCATGATCGGAGGTTAATTCCTTTCTGCATAAAATAAATTTTTGTCCATCTCATAGGCTTTTCATTATGACTGAAAAAACAATTGATAAAGTATATTTAGGACTGGGGTGGGCAATTGTTTTGGCTCGGGGGCTGCAGAGGTTGGCGGAGAGCCGCATCAGGGCCACTTTGTGAAAGCGAAGGTTAGCGGAGGGCTGCACCTTTTTTCATGACACAATAAACACACTGCTTTATTCCCTATATTACCAAAGAAATATTTGTTTGTCCACTCTTCATTAAACACATGCCATTCATCACCGATTTTACATTTTTTCAGAGGGTTCATGGTTTCACTAAAGTTGGAAATGTATGCTAATGCAAAGACAAAATTGATATTAACCAGATCAACTGGAAAAGCACTGCACATTGTATTTACACTGCACATATGCATTGATGTAACCATCCTAGTGGAAAATAAGAGCCGAATCTTCGGTCATGCACGGAAAGGAAATCTCAGTTCAAGGCGGATTATTCTGATTGTCTTGGCAGGCTGCATAAAAACTCTTAACAGGCCACATGTGACCCTTGCCGACCCCTGATTTAGAATATTTTCCACTACCATATTCACCTTTACCTTTTATAGTAAATATGTTTGTATCTGGTTGCCTGCTTATTTATTTTACCAATTCTGATCTGAAACATTATATGAATAGAAAAACCTATTAACTTCATATACCCTCACTATTAACTATTTGTTAGTATACATTTTTTCATATGATATACATATAAAAATGTACAAGAAAAACAGTAATTACATTGTATGTAGTGCTTAAAGTACCCTTATTATTTGCTAATAAATGAATTTTATAAAATTAATTTGACATACTAATATGTTTGTATCAATTTGTATCTCCTTTGTTAAGTTTAATCTGCTATGAGTATTTCTAAAAGCCATCACACCTATCAAACAATAATTACTTAATAACCACATTTATTTCTCATTGTGACAAATTCAGTTAATTGCTATAAAACTAGCAAAGAGAAAACAATTCAACATTGACTTCTCAACATCTCTACTAATCACTTTCAAAAATAGTGAGAAAATCTCATTGTTCAGCCGTACAATGCATACCAATCTAAACTTTATTGTGTATGTTATAGTGATACTTTGAGTCAAATGGAAATTATATCTCACCCCTGTTGTTGTTCTTATATTTATTATTTTGTTTTAAAATTACAATTTTATAATATTTTATTTTCAGTGCTTTTTTGTTTTTCTCTACATAATTTATTTGACTAGCAGTTTTCTTCCAGAAGTTATTTTTATTTACTTTTTTATGAAACAAATAAAGCCCCCAAAATATTGGAAAAATAATTAAAAAAGATTTTAAAAACAAAAAAAGTATAAAACTTTAAATTCTAAGCATGTTATTATCATGATACACCACAAAGTGATCAGAGAAATAAAACAAAGAAAAATCAATCGCAAAAATAAATTATCATATCTAAAATTCAAAATCGGAACTCCCATTTTACTTCATTTATATACTTTCCATATAATTTCATTTTATGTCATGACTAAATTACAAATTCACAATATATTAAAAAAGTTTATTATATATTTTATTTAGATTTGGTTAATCATAAACGCAAAGTAAGCCTTTTAAAAAAGAAATTAAATTTTGTATACTTGAAAGTCTGAGTTCAAACCCCCTATATATTACATATATAAGTGCAGGTATGAAAAAGCCTGTACTGTAGAAAAAAAATTCATATTTCAAAATAAAGTGCGGTAAGGTCTGCCCATACCTCATATATGTATGTAAATGGATTATGTTCTGTACATGAGGGGTCAGAGGGACTTGTGGTCAACATGGGTAGGATGAGAAGGTTGGCACTAAGGTGAGCTTTGGGCATTCCATCATTAGATTTTCAATGAAATGGATGGCTGAAAAGTTGTGGGGTGGAGTGGTTTGAAGCCTGTCCATTAAAGTATGAAGATTGGCTATCTTAATATAAGCTGTGCTTTGATTGTATATATGTGTGGAGATGATAATCTGGACCAACTGACGAGTGCTGGTTTAGCATGAAATATGTGTATTGGTGATTATTTATCTTTTCGACATGTGTGTAATCAAGTGCATCAGTGATAGCATGGATGGTTGAGGGTCGTGTGAAGGTCTGAGTTCAAACCCCTATATATTACCTATATAACTGCAGGTACAAAAAAGCCTGTACTGTAGAAAAAAAATCATATACTTTATTCCAAATGATGGTTTTAAAATTGTTACCTTTTGATTTCCAAGTGTCAAACTTACTCCACCCACAACTTTGACACCATTCACTCCAGATAAATCCAGTAATGATTATCACTAATCATTTATTAAACTAGAGATTATCTCTAGTCCAGATATAAACTTTAAACTTCAGTTAAAAATTAATACACCCAATTTTTAATTAAACATGCACACACATTGAACTATTCATATTTCTCTTCCCCATGTGTAATATCTTTTATAAATGATACGAGTTTAAAAAAATGGGTAGTGGTGTGTAGGTTATACACACTTCCAAGCAGCTGGCCTGGGTTTGCTTCCCGGTCAATGCATTGGCATATGAAAAAAAAAACACACATTATTCCCTTTTTTTCTTTATTAAACAAGATAAAACATAAACTATTTTTAATTGATTGAAATATGTGACTGTCATTGTTTTAAATTAAATCATTTTGATTTAAATTGAGCTGCATATAGAAGCTTGCTAATAAGTCAAACAACCCTTTGATTCCTCTTTGAGGCTTTAAAGGAACCACTAAGCAGGGAAAATTCCTAATGTCCATTCCAAACAATCTTGCTGTTGCAGTAGTTATTTTTAATTGTTCACATAGTAAAGTAACTAGGAAGGGCTGTTATCCAACATGAATCAGCTAACATTGTTAGTTTACTAGTTTTTGCCTAAGAATATTGGCTGATAGTTCTTAACTAAAATATCAGTTGAGTTTCTTGAAGATAGAATGAATGTGTGTATTAATAATTTTTTTTCTTATTGATACTTACAATACTATGATTTTAATTCCAAGAAAGGTGTAAAATCATCAGTAAAGGCAGGAATTTAGTAGCCAAATGCACAGGATAATAAGAATCCTCTAACTACAAACTAGGCTGCCATTCAATGATGATCTTTTATGTAAGCAGTTACCTATAATTGCAAAAGTAAAGGAAGAATTGGATATTGTAGGCCTTTGGAAAGTTAGCAGAGAAAAAGAAAATTAATTTAAAAAGTGGGTATGTATTTTACAATCACACACAAATATTAAAAGCATAAGTGGAATGGGATTCATTATAAATAAAAAGTGAAAGAACAGCATTACAGAGATTGATAATATATTAGCCAGTGGCAAGATTAGTTATTCAACTTAATGAAAAATATCAAATTATGTCCAATAAGTTCTCCTTATGATACGAAGAGACTTTTTATTTAGATATACAAGATGCTTTAGATCAGACCAAACAATATTTTACCATTATCATAAAATAATTTAATCCCATTAATAAAAAATGAAAATTCTGTGGATAAATGTGATCTAGGTGACAGAAATAAAAGAGGTCACAGATTTGTCAAATTCACACAAAAAATGGTATATTATGAATTCTTTTATGGAGAAAAATACTAAATGAAGATACAGCAGAACTAGATTATATTTTGACTTAACATAAAATATATATTTCAAGATAGGATGTTTGTAGTAGATTTAACATAAGAAGTTACCATTCATTAGTGAGATACATGTTAAAGCAAAATTTAAAAGATAAAAACTGTTGGTATCAAAACAGACCATATTATTAGTTAATATTTCAATGAGAAATACTCTAATGAATTTAAACTAGAATGTGCAAATCATTTTCAAATATTAACAGTTTTTGAATATGATTCAGACTTGATTGAAGTCAATAAGAAAATAAATGATATTCTATTAAGAATTGCAAAAAAGATTGTTGGGACAAAAAACCAGAAAAAGGCTGCAAAATTATATCTTAGTATAGGGAAAAAATTGTATCACCCATAAAAAAGAGATAAACTATTATTAAAAAGAGAGATGACATCATAAAATATGCGAAAGAGTTTTGTAAAGAATTATAATTACAGCAATAACAAAATATCACCTAAAATTATTACATTTTCTGAATTGTATCATACCATTTACACTTTCTTAAACACTTTATCAATACTCTTTATTTATATCAAAACTAACAGTTTCAACTGTCCTGCAGTCATCATCAGACCTCTTTACAATAGGATTATAAAGAGCTGTGATGATGACTGCAGGACAGTCAAAACTGTTAGTTTTGATATAAATAAAGAGTATTGATAAAGTGTTTAAGAAAGTGTAAATGGTATGATAGGCTAAAGTAGAAATCAATATATAGGAAAAGGAAGAAGAAGAAAATTATATTTTCTGAATTGCCAAGTATTTTAAATGAAATGGTGAAATTTACAATTAAATCTATACGGAAAAGAAAAGTTCCAATAAATGATGGACTTATTATTGATATTTTAAAAGAAGCAGACAAAAAATTAAAAAAAAATGTTGGTGAAACTATATAACATGTCTAAATGATACAGATATACTAAATGATTGGAAGAATGACATAATACAGATATTTAAGGAAGATAGTAAAGAAGATATAAAAAATGCAGATATGTATCAATTCTATACAAAATCTTTACTAAGATAAATTACAATTCATCCTTAATCAACCAAAAGAAACAACTGGATATGGATTGCATCCAAGTAATTATAGAAAGGTCCAGTGAATATAAATGGCCATTATGCTTTAAATTTGTAGACTACGTAAAGGCATTTGATTCTATAAGTGTTTCTATAATGATTGAACAATTGATCATCAAAACATAACCCCAGAATATTGTTATATTCTGAAAAATATTTATTAAAATTTAACAGCAAACATTAGATTACATATGATACTAAAAAGATTAACAATAAGAAGGGGTGATTCCGTATTACCAAAAACGTTTTATAGCAGTTTTTCAAAAAGTATTTTGTGGATTAAAATGGGAAGCTAAGGGAATAAAAATATGTGAAGATTATTTAAATCATCTATATTTTGCAAATAACATGACTGTTCTCGCAAATAATACTTTAGAGTTTCAAGAAATATTACAAAAGTTATCAGATGGAATTTAGAAAATAGGACCAAAGATAAATATTAAAAAGAATAGTCATGTTTAATGGATTTTCTCAGATGGGAAAAAAGAGAATGATAATCACAAGTAGAAGAAATTAACTTCTTACAAATATCTTGGCCCGATAATTAATAGAGATGGAAACATAATGATTAAAGTTAATTGTAAAATTAAACTTGGATAAAGTGTTTTTAATAGAAGTAACTTAGTATTAAAATGAAATATATCTATGTATTTAAAAAGGAAAGCTTTTAATATATGTATTTACTGGTTTTACTTACGGATGTGAAACTTGGACACTTAACAGAAAAGCATTTCAGAGATTTTGGATCATGAAACAAAGTATGGAGAGATGTATGTTGGGAGTGAACAATATTGAAAATGAAATACTTGGGTGAGAGAATAAACAGGTGCCACTAATATCATTGAAAGACTGAAATGAAATTGGATTGGTCAATTTCTGGATGAGATGATAATAAATGAACAACTGAAGTTTTAAATTGCATCCAAAGAGATTTTAAGAGCTATAAAGAGATTACATGAGTGTGAATGAATGATATAAGAAAGCTTTCAGGTGTGACATGGAAAAGAGAAGCCTTTAAACATTGACAAAACATGGAGAGATCTTCAACTTGCAGTAGGCTGATAATGGTTGAAAATGATGATGATAGTTTAAATTGAATTAATATTTAAATATTTTATAAACTATCACTACATGAAGCTTTTCTTAGATTGAGTATATTCAATTTGCTACAGTTCAAAACACATAATACTTTTTATTTTCTTCTTGATTAAATTTTTTTCGCTGCTCAAAATCTCTTCTGTCAAAAAATGTTTAAATTGTTTCCCTCAATATGTCTTATTATATTGTATTTGCTCCTCACTGATCATTTCTTCCCATTCATTGGGTATTCTCTCACATTTTCTTGATCTTCTGTTTAATAATCAATCATCACCTCTGACATTTTGTTTTTATTCATTCTTATAATATGATCAAACTATCTTAATCTTCTTTCTTCAATAATTGTTATCACATTATTTCATTCTAACCACTTCTCAATCACATGACCTACCCTTTTTTTCTATTTTTTTTTTACTGATCTCCAATAATCCATTTCCATTACTAACAAGTATGCTCATTTGCATATGTAATTGTCCACATTTCATTTCCATGTAAAAATATGCTCTATATTAGGCCATCATATGTAATTTTTTGTTTTCATTGACATATTACTATTCCACAAAAGTCAATTGAGCATTCTTATTATCTTTCTTTTTAATGACTTTTTTTTCTTTCAAAGATTGATCTCAAATATTAAAGACTACTCATTTCATATTTTCTTCCATAAATAGTCAATATATTATTTCCTTCTATTGTCAAACACTTTGTCTTCCTTTTATCAAATACTATGTCTTTCCAAATTTGCTATTTAATCCCCAGTTGTGGAATTCATCCTTAATTGTTCTGATAATATATTTAATATCTGTCACTACATTATTTTATATCTGTTTTATCACACTTCTGTATTCATTTCTTTAAAGATATATGAAAACAGGTAATTGAACAGAGTTGGCAATGCATAACATCTTAAAGTAGTTCTTTTATTGTCATAAATTCCTTTGACAATTCCCAATCCATCTTTAATTGACATCTATTTTTGTTATCTTTTTCTTTAATACATTAATCAACACCATTTCCAGTACTTTTTGTAGCAATTTTCAAGAGATTATCATAAGTCATAAAAATTATACGGCTTTGATTTTATCCATTAATTTTCCAAATGGAAATAGATGGTCTATGCATAACTATTATGAAACTGCAGTTTATTATATTTCTCCAAATGATTTCTTACAATTCTTTACAATACCTTCTTATAGTACCGTAACACATATTCCTCTATAGTTCACACATTTCATTGTGATGATGAAAGGATTCTTCCTCTTTTACAACGCTGATACTGTGGGTTCAATTTTGAGAACCATCTTTCTGTAGACAAGAAACTGGTTAGTGGGCAGTGAGGAGAGATTTAATTTTATGAGGAAGTCTGTGTGCTCTCTTTAAAAAGTATATCAATCTGTCAATCAATTTGAGAATGTTTTCTCCATTATATTTTATCAGTTCCAAATTAATTCCTCCTGCTCTAGATATTCTTCTGTTTTTTTCTATTCTATATTTTTCTTAACACGTTCTTTTTTTCCAGCTTCAAATCCCACATCTTCAAATATCTATCTTTCACAATCCATCATGACATCTCTTTCTTCATTTAAATATGTAGTCTACTTCATTATTCTAATCATAGTCATTTTCATATTATATTGTTCTCTATTTTCATATCCATTATCACTCTCTATCAATCTCTGGAATTCTATTTTTGCTTCACCTTTTGCACATTTCATCTACCATTGTTCACTTTTTTTGTTTTTACAATTATTTTTTTAATTCATAATTTAATTTCCTATAAATTTTAGCCATTTCATATTTTTTTGATCCTATCCTATTTTTTGATATATTTTCATCATTTCTCCATAATGTCTTCTTTCATTCAAGTTTTATTCTTCATTATATCCTTAGATCTCAAAACTTCACATGCAACCTTTCTAATATAGCTATAAATTTCTGAATTGTCATCCAAATCTAATTCATTCTCTTTTGTCTAAACGTATTTTAATACTTTTATCATTCAACAATTCAGTTGTTAAACTTTTTTTTGTGTTGGATCAATATTCCATATCGTGTGATTCTTTTCTATTTACCTTTTCCAAGATCATAAAAATAACAGCTTTCAACAAATAGCAATACTTACGATACTATCCTCCTTTGAAAACCCTGACACCGTTAACCCCAATTGAATTTCTTTTACCTATAATATAATATTGATTATAAGTTTCTTTGTCTCTAAGTAACTTTGTGTTGTTTTATGTTGAAAAAATATATTATTTTTAGTTGATTATATAGCTGTATCAGCTAATTATCATTCTCATTTCTATCTTTTTTCTCAAATCTTCCCATTACATCTTCATATTTTTCCTGACCAATCCTTGTATTCAAATCTCTCATAATTATAATTTCTCTTTATACTTATATAGCTGTATCAGCTAATTATCATTCTGATTTTTATCCTTCTCTCCAAATCTTCCCATTATATCTTCATATTCTCCCTGACCAATCCTTGTATTCAAATTTCTCACAATTCTAATTTCTCTTTACATTTGCACTAATTAAAATTAGTCTTAAAAATTAAATGAAAAATTAGATTTTATCTATAATAATGCTCTAAAGCTATTGGGAAAAACTATTTTTCTAACATTTTTTTTTAATGATAGTTTCACACCAAAACTTTGATTCTTAGACTTACCCACTGCCTTCCGAGATCCAGAATAGTCTGTCTGGTAACTCCAGGAAGAATTAATCCATTCAAAGGTGGGGTGATTAATTCTTTTTCTGAAATAGATTCAACAAAAGTCCATTAAAAACAATCTAGTAAAATAATGAACAAGAAAAACTTATAAACAAAATTATTTATTTGTCAAAGAAACAAAACAAAATATTATTGAAATAAAATAAAATACAACATTGTTTAAGTAGAAAGAATATAAGTATGAAAGTTAAAAGGTGGATTGAACAATTAGGCAACAAAGTTTTGGAATCAAGTGATATCCTATCACTTGATTGTAACAGTGAGATTAGGAAATATAAGACTCTGAAGAAGATTGCTGGGGCAATCAAAACTGTAAACAGAAGGAAAGGATGGATAATAAAGCATTGTAAAAGTAATATAGAGTTTCATCAATTAATTATTATTTGATACCCTATCATTGGAAATAGCTGGATATTGCTATATTATACCATACCCAGAGACATCTGTTGTAACTATCACTTCTTAGTCATTGCAGCAGTGGATGAAAAGTTCACTCAATGTTAGTAACTCCTTAGCCTTCTTGAATCCTTATCATGCTCTATTCCCCAATTCAATTGTTGTTTATCTTTTAGCAATTGATGTAAAGCCATAACTACACGTGATTTGCTAAATTATGTCTGAACCTTATCATAAAACTTCTTAAACTGTTTTTTGTCTCAGGAATATAGATTTTTATTGCAATTATTTATGAAATGAAATTGATATCACAATAATCGTCCAAAAGATAATACTTTTTTGATTATATAAAACCACAACATTTCTTCTTTATTCTCCTTAGTCTAAATAATAATCGGTTTGTTCTCCTGATCTAAAAATATCCCATTCTCCTTACTTTATTATCTTTTAAGATATCATTATGTAAGTAGTCCTTTTCCACTCTGACCCCACCAAACTTTCCTTGGTTCAAAGACTGCACCTTTCAGATTCCAATGAGGATCTTCTTTTTGCAATTTTATATTTTTATTTCTTGAAATGAATTATTGATAACTAAATTACCACATGCTTTAACCTAGTAGCATCATACAAATATGGATTATAGAAAAATATCTTTGGCTCATTCTCCGTGATTGTTTTCAAAACAGAAGAACCCATTTTTCAACACTTAGGTATCATTTCATCTTAATTTGAAAAATTAATTAACTTCAAACAAAAGTGTATTTACTGTTTGAATTAAAATTATTAACAGATTTACCTAAAAATAATAAGACAATCTTGGAATTTAGAACAGTGCACCAGCAAACTTTGAATATTGCTCTCATTAATTCTTAAAGCTCATTGCAAGCTATAGTTTTTACATTCATTGACATATAAATCAGTTTTATGTGATAGTTAGTGATAAATAAACAATCAAATGGTTTTAACATGCAGGAGCTCATAAGAAATTTAAAAGCCACAAATACCAAAACTAGAATCATCCAAGAATTTAATGTTACAGAATATGACATTCAAACATTACATTGGACCACATAGGGCATCTTTAGCAATATTCATATTCATCAAGTTAATATTCTTCATTTCAAATAATGACTTTATTTTTTTTTTTTTAGATTTAATCCCAAGAAACACATAAAAGAAGCAAAAGAAAAAAAAGCATTAGAGATTAAGTATCTTGAATTTTATTCTTAAATATTTTCTTTTTTTTTTAATCTATATTTTTAAAATGTATTTTTCCGTTTTCATTCTTTTGACTATTATATTACATATACATATAGACTGTCCACAAATCCCAGTTTTCCCAAATTTGTCCCAGTTTTACCTCTCTTGTCCTGGTGACCTAACATACTCTTTCAAGACAGTTAATTATCCCAGTACTCATATTTATTTTTACATGTATTTTTTAACTTTATATTTAATTTATATTTTTTATATTTAATTCGCATATTTATTTTAAATTAATATTTATTCATTTAATATTTTATAATTAATTTTTTGATTGGTTAATCAGTAATTTTCCCCAAATGGAAGTAGCTCCCCATTATTTTGGTAGTTGATAGTAATAAGTGATTTCAATTTGTGATTTTTCCCCCCCATGTGTCATAGCATCAGCCAGGAAGCGAAACGCTAACCCAGGACAACTGTTTGTAAAGCAGCTGTCGCTGACCTCTCGACCACCAATGCTTGATTGTGATTTTCTTTTGATAGATGATATATGTATACAAACAATTATCTTTTGCTTTTGTTTGTATTACGAAATGAGTATATTGTTAGTAATGTAATTGTAATGATATGTTTTGTGTTTTTTTTGGGGGAAGGGGCGTAGATCCTGGTTAGGACTTGTCAAAATATGAAAACCCTATACACATATGATTTCATTAATTCAAAATAAATACATACAAAATATATATAAAGAAAAGCTTGGTTTAATCCCTTTACAGCATGGTATGCTAAACATGCTTTCAAATAACTGACAGTCATATTTATAGCAATAGGATTGTCCTATTGCTATGAATATCACTATCTGTTGGTCTTAAGCTTGCTTAGCATACCATGCAGTTAAAGGATTAAACCAAGCCTTTCTTTATATACATTTTGTATGTATTTATTTTGAATTATATTTTTCAGAGGAAAGTTTTTAAAGATTGAAGTTACATAATATAGGTGCAGTGCTCTCAGATCCAAGTCTCCTCACTGATGAAAGCCATAAGTCAGAAATTAGTTTGGGAATATTGGATGAGTTGGCACTAGATAGGGATTTTATGCACAAGCCTTCTGGCATCCATTGATTACTCTGTCTTGCTTAGAGTGGCACTACTGTATGGAGAGAGTTTTGCTTATTTTAACAACAGTTATGAGCAAGCATGGAAGATAGT
This sequence comes from Epiperipatus broadwayi, assembly GCA_028023455.1. Classification (NCBI taxonomy): domain Eukaryota; kingdom Metazoa; phylum Onychophora; class Udeonychophora; order Euonychophora; family Peripatidae; genus Epiperipatus; species Epiperipatus broadwayi. Next base: position 6,733,952 of record JAQFVV010012454.1, on the reverse strand, counting down.
GATCATGTGATGATTTCATTAACTATATATATATATGGAAAAATTAATGTTACAATTATTTTTAAATATAGTTCATACTAGTTTTCGTTTTTAACGCCTATGACTATTTGAATGACATAATAATTCACCTCTTATTATCATTTCAGAATTTTCTCTAGAATATATATATAGTATTAAGATATATAGATGTGAGGATAAAATTTGATTTCTAAACACGACATACATATAGAATAAGTATAATATATGCAAGCAATATGATAAATAACTAATGCGTGAACTGCATTACATTTTAAATACAACATTTCACTTCTGAACCTCTTTGAAAATCTGGCAGGTATATTTGCTAATAATAGTTATTCAACACATCTTGCAAAATTAACACAGCATACAGATCAAAAGGTCAATTTACTCCGTTTGTAATTTTACAATTTCATTGGGGAATAACTCATTTCAACCTTGTGAAACACAAGCCATTTTTGCAAAGAATTGTAACAAAACTGTTTCTGACAGCCACCACAAAGGATTGTTGTTTTAGGACAAAGTTAATGAGATTTTTAATTATCGGCCTAATTTTGTAATTATAATCTTCACAGATCTGACTGTTTTCATTCAGAACACAGATTAAACAAATTCAGTTCTATTTTAAAAGAAACCTTTTGATAATAATAATAAATAAATAAAAACAACAAAAAAGAATAATAAAAATCATAATCCCTCCACTTAAAAACATATTAAGAGCAGATAATCCAAGTTTTAATATATTCATATCTCGAGCTAAATTAAAGTTATAATAAAATAAAAGTCTCAGTTCGAACCCCGCATATATTACATATATAAATGCAGGTTTAAGCCTGTACAATGTATTAATAAAATAAAAGATAACTAAACACAAGCAAATAATATAGTACTCTCTTATATCTTGTTATATTCAAGTTCAAATTAAGCATTGATGGCCTAGTGATTAACATAGCTGCCTTCCAAGTAGCTGGCCCGGGTTCGCTTTCCGATCAACGCATTTGACATATGAAAAAAAAAGGTCCAAAATTTGAGAATAATAGTGAGCCATATAATGTTTTAACAAACTTATACATATATGTGAGTGTAAAGAATTATAATAAACCAAAAGAGCACATTCAATCAATGTTTTAATCTTCTTCAAATGAAACCATTTAACCATGTCAACTCAAGATTCATGAATTTTAACCGTAATACACTGTCAATTAATTAAAGATAATCTATTTCTATTTATAAAAATCACTTCCTTAGTTTTTTCTCTTAGTATGGTTTCTTTCCTCTAAAGAATCTTAGGATATTCCAGATCGAAATTGAATAGACGCATATATATATATGCTAAGGTTAAAATTCATGAAATTTGACAGAGAGCATATCATATTTGAATTTAAATGGTTTTCATTTGAAGGTTAGGAAATTAAGTGAAAGTGCTTCTGTGGTCTACTATAGTTATTTATAAAATATATTATCACCATTATAATTCAATGTTTTTATTACAATAATTATTCATTAATGGACATTTTATTTCATTGATATATATAGTACATGCACACATATGAAATGCCAACAAAAAAATTAAATGTTGAAAAACAAAATTTCCTTTTTTTTTCTTAACTTGCCAGTAGGGACAATAGCAGGTAAGGAATTATGGGTACTTGGAATGCTATATAATAGTCAAAGAAAAGTACTATTTGGTAAATAGATTTGAACAATAGCAATAATTAAATATTGTAGGACTTTTTTTATCAATAAAACTGAAATGAAATTTTATGGCATAATTTATTAAACTTAAACCCAATGAAACTAAAAACTTACAGAATATGCTTATATAATATGGTATAGTACATTTGTGAGTATAAGTTTCGATAGAGATTTACTGGCTAATATTTTTCTGATTCTCAAAAGTCTACATAAAAATTTTAAATTCATCATAATTAATTATCTTCCAAAAACTATTATTTGCACATACTTTTCAAAGCTTTTTTAATACATTTTTGTTCTTATTTTATATTTCAAATATTCAAGGCTAATCCTTCTTTTAAAACATCAATTAATTTTGCATTGCCTACCTTTTTTTCTGCTACTCTTTGCATTACTTATATCATTCTTTTTCATATCCTTTAGAGATCTTTCCAATATATCCTTCATAAATTTTTACTTTTATGTATATGTCTAACTCAATTCCTTTTACAATTTTCTTTACTTTTTGCAAACTTTTAACATTATTAACTCCAGACTTCCAAATTAGTTTTTACATTTCTCTTCAAATCAGCTACTTTACAACTTTTAATCTTTTCCACTACTTTTCCTAATAACTTAAGTCTGCACTCATTACCCTTTTTAAAAAAGTAACTTTAATGAGAAGCAAATAAATTCCTACTCTTATTACAGCTTGTTTATCTCTTGAAATTATCTTTATCATTATTTCCAATGACCATTCTTAATATTTTAATCAATGCTATAGATTTTAATAAGTTTGTTTTTCAACTCAATTTCTCTATAAATCGTATTAATCCTGTAACATCTGTTAAACTGATTATTGACATCAGGCAGTATCATAAGCAGTAATTTTTCTCTACTCTTGTACTCATTTAACTATTACTATGATAATTACAAAAAATGTCCAGAATACTGCAATGATGTTTTTCTCACTTTGGCATTAAGTCACTCTCTTGTGACTATCTTAGTGCTTGCTTGATAAAAAAAACTGGAAGCAAAATAGTATTGATATCTTATTTTTTTTTAAAAAAACCCAAGATATTAACATTATAAAAAAACTTCCTACATTTGAGCCTCTGATGCATGTTTTTGTTTAGATTTCAAAACAACAAAGTATATTTTCTGTAGTTTTTTTTAAGTATTTATGATTATTTTTGCAAACGTTATGGTAATATATATTTTTTGAGAAGAATAATGTGATTAGATTCAGATTTTATTTGCGAACATTTACTTTTAAAAGAAGACAACTCAAAAGAAATTATTAATATACAAAAACAATTTGCAATTAGCTGAAAAAGAAATGTTCTATATTGACCAAAGTAATTATAATTTATCATTTTTTTAAATAATTATAAATAAAATTTTAAATATTTTTTTTTTTTTTTTTACTCCTATGTAACCTGAACAAAAATTCATTTGGGCTTTAAAATGAAAACAAATCTTTTTTTAATTCATAAATAATTTTATCAGTAATATATAGCATTGTGAAAAAGGTCTACATTACTTTTTGGCTCACTACATAATATATAAAGGCTTCCAATAAAGGCACAAAAATATCTAGATGTATGTTCTTGGGGAATAGACAATCTTTCTAGAAAATAATTATGATACATTTTTTTTGACTTACAATTATGTACATAGTTTTACAATTCATGTGATTTATTACAATGATCTAAGATGTATAAAGTGATAGTAAAGCTCAGAATGAAACATTTGTTTGAGTTATAGTTATAGTCTGATTTTCTTGAAAGTAAAACCTAGTGCATGCATCAAAAACAATTAAACTTAGTTGAATGCATAAAGACATTATTTTGGAAAAATAATACAATAATAAACAATGCAGAAATATCTCTTTCAACTGGTGAAAAATGCATTATAATTCTGAATATATTCAAATATTTTTTATCATAATTGCATGAAAAGAGTCATTCTGACATGTAGTGAAATCTTCTATAAAATAAAACTTGTATTGAAAATCCCATACATAAATATTTTGTTAAAATATTACATTAAGGTAAAAAATTACATTCGCTGTGATTCTCAACATCCTTTTGATATTAACATTCTTTCATGATATTATAGTCTTTATATAATGGGTTGTACATCTAACTAGCCATATCTATGATCTGTAGTTTATGTCCGAGATGTGTACTTTGTAAATTTTCAAATCATGATCAGATTTACCCTTTTTTCTTCAAACTATCATGTACAGCCTACTTAGATAATCATTTAATTATGGATGGTAAATTGATATCTAATATTAATTCGTTAAAAAAATAAAGTTCTCAAGTTAATTTAGATAAATTAGACATGCATCAGCACTATTGTAAAAAACAAAAATTCATTTGTAATATGATATGGTCTGTAGTGATAGATAAGGAAGTATTATTTTCCTATAGACACAGGATAATATTTAAGTTTAATTATACGACAAAAAAAAAGACGTTAGAAACTGACATTTAAACATTACTACCTATACATATATATTTAAACATTACTACATATATATATAATCAAAATTACCCCAAATCCAAAACTCAACTAGACTAGCCAAGAAAGTAAAATCTAAAACACAACTCTAATGGTTTCACTGCTACAAGCAGACTTCTCAAATGTAAAGAACTACAAAACAACAGCATATTTATATTAAACATTATCCATAATTCTATTTACTTTCCATCCACTCTTAATATTAAAAGAATTTTTAATGTTTATATATATTTAAAGAAGAATAAAAATACCACAATGATGGAATAATAATCTGCTAGTCTTTAGCTCATTTGCATAGAATAAAGGAGTTCTATTTAGTATAATTTATATTACAGTATTGAAACGGAAATCTCCAATCCCTTTCCGTTTCACCATCAACCTAATGACCTACTCATCTAAACTAATTTCGAACCTATTTTTAATGTAAAAATGTAATATATAAGTCGAGCGGGAAAACTTTGCTACAATGGCCGCTTGAATGGCATCATCCATTTACATACGAAAACACGCTATAATTAGACAGGTTTGATACAATTATAGCGGAGAAATGCTCATAATTTATTATAAAATGTTTTATTAATTTTCAGTCAATTCTTAATTATATTCGCTATTATATTCGTATGTGGATGGATAAGTTAAACATTGGAATGATATATATATATATTTAAGTTTAAATAAAGATACTGTAAAACATTTTCTTTAAATTATATTTAACGGTTTTCTGATTTAATGTTTTACATATATAGTTGAAACAAGTATTTTCTTTAAATTTGCTTTTTTTTTAATAAACAAATATGTTAAAAGTTATTTAGTTTTATAAAATAAGAATTATCTGTTCGCAATTAAAAATGAGAATTTTTGTAAACAAGATATCAATTAGTGACACACCCGGGTAAAAAAGTAAAATCTGTTTTCTGATTGATTTTTGTTTGCAACAGAAGACTTTTTCATTAAATCAGAATACCGTTCTTTCTGCTAAGTAATAACACCTGAAAAGGAATTTAATTAATGAAAATGAATCAAACTATATAGTTAATATATTTTGATACATTTTTTAAGGAAATTAAATATAACACCTCGGAGATTTTATCAGTTGTTGTAGAAATTGAATTATATTATTTTGCTTTAATTAAAAGTCAATTGGTCCCGAGGCTTACGAAATTCCAGAAAGGTGTTAAAGTTTAGTAGAAGGATATAAATAGGCCTTATTTTAAGCGGGAAGAGAGAATCCATCTTACTTTTGAAGAGAGTTAACATGAGAAGTTTTAAATTGTTCAACCTTAACATGTCTGGCTAAAGTCAGGCAAAATTTTGCTGCTTTCCCGTGATGGAACGCCTAGTTCAATCCATCAAATGCCAAAGGAACAACCAAGCTTACACCAACTAAATTTGAAGATGCCATAAGCCGTAAAAATAATTTGCCTTCGTTCCGATTTCAATCCAGCTAAACAAACAATATTTTAAAAATCGTCTCCCAACTAAATTAAAGATGCCATAAGCCACCCAAGAATTCACCTTCATTCCAGTTCGAATATCTCCAGCCCATCTACAGGAGAACTGTTTTAATATTTAAAATCGCAGAGCTCTGTAAATTTCAAAAACAGTCATTGTTTCTTCCAAAACAGGTTAGCTAACCATATCATTGAACTTTCTCGCTAAATTGTTTCTGAAATAATATTTAAATGAAATACTTTTTGCTAATTTTTCCTTAATTCAATAGTGTAAACTGTCTAAATTGTTTCCTAAAATAATATTTTAATTCTAGAAAATGTAATACTTTTGCAAATTTTTCTTTATTAATTAATATTTTGCTATATAATTTAATCACTGCAATTATATTTTGCTTTTCTTTTGTTTATTTTATTTATTATTAGTTATGCCTATGTTTCGAAACGGCGTGCATTTAATTATAGAATATGTTTTTAAACATATAAATTTAAATTATTTATATAGCGTCATTTCGTGCGCTGTTTCGAAACCCAAGTTCATATTTTTTCACTTAATAAATTAATTAATATAAATATAAAATGTGGCTTTTCAACCTTTAATTATTATATTACTAAAGATTAAACTAGCTTGGAGTGCAAGCATAGTATATTTTTTTAGTAAAGTATTCGTAAGTCCCTTATTAAATATACTTTTCCTCCTTTTTAAAAGTTTAGTAGTTATAGATAACTAAAGAGATTGAACGGGATAAAGTAAAGTTTGTAGATATCTATATTGCCGTCAGTAGCATATCGTATTTCTCATGCTACAGAAGAGTTGGCTCTTTTGATCAAGCTGATAAACTTGTGTTCATTTAATATGTGATATTTCATTTATAATATCCTTCGGCTTGGCGGATGTGGAATTTATTTATTTATATCTTCTCGTTATGCTGTTTTTTTATACATATATAAGATGGAGCCACGGTAAGTCCAGCCCATCTTCTCTTATGGGTAGTGCAGTAGCGAAGTCTGAGCTACGGGCCAGATTAGCACGTAAGTCCCCCACCTCTGAACCAAATAAAGGTTCCCCATTAGCAGCATGACGACCGGTTCTTGGGTAAACCGTTGTTTGTCACAAAAACCCTAAAACTATTCTTCCATCCGCAGAGCCACTTTATTATTATATTTTACTTGTGCCTAGCGTATTAGTAAAATCGTTATAGCCAACTCTTTCCTCCCTAATATGCAATCTTCGGCATTGAACCGAAGCATTCTTGAAAACCCGTTCGATCTTAAGCTATCTGGGACGCTTTAAAAGCCCATAGTTAAAATAAATTTATTATAATTAAGACGTATTATTAAGCTTCACTCCAGACTTGGTTTGATTTCACGTACAATAGCCACACGAACTGATGATGAAAGGGCATAACTGGTAAAAGTTAATGTAGTGATTAGTTATATAGTAGGGTATTTGTCTCCATTAAATAATATTGGAGCAATTAAATAATAGCCAACGTATCAATTATTGGCCTAGAGTAATGTTACTTTATAAATGAAATGCCTGCGTGCATTTGCCAACAACAATTGTCAATAAATATATTTTAATTCCTCATATATCAGTTTCTGTCTCATTATTAAATCAATCCAATTCACTAATTGCCCATAAGTATTCATTAGTAAAGCCCCTATTATTTAAATATGTTAGATTTTATCTGTGGAATGTCTAGTATTTAAGTTGTTTATATATATGTTTAAGTCCATGAGTCTTATTGTTTTCTCCGATTTGCTAGTGGGCCGGATGAAGAATTAAATCTCGTGTGCTACCATTGTTATGTTATCCATTGGGTGTTAGATCTGGGGCTTGGAGAGTGGGTTCGAATCCAGGCTGGTCCCTGACCAAAATCTCGGGCTCGACTGGGTTTGAAGTACATTTTGTGAGTTCCAGCTCGTGTTAGATGGATAAGCATGTTTTGACTGGCACAGTATAAACTTAAAATGTTCAAATAAAAATTACAATTATTATTGAGAAAAAGTGTTATGCATATGATTAGCATTATAAAATAAATGTACATAAAATTAGATGACACATGTGGTGTAAATATGTTGGGAAAAGTAACCAGAGTAAGGACACACACCTTAATTTTATAAAACTATTGAAAACTGCAGAGTCTGCCAGATTGATAGTGTTATTTTTAATAGGAAGAGAAATCATAATATTTTCAAATAAAATATTGCATAAATAGCTTTAAATATGTAAATAAATTATTGAAAATTACAATCCTTTTTGTTTGATGTGACAAATTCAAACAATTGCCTTGAGGTTAAACAATTCTCCAATTAGAAGTTATTATTTCATTGAAATCAATAAAGATAGGTCTGATTTCTTTCATATGCAAATTATATATTCTAATTTCCTAAAGGTCCATGATGCTGATGCATTCAGATTTTTTTCAACTAATGATTTTAACATGATTTCTATGATTAAAAAACTATGTATGGTACTCTAATGTTATAGATAGCTGCAAAATAATGAAGAAAAAATGTAGTGATAATAGTGCCACCATAAAGTGATTTTGTAGCTACTCGATGACAATATGTTAAATGCAGTGTACAAAGTGTTCATTTTAGATTTATTTATTAATTTGCCTTATGATAATTAGTACTATATGATATTAAGAAATAATCATTTTCAACAAAGAAGCAAAATGGATTAAAAACTGTGCTTCTATTTCAGCATGTTGTTTTTAAACATTTTTATTTAATTTAAAAACTTTGTTTGTTTAGGTTAAATTTTGTAATCAATGGATTACCTTCAAATTTTATACATTTAGTAGAAATTTATGACAATCCAATATGAGAATGACACATTTCAGAATTGTCCAGTCTAATGGCATTGGCAGGCTGAATTTAAACTATGCTGATATCAGTTGAAGTTTACAGTGTCACAGATGAGATGGCAGCATGAAAAAGTGATAATGGTAAATTAAAATACATATAAAAACAATTTTAATTTCTCTTGATTGTAAAAGTTGTTTTTAAAAATAGATGAAATTTTATTTTTTCTTAATTGTAAAAGTTTCTTATTGTTTTTATTCTTCATTTTAAAATTTAAACAGGAATAATTATGAAAAATATCTGTATCAAAAAGGCTAAAAACAATAATTAAAAAAGGAGGTTTGTAAATAATGTTTTTATTCAATGTGCATTAAAATGTCAATTTTTAAATTTAAATATGATTAATTACAAAAAATATCTGAATTATAAAAAGTTAAAAATAATATATATATAGTAATAAAATCAAGTCATATGTCACATGATTTATATAGCTTGCATTAACAAATATGCAAAATAAAGAGCATGCTAACAGCTCTAAACAAGCTTTTTTTAATGATAAATGTTAGAAGAGAAAGCATTCAAATCATCTTTATCTCTGGTTGTCCTATCCTGAGATCGGTTTTTGAGTTATGGCTCTCTTCAGTGAGGAGCTGTGATACCAGATTTAAAACACCAATTCAAGCTAAGCATTTATCTAATAGTTAACTCTTAAGAAAAAGATCTTAAATTTTCAGACATCTACATGTCTTTAAATTCAGTTCTTCAACTGAAATAATATGTATATATATATATATATTATAATTTCTGACTGCTCCACATTTTTATTTTAAGTAAAATACAAAAATGCAAATTATGGTTGAAGAAAACAATAATTTTTGTCTTTTTAATGAACAGTCAATAAAAGCATTTACTATAAAATATTTTTTTACATAATGTATCTGTAACATGGAGGGGCAGATTTTCAATATAACTGTAAATATTTTAATGCTTGCATAGTCATTAACCCTCATGTATTCTGACAGATTTCTTTGTTCTCACTTACTTTAAGCTTTCAACATTCACTTTAATATTAAACCATTATTATTTATCTGAATATAATAAATTTGACTTCATTTGATAGATATTTTTGTTTAGAAATTAAATACATTTTAAAAAAATCACATTTGATTTTCAGAATTATTTTAACAATTAGATTTCAATGAAAACAAAGGATTTTTTCATCATTAAATTTCAGATGGAACACATTCAATTTACAAAATGAATGAAATCTTCTTTGTTTGATGTTTGTTTTAAAAATCTGAACAAATTATTTTTAATGTCTAATAAATCTATCAATTTATGCTTTAAAAGTTAACATTTTTATGTGATTTTTATGATATCACTAAATGTTATAATAGACTGTTTAGTGACATTTCTTGAAAGTTGTATTCCTGTGACTGTAATTTCCATAGTAACATTATTCAGAAGAATATATTCTTTTATATTTAAAAATAAAACATTTCTGTAAAAACTAAATGTAATAATATATATGTTGATTTCTAATAATTATTATACAATTACAATACAAAAATAATCATAAACTTTCCAAAACATCAAGTTTTTAGATAATCATAATATTTTCTCCAAGTAATCTCACAAAGTTTGAGATCACCAAATATGTAATAGGCATCCATCATTGTAGAGTTTAAAAAACTTTGAAGACATGCTTATTCAATTATCCTGACAGATTTTGAATTTTTTTGAAATTGAAATATTAGGAAAAAAAAAAATGTGAATTCTAAAGTTGTGAAAAAAAGGAAGGTTCACAAAATTTTTCAGTAGAGGGCGGAAAACACAAATTCAATTTCTTGGCCTCAGACCTGATAAAATTTCGTAATGAAAATCAGAAAGATTAAGCAAGTAGATAATAGTGATGATAATTGAAACCAAATGGATTACAGTTCACAATCATCTCAAGAACAATTCTAGGGACTCACAATAAGCTTCTTCATTCAAAAGTAATTTATTTTATTTAAACTAATAATAGAGCTGTGAATTCACAGTCTTTCCTAGTATGCCATCTTTTCAAGTGGAAAAAAAACTCCTGAATAAAATAGACCAAATATTACCCCCCCCTCATAATCTCCAATAACATGCCAGCATTTTCTTAATGGTAAAACAATTTCTCCCTTTTGTTAACATTACAGATATAACTGCTATTGCTAAAATTGGAACAAAATATGAGATAGAAGAAAAGGTATGGACAACTTGAATTTATAAAAAGATTAAAAAAAATTTACAGTATTATTAATTCACACAAACAAAGTAAAATCATTACAGCATTAAATAATAAAATTAACACATATACGGATAATAACAAAAAACAAATTAATTATGAATCATATGAAAGATAAAAGTAATGAAACAAAATAATTCCACAAATACAGAACTCAATATAATCTTTTATAGTTTTTAGAAAGGAAACATTTTACCATAGTAGCTAGCATTAAATTAACTATATGGTCATATTAATTCATGACTGATCAGTCTGAAGACTTACAATACAAAGTCTAATTATCACTGGACATGCCAGCAACACCTGAAGAAGAGGGGAGAATAATATTACTCGAAATGTTGTGCATTGTCTATTTGTGTATTATTACTAATAAGTTGTTTCTATTTGAAAAGTTTAAATAAAATTTAAAATTTTCTAGACATTCAATATTTAATGATAGATAATAAAAATAGTCCAACATATTATCACATATAGGTGCCGTTCTTTAAAAAAAAAACTCCTCAATTCCTAATGGGCTCCATATTAAATTTTTAGAAAAAATGACTGAGATCAATTTGTATAACTTCAGTTTGAACACTTTAACTATAAAATTATGTATATGTTTAGAAAGAGCAAATATCAAAGAATATAATAAAACTAAGAAAATATAATTATTATCTTAAAAAAATGTAGAAAAATTAAGATTTTTTTTTAAATGCTTATTTTTGCATATGTTCACAAATTCTACATTCTGTGAATTAAATTTTAAAGCCACATTTTTATAGATTAATTCATTACATTCCTCTACAAATTCTGAAAAAAAGGTATATAACATGACTTGCACGAGATAATTCTTTATTCCAAAATGTTACTTCTCAGCTATTGAAGCATGTTTCATTTTTTATTATCAATGTCATTAGTCTTTAATGCTTGCAGGCCTCTGCTAGTAATATGTTGCTTCTTAATAAATAACATGAATATTTAACAATAAATATTGAAAATCAAGAATTGTATTAAGAAAATTGTAATAAATTATAATTTAATCAAAAAATAAAATTTATTTTAAAATAATAGCAAAAACATATTAATATAAATGAGCAAAGAGAAAAGTGATAAGATGAAAGTCTATAAACATTTTTCAGACTGTATATGCATTCCATTTCTACTCATGGTAATAAATAAACAGGAAAAACAATTTTTTTTGAATTAGTGCAATATAAAACATTAATGAGAAGGTACAATATTGATGCTCTTTATCATCAGTCCTACCTTTCACTTTGTGGAAATGCCTATAGCTTACTAGATAGATGGCTTTATTTTAGGAAAATTAGGATGTTGTATAATGCAATAAATATAATTATAAGCATAACTTATAAAACAATATTATATTTATATTAAAATACAGAAAATAACATATATTCCCAAACATATAGAAATATAATTGCTTATGTTTAGATTACAGTGATATAAAATACAAATACACATAAAACAGATAGGTATGACAAACTGCTTTCAATATCAGTTATGCTAATGAAATAAATTTAATATTTTTTACAAGCATAATTTACAAAACAATATTATATTTATATAAAAATAAGGAAAATAACGAACTATTGCAAAAAATGTAGAAATAAAATTATTTATATTCAGTCTATAAATACAATACCAACAAAACACATCATTATTATACAGCATTATAAATTATTTATATACGTATATTGGGGATCAGGTATTTTTTTCGCATGTGTGTGGTCATGTGTATTGGTTGCTTGAGATAGAGTGGAAAATCTTGAGTTCAAATCTCTCTATTTACAATTTTATATATAAAAAAATGAAAACGATTGTATGCTCACGATTGGTAGAATTATTACCTCTGGAGCTTTCATAAAATTAATGTTGATTCAAGTCTTTTGAGTTATGTATATACCAACACATTGAATTTATAAACTTTACTTTCAGTTAAAAATAATTCACATTTATTCTTTTTTATAAAATATAAAAAAGAATTTAAAAAATGCTTAAATCTCTTTTTATAAAAATGTTAATAAAAATGCAAATTTTATGATAGAGGGAAAAAATATATCATTAAAAAGATAATAAAATAACAGAAATAATGACTATGCCTGTATAGTCCTTACCAATTTGGTGCTAACTTTATTTAAAGACTATGATTAATCAAACTTTTTGAAAGCGAGTCTTTTTGTGGATGCTTGGTTTGAAAAATTTAATTAGTACTTCATTAGTCTACAGTGGTTTTGTTTTAATATTTAAATCATAGGTATTGATAGAGCATACCTCCTCAAGAGGCATAGATAAGGTATAGATTATTAAGATTTTATGACATTTCAGGTTAGAATTCCATGCAGTTGGTAAACTATCATGGGAAATGCTTCATATTCCTGGTTTGAATTAATACATTTTTAGGTTGAATTAACTGCTCACATCTCACAGCTGCTTTACAATTAGTCATGAACAAGGATTTTTTTTCCATGTTTTACATTTGAAAGCACAGTCTTTTCTCAGAACAGCAAGATATGTGACTTAATTGTAGTTCAAATAATGGCCTTACCTGAATCTAGTTATGGAGAACTGACTTTTCATAGTTTTTTTTTAAAATATTTGTCTCACATTATCCTGTTCTCTTCACTGGTAGCTTCTAGAATCTTGTCCATTTTTTAATATTTATAGCACCTTAATTCTACATTAAAAGATGCTTTCCTCCTTCCTCTGGCTTAATCCTTCAAAGAATATGTGATATTTTTAATTACCTTTCTCTTGTCTTTTTTCAGTCTAATAGATTTCTAGATTCTCCTTTGTTATCTACAAATATTTTCAAATTTTGGATTATTCTGACAATAAAATCTAATCAAATAGGTGGTTTTTTAATTACAAGGATTGTTTATTTTTAAAATATCTTTTTTACCTTTTTTGATAACATTGATTATAAGAAATTTTATTTTTTACCCAACCACTTTTTAATCCAAATAATGTAATCCAATGTATATATAAATGTTATATATGCACACACATATGTATAACTCTGAAATAATACAATAGATTCAGCCATAAAATAAAGTATAAAAATAGAATATATATGTATAGGAAGTTTTTAATTAATAAATATAGAATGTAAAAAAAAGTGTAAAAATTATATAATATTTAAAGGTAATAAATAGATGATGATTATAAGATGTATATATAAAATGTAAATTATATGTTCATGTATATTTATATTCATATGTCTGTATTCTGTTGTAGTTCTGAAGAAGATTGCTGTGGCAATCGAAACTGTAAAAGAGGGTGGTAAATAAAGCATTGTGTAATAGTAATAAAGTGCATAGATGATTTAGTATTACATGGTAGATTCATTCATCTGATGGATTCAATGTTACTTAATAAATAATAAACATATCCACACATGCACGTATCTACTCTTTTCCTTTATTTAATTACTCTCCTTTTTAATAACATTTTTTATTATTTCAATAGATGGTTATAAATATGAAGATTAAATGTACTGTTAAATGATCTCACTTCAGACCTTATTCACAGCATTGCAATATGCTTTTTAATTTTTTATTTATAATATAAAGTTATATTCATTGTGATTGCTGAAAATTGTAGTAAGATATGTATATTTTAGAGTTAATCACTAAGACTTTATCCAAAATACATTGAGAAATTTTTTTTCATAATTTCATGCAGATGAAATTGTGAAAGTATAGCGAGAACAATATATTGATTAGTTATATTTATTTTCAATAGATGAATTATTATGAGTTATAGAAATATTTATAAATCACTGTAGATAATATTGGTGAAAGTGAAGATAATAACATAATGCCACTTGATGCAGACTAACAAAATGGATGATAAGATAATGACACACATCTATTCAATATATCTGGTGCAATTGAAATTTTTTCTCAAAACTGATATAGAAAGTGATCCGGAAGATAATACTGTTTGATACTATTATGCAATACTAACAATATCAGCAAAGCATCAAAGAAGAAAGTAAAACAGTCTGAAAAAGACTTAGATAAATAGAAAAAACAACTGATATCAATATAACTCAAAACAATGGATATTTAACCTGTCAAAATATTGTCAAATATGAATTAATGGAGTTGAATCCAGTTGAGATTTTTAAATAATTACTTGATAATGAATGGATGAAGTTTATTTCCAAAGAATTCCTGAAATATGTTGCTCAGCAAAATAATGCAATTGCAATTACAAATAACGAGATAATGATTTTATGTTTCTGAATGTTTGCTGAATATCATTTACTTGTCCTGCATGGATTAGTGTAGTAGTATGATAGCAAAACGTGGGGAGCTCAAAATTCATGGATCATAGTTCCTGCTCTGCCTCTTCTGGTGCTCCAACATCATATGACCTCCCAAGCACCAAAACATTTGATTATCACTTATTTAGAAAATTGCATTTGTGTGAACATGAAGACATCAGAATCAGCTAGTATGCTTTATACAAATATTAGAAACGAAAAAGATTTCAATTTAGCACAATTTTATTGCTAAAAATATTCCAACAGTATTGATTACGCAAACTCATGAAAAAATGAAATAAGAAATTACTGCAGTATCAAATATTCCATAACAAGCTTTCATTCAATGATACAATGTTAAAATATTTGGGTTATCACTCCTCAAAATAATTTATCCAGAAAAAACAATCAGTTTCAGCTTAAAGATTGGATCTTTTACAGATATCTGATAGTGACTGCAATGTAAAACAAAATTATCAGAGTGTGATATGTGTCAGCAGCTAAAAATAAGACATACATCACGTGACTTAATTTAATAAGCTTGTAATTATAAAAGTAAATAAAGAGTGTACAAAAGCTCTAATAAGCTTTATCGATAAATGCCACAAGAGAAAGCATTTAAAAATCTCCATCTAGAGATTATTCCTATAATCAGACTGGTTTCATGCTATTGGCAATCCTCAGTGAGGTGTTAGGATATTTCAGACACCAGATCCTAGCATCTCACTGAGGATTGCCAATAGCATGAAACCAGTACAAGAATAGGGATAATTTCTAGATGATTTTTAAATGCTTTCTCTTGCAGTATTTATCCATAAAGCTTGTTAGAGATATTGCATACTCTTTATTTAGTTTTTGTGATATATGACATTTACTTTTAAGAATTTAAAGTTATTTCTGATTTAATAGAAGAAGAAAAACAAACTGAAAAGATTCTATATTATTTTTCAGCAATTACTTCACAAATCAAGACCTAGTGAAAAGAGGGTCATGGAAAATATGTGAGACAATTGCACATACAATGTATTTTGTTTGATCAAAAATAAATGAAAAGAGAAAATCATCTAGGTTTCAAAAATAAATATGCTTAAAAAAAACAACTCCAATTTTGAGTCAGATGGAAAAACATAATGGTATTATCCACTTTCTTTGAATGTTCTAAAAAGCAAAATGAAAAAAAAATTGACATGCCCAAACATAATCTATTTGCCACCTACAATTCCAATATAAGTCAAAAGTAGACCAGTGAGAATAGGGTCTTTGGACTAACGTACTGAATGTTAAATCAGTCATACTTAGAAACTACAGTCACTGGCAGGTGAAAAGATTATTTTGCTAAGTTTCATATATAAAAAACATAATAAAGCATTATATGAGATTGTCTAAGCAAGCACAATATTCTGGGCTTCCAGGCATTATACTAAATAGTTCAAGACCACGGGAAGCACGTTCACTAAAAAAAATTGATTAATATTGCATAGTTATAAATGCCATGTACAAGAAAGATGGAATTGTGGGAAAGCAATGCTAGAAAAAAAAATTTCTTAAAGTATTTTAGTGCATAATATTTTCATGCAAATTACTAAAATAATTTGTAGAATATTGTTAAATTTTCTTTAAACATGCTGTATATTCTTGGTGTATTCATATGAGGATATATACTGCAATTTTTTTTATTGTGGGAAAAAATGATAGAAAAACTCGCACTGCAGATTTTAGGGGTTTGGAAGATTTTTTTTTTTTTAAAAAGATAATTTTCAAATTTTTCAAAATAGAATGATTGTGGGTCAAACGGATTAAATCCTGATATGAGTTGAATAAAGTTTGTCATGATTTTATTTGTATCTAATATTGAAATACAAGTATAATGTATATACTTAATCTAGATGTAAGTAATGTGGATTTAAACCCAGACTTTCAAGCTCTTTACAGTTCTCCACTCCATCCAATATAACCAATACACATGACCACCTACATGTGAAAAAGATAAATGATCTCTAATATATGTATTTCATGTTGAGTCACCACTCATCAGTTAAGCCAGATCATCAAATCCCACACACATATATAATCAGTGCTTGGTTTATATTAATAGTGGACAGGCTTCAATCCCCTCCACTCTCCAACCCTTCTGTCATCCATATCACTGAAAAAAAAACAAATATTTTGTGAAGAAATTTGTAAAAACTAATGAGAGTTCTAAATAATATTGTTGTAATGCCATATTAAGCCCAAATCATAAGTATGGTATTAAAATACTATTAAGACAATAAGAATACTATTATGACATGATTAAGTATGAATTTTCATAACTTTTATTTTCTTATTGATAAATAATTTGATGCATAAATATATGCACAGTGAGAAAGTCCTTAGTTTATATATGAATTTGAATAAATTGAGCAAATAAAACAATATGTCAAAATACTGATATAAGGTTTCAAGATATAATGAATGATTTTGCAAATTGATATATTTTTAAATAAAATGATATAAATTCTTGTAAAATCTGCTGACTCTAAACATTATTTTTCCAAATGTCTGGATCGATAAATTTTCAGAGATTTTGATGACTTGCTCATGGGTAAAATTTTTTGTCTACATCAGGTCTCAACATTCAACATTAAAAGTACAATAAATAGCAGTTATTAATTTGTTCTGATTTTTATTTCATATTAAAATAGGATTGATCATTTTTGAAATTATTTACAGAGAAGTTATTATTACTATTACTCATACAAAAAAGTGATTTCATATTGTATTTTGAATATTCACCATGAGATATGTAAGAGTTCTCAATACACACTTCATAGATGACGTTCAAAAGAATATTAGTCATTAGTTTCAATGAAAGAATTCTGAACTTAGAACATGTAACAAGATTCTTGGAAGATCTTCTCAGATGACAGTAGCTTATGTGGTAACATATAACAATGAAGTATGATTCTAATTCAAAGTTGAGGTCAGAAAATTTTTTGGTTGAGAATTTTTCAGTGAGCACAAAATTTTTTCAGGAAATTGACCCACCCATTTAGCAATTCAGTATTGGTTGATAAAAGAATGCTTAGGTATTCTTTATTATTGAGATAGAATGGATTTGTCAGAAGATTGCTGTGATACATTAGCTATAAACCACTGTGAAGTAGTCATGGTCAACTGTCAGGAAGGTATTAAATATGCTCAAGATTTATTACTGTCATAGTAGTAGTAAATAATTTATTTTATTCAGGAACAAGTGGAAAAATTCTAAGCAACATATTTATGAAGTAGTTTATTGGACTTTGCTAATGATTATATTGCAATGAACTATACATCATAAACTTTAACTTGAAGATTAGATAAAATTGTTCCCATATGTTATTTTGAAAAAAATCTTAGGAATATAATGCCATCCCAAACAATGATACTTGATCTTCATCTATAATAATTTGCTATTTCTTGGCTTCATCCAAACCTAGTTCATTTTTTAAGATCACTTCTGAAAAGCTATATCATAAACTTGAATATAAACATGCGTACAAAATTAAAATTATATAACAATCTATCCTTATGCTATGAACAATTTCAACTTGGGGTAATCTCCTTAAACAAAACATAGTTCCCCCACTTATCTATGATCTGACACATTTATATAGACAGGAAAGATTGCAACTTGGCTCAGAAGTGTGAGATTAGTAATGAATAGAAGTTTAAACAAACCTCATTAATTGGCAAATATAACTTGTTCTGAAAGCAGACTAATAAATAGTCAATTTCAACTTCCAGATTCTTTATTGTTTAAGGAGATTGCCTTGATTATAGATTAAGATTGTTGCTAACTTAAAGGTTGGTTGTTATCATCTACATTTATAAACCTATTAAAGTTTTGGGTAAAATTAAAACTATATTATCTTAAAAAATTATTGGAGTCATCAAAAAGAATATGATTTCTACAGTCAACTATTATGGTAATGATTAACTGAAATTTTTAAAAAAAGGTACGAATGGGATATGAACTAGTCTGATTTAGAGGTTGATTTTCATTTACATAGTATTAATAGTTGATTCACTTCACATTATTACTCTGCACGGTTAAGTTGCAGTAAGTAGTGTCAGACTTTGGGGTGTAAGGTACTTGAATAGATTTTGGTCCTTCCAGCCATTCGATATTATTATACATACTATTATTTAAATACACTATTAAAATAATTCAAATTAGTTTTGGGATTAAAAAAAAAATCAAATGAAATTTGAAATATTTATAAAACGGACGTCAGCTCAATGCAATTTTAAAATTAATTATTTGCCATTTAATATTTCCTTCCAATTTTTTTTTTTAAAAAAAGCAAAATACAAATACTAAGTCATTACATTATCATTTCAAAGATCAATAATAGAGCTATCTTGTATTAAATAAGTTGTCTGCAATATTACATTTGATATTCTAATTCCGAAAGTTTAGTGCAACTTTTTCTAAACAAATGTTTAATTATTAATGAAGTAAATGCAATTAAAAATGTAATTTAAAATATTTAAGTTTTATTCTCAAAGATTTGATTTTATTCAAAAAGGAAGACTTTAATCTTAAATTGTATTTATTATTAATAATATAATTAGATTTTTTTTTCCACGTGTTACTTCGCTCAGTCACTTTTGCTTAATTTGTTGAAAGAATTAAAACAAATCTACTTGCCTTGAGTTTATTTATTGATAAAAAGAAAACAATTTTATTTAAAAAAAAAAAAGTTCTGCTCTTTATTTAAATGTTTATAAAAATACTCAATTTCATTTAAATAATAATCCCTTATTACTCAAAATATGATTATAAGTTTGAATAATTTAAGAGCACTCTTTAATAAAAGTTAAATCATATTCAAAATAGAGATTTCTGTTTTATTTATTTAAAAATTGAAACCTGCAAAAAATATGCATAAAAAAAAGTTTTTTTTCTCCTCTAAATGTTTTTAAAATGAATAAAAAATAGCTACATTAAATTTAATGCAATTACATACTATACCCATGATTTGGGATGAAATTAGGATCAGTTGCAATTTGGAAATTTTTTCAAATTACAGATATTTTTTTTCTTTTTCTCTTTTAAATAGCCAGTTCATAAATAATCTATCCAATAATCTAGTGATTAAAAAGTAAATAAACATCTAGCTCTGGTTAGGTAGAGAGTAAGACAAGAATGACCACCTATGGTCGTTAGCCAGATAAGCAATGATTTCTCTTTCATTTCTTTGTTTGGGAAAATTGTGGAAAAGCCTTAACTCTATAGATACTTAGAGACTATTTTAATTTTTACCTAAATTAAAGCAAACTTTAATGCTTATTTTCAAAACTATATGAAATATAACATTGAAATCTTCACTATATGAAAGAATACTAAAGATCATTTCAAAATCCAAAATAAATAAATAAACCATAGACAAAATAATCCATTTTTTAAAGTCAAGACGGTAGTGACAGTAAAGTTCTTGTAAAAAATTTAAAAAGACAATTGTCACCTGGTAAAAACATTAGCAAAATATAACTACTTGAAATTCACTATCTAAAAATGTTACCTCTACAGACACTGTATTACAAAGAAGGCAAAAAATTGGTGATAATCCAGTATATTAGCAAGAAATGGTCAGTTTCGTGTTTCTTTTAAAATAAACAGACGACGCTTATTTTGCAAAATAATAACAGCTATATAAAAAAAACAATAGATTAAAAAAGCATTAATATAAAAGTTTTTTTTTTTTTAAAAATAAATTATTAGCTAAAAAGATACATGAATAAAAGCGTCTATATAAACTTGAGTTTTGACTTAAAAACTGATGCTAGACATTATCTCTTTATATAAGTGAAGCTGAGGGGTATTTCATTTTCTTAGGACAGGTTGACACCGGCCCAGGATTCAGTGTGTAATCTATTGGGTGCCAGAAGTCGATCTCTGTCACGAAAATTTGTCAAAATTTTGATATAGGTGTCTCTAACATTATTATCTGAGCACCCGAAGATGTGCTTGCACCTGGTGAGTCAGAGCGCAAACGTAAGGAATATGGAGGTTCTGATGGTGGAATAAACTCCTGCCTTGATAGCATTTTGGATACAGAGGGAGTATAAAAGTTTAGTTCAAATTTTTTACTTCTTATAGCATAAAAAAAAATATCGTGTACACATTATGTCATTGCTTACTTGTTAAATATAATTTATGGAAAAATGGATCCTAAGTTCAGATAGTTGAAAAGATATCTGAAATCAAAAAAAGAAGTAAGATCCCACTGATATTCATTCTACCAAAAATTGGAAAAACAAAACAGACTGGAAATATTTTAGGACTGGAAAGTAAAATGGCATTGATGGTATATGAGTAATCTTAAAAGTAATGTTTCTCTTATATTCAATAATAAATGGAGAATTCTATAATAAGTTAGACTACTTTTCTTAAGCATTTGTAATTGATGTTTAAGCACTTGGAGATGCCGAGTAAAAAAAGCTTAACAGTGGAACGGTCTTAAAATAGCACCCTTAGCATGCTTTCAATATCTTTGTCATGATATCATAATCATAGTGACAAAAATATTAAAAGCATGCTAAGCATATTATTTTAAGGCCGGTGTTGAGCTTTTCTTACTTGGCATGCTTTTAGTCGATTATTTCCAGAATCATAGTGCTGCATTAATTTCGCAATTGGAAATTATACCTATATGTAGACATAATTTATTAAATAAAAGAGGCTTAATATGTGAATGTGGCATTTAAATGTTCTATTTTTTCAACAACGAAATGCATGAATCCTTTCTGTTGATTGCATTTGAATCCTTTGCAATTGCCCAAGTCCCCTTATATTTTCTTTTCGTATTGTGTCTCTCAACACAACTCGTATTAAATATTAACAAGTCCAATAATATTTAACTAACATCCAATGTTCAAAAGGAATTAAGCCTCATCTGGTTAGTTACAGTAATTTTTTAAAATTGAAATAATTCTTAGAATGTAAAAGATTCATGATAATTACAAAATATTATCCACTGCACAAAAAAAGTTCCATACAGCATTAATAAAATGAAAGTAAAGACCAAGGCTAACAAGATTTTGTGAGATAAGATCCTAGGAACATTATACAATTTACATCCAATGAATGAAAAAATAATATCAATTATAACTGATATTATTGAGTGATTTAGACTACAGAAAAAGATATAGAAAATAAGAATACTCTGATGAATTTTAATCAACTTTGAAAGCCACAAGCTAGAAACTAGTTTATGGATGAATAGACACTAGACAGGGATTTTATGCACAAACCTTCTTGCATCCAATGATTACTGAGGCTTGCACTAGGTAGCCCTACTGTATAGAGAGTTTGCTATTGTTAGAATTCAGTTCCCTCAAATAATATATTTGTCAGTGAGCTTTCAGAAACAGAACACAGAAAATTCATTGATGCTGATGACATTGCTTTGATTTCTTAAAAGGGATTATTTCCTAAAATAGAAAAGTCTCTCAATAAGAATAAAAAAATATTGGGGTAAACTGGAATCTTATTCCAAGTGTGAAGATAATATGCTCAATTTTTCATCTAAAGAACAGAGAATCATCTTGAAATCTTAATATTACCTTTGTACTAATAGACTGAAGCACAATTCTTTTCTATGCTATCTTGGATCATAACATAATTTATTTCCTCATTTAGGAATAACCTCTTTGTATAGCTAGATAGAACTACTTGGATCTACGACACATATACTTTACAGACAGCTTTTTTAGCACTAGCATATTCTGCTGGTAAATATCATTGCCCCTAATTGGAAATAAAGTCCTATACTTAACTTTTAGATACTTAATATTATCATGCAAAATATTATTGGTATACTTAAGTCTACTTTTTGGCAATGGCTTCATGTTCTTTGACATATTCTTCCACCAAAGATCAAAAGAAAAATTAGTTCACAAAAAATGTATAAAAAGCTATTAAGAAGATTGGCCTTTAATAACAAAATATAATTGCATCCCCATAACCTCATCTCAAATCAAGACCCCCATTTTGATTGTTCACTCATAAATTTACAATCTAAGCATTATGGCTTCAAAAAAATTGAGTTCTTATGAGATACCAAACAAATTTCTTTTTGTAGATCAAGTTGTAAAACTAGATGAATTTGATTTCCTAAACACAAATGAAATAGCAGCAATTAGATTCAGGCCACCCATGGCCATTGTGTTCATCTTCTTCATAAATGAAATTTAGCAGCTACGATCTATGTAAATGTGGATAAACACAAAACTGTCAAACACATAGTTAAGATTGTTGAATCTATGGCTAAAGATGATTACATTTTTAAAATAAAAATCTAGAATATAAATAAAATAATATCTGCAAAAGTATAATCTCCTTTTTATAGCACCATTATGTAAGACGAGGAAATATTCGAAGCTGTTTAATAAAATTTAAAATCACATTGTAAATTGTATTAGAAATTTTATTTAATAATTACACGAATGCAATCCTAGATATGCATGCTCTTATATTTCAATGCAATACCTCACTTTAACTTAATTAATCAAAGAACAATGATTATTCTTTGGACCCAAGTAAAAGAATATTTGCCTTGCATAGTTTGGTGCAGGACTGCACTAGCTGATTCTGGAACCCAATATCCAATTCCAGCATTTGGAATACTTGAACTCTTGTTTAAACAGAACTACCAATCCAGTTCATATAATCAAAAATACAACAATTCTTCTCTTGAAGAGATTATATGTTTTAATAATCTATATCTACAATTTAATATTAAATATAATATACAATGTAAGCAAGTATTAGTAGCACTAATCCATTCTATATCATTCTACTTTACACCCATGCATAGAAGCAGTAACAATCAATTGAGGCCAGTGGCAGAGCCAAACAGACATCCATACTATTTTCTATCTTTTTAAATTCCAAGGGCAGTTCTCTTCACATCTCTTTTTAAATGTTCACTAGAAAGTTAACATTTTTTAATAACATTATTTTTAGTGGCACTTCCATTCTTTAAAATGACAAACTGGAAACATTTAATTTTTAAAAAAGCAGAAACAACTGTCTTTTATATGTATGTGTGTAAAATGTCCTCTAAAAATATTTTGTGCACTATAAAAATAAATCTGACACTGGCCTCTAATAACAAACAAAATAAAGCAAAAAATAAAAAAGAGCAGAAATGTACCCAATTTTACACAATTAGCTATCATTTATTATTATTATAAATATAAAATCTAACATAAAAGATTATTTAATAGCAACTCTCGTCATATGATAGTGCCATCAAGTGCAAGATATAATATTTAAGACACCAGAAGGTTTGTGAATTTAAACCCCTATCCAATGCCTATTCATCTAATATCACCAGACTAGTTTCTAGCTTATAGCCATCATCAGTGAGGTGCATTGGATGTAAAAGCAATGCAACAAGACCTTTGGATCAGAGGCATCCCTTCATTTAGTTAACAATAAAGCTACGAGCTTAAATTAAAAGAATGATAATGTTTTCAATCCAAGTAAATTTGCTTGTACATTCAGTATTTATATATAATTTTGTGTCTGATTTGCTTAATAACCATAGTCAGCAACATACTTTGGTTAGAATTGATATTAAATCATTAAAGGTTTGTTTTTAATAACAATTTTATAATAATTTGAATTGTTGATTTATTTACTTCATTATTTTTCTATGCTTTGTTTTCTAAAAAAACTAGTCCATTGTTTGAAAGGCTCGCTTGGTTACAATATTATATGCACTTATACTGGTCAGTCATTACTTTCCTCATCTAATTTTATATTATTTTGTTTTTTATTATTCGATTTTTTATAGAATTCTTTTGCATTTTTAATGCTGCCATATCTCCTATTAGTAATAATTCTATCTTCTTACTGTTGAAACAACTTCATCTCAAATCAAAATATTTTACATTTATGAGATTCTTATTCTCAGCTTTCATTATCAATTCGCACATATATATATATTATTATTATTTTTAAAACTTTTCCAGATATTTAATTCTTCTTAAAACTTTATTTTTAATTATTTTCATATTCCTTCTGTTCTACATACATTGTCTCGTCTCAATTGAAGATTATTATTGTGGCCCAATGCATTCTATTAACATTGCCTATAAATGTAATCACAGCCAAAGACAGTGTGTCTAAATTTAAAAAAAAAAAAATATTTATTTTTATTTAATGCATATTTTTTCCTATTACTGTCTATTCCTTTTTTTTCAATAAACCATTTTAAATAAACAGAAAAACACGTCTTTGTAAAAACTAATCCACTATAAGGCAAAGATTTCTCAAACAATCCTTAATAGAAAAATACAGAAAAAGAAATAACTTACTAGCCTTTCCAATTTCCGAATGGCTAGGATATGAATTGTTTTTAATTCTTGTTTTGCTACATGGCTAAGGAAAGACAAATACCCAATTATCAAACCATGTTGAATGTTTAGCTAGTTGGCTTTAGTCCAATTATCTGAGAGATAATTCCTAAGTTTTATAAAAAGAATTTACTTCGATTTGAATCGCAGATCGTAGGTACAATTTTTAAGACTTAATACAGGTGTCAAAATGATCGGCCCGTTCCTGGAAATGTATACTTTTCATATACAATTTAGCACATTTTATAAATATTCAGCATTAACGCCTTAATTTTGAAATGATTGTTATCAATTATTTATAAAATGAATCTTTAATAATTTTTTTTTTTTTTAGTAAACAGTCTTCTATGTTTTAATCTGACTACATTTCTATATATTTTTATCAGTATTCAGAATACAATAATTATAATTTTTGTTATATTTAGTTTTATGATATTTATATTTCTAAAAAAATAAAAAAACAATGCATGTATATATATTGTAAGTTAACTAAATCAAACCTAATAAATCAAACTTAATAAATTTCATTTTATTAAATTACATTTTTAGCTTCTTTATTAATTCAATTTGCTACAAAAATAAATCAAATTTTTTTTTTTATGAAGTTTGTTTATTTTTAAAATTGTAATTTATCTAATAGTATCGTTAGAGCAGCAATATAAAGTATATTACGATCCCTGCAATTATCTGACTTTATTATCAGTTAAAAATCATTAACAAAATTTATTCATGCAATTATTTTTATTTGCCAGAGTTAATTGAAAACAATATATTATAAAATTAATGAGAGTTATGCAGGAGTTGCGTATACAAATGCTTGAATAACGCATACGCATGTAATTTCCTCTTCACGTACGCTTGTGTATAGTTTGTTTTAAAATTATATCTTTTGTTTATCTCAATCTGAATAGTATTTATTGATTTATAAAAATAAAACGCACAAATTATATACTGCTCTGTATTTATAATAATATACAATGTACAGAGTAGTTACGTTTCCTTATTCAATGAAGAAATATTATATAGCATTTTAGATGTGAGGATGTGATGTACTGAACTTAAGCGCCCTCTATAAAATTTGAAGGCACTATTAAGATTTTATTATCATTGTTAAAAAGTGATTGATTTATTGGTAAAAACTTCAGCTGAGAAAAACACTATTCAAAACTACCTTGCTATCTTTTATTGCAAATCAATCTTTTAGCCAATGAAGTTTGATATTCACTGGTTAGCTCCAAATTCAATAGACATGATGTAATCTTTATTAAACTAATACAATTGGAAGACGCTTTTACAAATAATTGCTTAGCGATTTTTCTCCTTTTTTATTCAAGAAAATAAGTCTGTGAATTAAAACAACTTCGATGAATCTTTAAATAAAGTAAAATACAAAAGTGAAAATGCTTTTTTAAAAAAGAAAAGAATAGTGTCTCTCAGAAGATAAAATAAGAATTAAATAACTATATATTTTCTTTCTACCCTATCACGTATGAGTCGTTTTATTTGTTGAGTAAAATCAAGTTTGCATTTCTTTTCTCAGCTGCCATCTCATTTGTTCTTTTACTACAGGCTTTAAAAGTTTTTTTTTTTTTTTAAATTATACACTTTTTGCGTTAACAGAAAAATTAGGATGATATTCGCAAAGTGTAAAATCGTATGTTACTATGATAAACATTCAATAAACATATTTCCCTTTCTGTTCTTCTTTCATTATCTATTTCTAAAATATTCATGCATATACATATAAACCATAAGATTATTATTTTTTATCTATATATTTTTATAATCCTGAACAGATAGCTCACCATGCAAAAATCATTTCTAAGAACTAAGTACCGCCACAGTTATTCGGAATGACTCATCCTTTTATGTATTCATTATCATCTTTCAAAACTTTCATTCCGTGTGGTTTAGTATTGTGGTACAGTTTAAGATTCTGGAGCAAAAGATTCTTAAATCGAGTCCAGTTCTGTACTTCCGGCATTTGATCAGTTTTTAATTTTAAAACTTTTCATTTAAACTTACCTTTTTTTTTGAAAAACCTTCAATCTGTCATTTGGATACACAGAAGTAAAACTCTCCATACAAGTAGCACCAGTCAGTGCAGGCCGCACTAGATAGGGATTTTAAGCACAATCCTTCCTTCATCCATTGATTACTTTGGCTTGCATTGAGTGGCGCTACTGTATGAAGAGTTTTGCTTCTGTGAAACCAGTTTGTGTAAGCATAAAGAATAGTGATGAGGTAATGTTTGTTGGTCTGTCATTTTGATCCTGCATGTCATATGACTACCCAAGCATATGATCATAGGATACTGAAATAATTTTGAACTATTTGATATTATTATCTTCTTTTATCTTCAAGTTCTTTTAATATGAACAAAATATGGCAATTTAATTGTATACTTATGCTACAGATGAAAGCCCAATTGATTAATACTCCATTTATTTGTTCATTATTTTTAAATTCGATGACAATTTAAGAAATTGCTACTGCCTTTAGAAATTTTTGCTATCTCTTTCATTGATCAAACTTCATTATTACAGGAAAATAAAAACAAAACAAAACTATAGCATGATTAATCCTGATCTATTTTTAAAATACGGATTCTGTGGAGTATTGTAATTTTTTGATATTTATAAAAAGGACATAGATTCATGTTTTTTCTAACTTTTACATTATTATTTTGAGTACCTGCTATCCTTATAGCTTCTCATTTAAATATAGTAACACATTTTCATTAAGTTTTTTTTTAAGTTTCTTGGTAGTCTCTACAATTTTCCTTATTTTTAATTAAAAAGTTAGTTTCTTCAATATATCCAAATTTGTTGATGTTTTTTTATTAATACTTTCTCCATGTAGTTTCTTTGCAACCTTTTTTGTACACTTTAAATAAGATTAATGATAATATAAAGTGAGTCTATTTGTCATAAATATAGCTTTTAGCCCTAAAAAAACATTTCGCATATGTTTTGGTACATTTCAAATAACATTAAATCAATTCCTCTTCCTAATTGTATAAATCAAAGGTTCCCAGCCATTTTGATCCCTGTACACCCTTTAACTAAGTTATCCGATATCCCCTATTTATTATAAGAAATAAGTTGTTGGAGATGGTACCATGCTGTACATTATATACATATGCAGGAGATCCAGATGCCATGGAGGTGAATCTTAATGAGGTGCCAATGTGGCAATTTCACTATCTATTTTGAATCTTAACTGGACATTTTGAGGTCTCGAACCCTGCAGTAAAAGAAAAGTCTGGGCAACTGCACAGCATCTGTGTATGAAAAGAGACCTGAAATGTAATTGGTGTGGCTGATAGACAATACCAACATGAAATAATCCAGAAATGTTGATAACTATTTTTGAAATATATGGTACAGATCAATCTTATGTTGTCACTTTCTCTAAACCCAGATGGTTGTTGTTTTCCTTTGACTTCACAATAGTTCAAGTTTTTTCATTTCATAAATGCATATTAAAGACTAATGCTTTAATATATTGTTGCTAGTTAAAAATTTAATAACCCACAAAAAATTAGATTCTTTTATTGAAAATTTTGTATATAAACATTGTAATTTTTTTCTAATTTCTTTCTCCTCAAAATTTTAGCATCAATATTTTAAAAAAGGTTTTTAAACATTAACAGTATTAACTTCTTAAATAAGACCATTTATAAATTTATTTTTATCCTGTCCATCTGTATAATTTATTCATATTTATTTTTTCTTCTCAAGTAAGTTTCACATTTTATCAATATCAATCTCCATTTTGTTAATTCTATATCATTATTTGCAATTACAGTTATATCACCAATAAATTCAACTGCATTAAAACAGTACTTCTTTCTGCTTCTTATTTTTATGCATTGATTTATATATAACTTTATAATACCGTTGACATGTTAATTAATAACTTTATAATGCAATCTAATACAATAAAGTTTATTCTACAATGTAAAGTATTATTTTTAAGTGCTGAAAATCTATAATTGTGCAGAAGGAAATTAATCTCTGATCATATGCTGTTTTGTAACTATTATAGATCTCTAAGCACTCACTCGTTAGTAAGAGTTTTAAAAGTTTACATGAATCATCTAATTTTAACGCATATTCATATATATATATATCAACTTTTACTGACTGTACTTAACTTATATCAGGGCTTGGATCTATTGTGTGCCTGATGTTGTAATGGACAATTGAATTGGACCAGTTTAGTTAACCTATCACAGGAAAAAGACAGTCTCATTTTTGGCCACCTGCAGTTAGATGTACATTAATTATGAATGCTCCTGTGAAAGGTTAACTAAATTTGTATGATTCAATTTTCAATTACAACATCAAGCGCACAATAGAAGATTCAAGTCCTGATATAAGCATGGCCAGTAAGGGTTTGTGTATATACAAATATGCTCTAATATTAAGTGATTCACTTAAGCTTTCAAAACTCTTACTGACTGGTGAGTGCATGGAGATTTATAATAGTTACAAAACAGCACCTGATTGGAGATTAATTTCCTTCTGCATAATGTTGGTTATTGTGTATAATGCATATATATATATATATATATTGAAGCAGATGATCTGATGCTCAGATCCTGCTTCACAGCCCACATCCAATCTCCTACCACCTAACCGTATTCAAACTCGTCCTTACGTACGTATACACATAACTAATAATATATTTTTTTACCCAATAGTATAAAATAATGTAAACGTATGTGTCTTAATTTAATATTTAATCTAATAACAATATTCTCATGTGTATGCGGGCGTAAATAATAAATATATATGTATATTTTAGCGTAGGAGATTGTGATTGAATTAATAGTATATTATATATATGATATTATATATGATACTTATTATATTTTTCATATATAAGTTTGTAGCCAGAAATGATGCAATCTTGTTAGTAAGTCTTTCGAAAAACAATAACCCGGAAGACCCTTTAGATTAAAGTAGAAGATTACAAATTGGTAATAATAAAATAGACCCATTAGTGGAAATTGTCCACGCTAGCTTGTTTTAAAATCATAAGATTCATTTTAAAACAATCGTTCGAGAAACTGATAACAAATTTGCATTGTTTCAAACATTTTACCAGATAAGAGTATCCGGCCAAACGATTCCAAATGAAATCTAAGTGCTTAAACCGCCTCAGGTCCAGCAGTAGTTGCCTAGTTACAAATTCAAATTAAAAGTATAAATACTGCTGGATTTGAATCCACAAGGGAGGAGGAGACCATTAAATAACTATATTGCTATACATACTCCAAGCCAGTTTTAATTCTCACTCAATGTGTCGAGAGTAGAAAATTTCGCCTTGTCCCTCCATTCTAATATGCTGTTCCCATGAACGAAGCTCTGCATCCCGTACTACTGAACTTTAGGTATTTTCCAGTAAAATGAAATGCTATCTCTCAAATAACAATGCTACCCGAGATCTCATGAAATAATACCGATGGACTGATTCCTAGTGAAACGCTCTTCCAAATAATCAAGGTAAAAGAACTTTGACCACTTACAATTCCTAAATCTAGCCTTCTCTGTAATATTTATATTTTAAATCATCTATATTAAATGTCTTTAAATATGTATTCGTAGAACTCTATATAACTAATCTATATTAAGCCTCCTATAAAATGTTTTTCCTTTTCTTTTAATTCCAAGCGGCAAATAATTTTCATTTACATTTATAAATGCCAATAATATTCTAAAATCGCCAGCATATATTCGTTTCCTCACCCATCATTTACTGGGTAAATAATTTATAATTTGATCAAAACAAGTCTTATTCGACTTGCTCAGGTGCTCGCGATTTTAGATAAATAAACTAATTATATTTTTCATGTTTACTGTAGAAAAACAGATTTGACGTCTGTTTTTCACATTCTCCTTCCTAAATAATGCGCTATCTTTTATTCTTAAATTATATTATATATGTAAAACCCATTACCACCACCCACTTATTTTGTAATAATTTATATATTTTCACAAGGGAATTGATTAACCAAAATTGAGATTTATTAAATGTGTAAAAAGTAATGAATAATATTAAGTGACATAATGTAAGTGGGAGGGGGATCTTGAGATCTTAGTTTTATATTTAAGTATAATTATTACCCATGTTTGCTTAGTGAAGCTATATCATTACGCTGAATATTTCATAATTTATGGGCAATAAATATGTTCGATAATCTTTAATCTTTAGAGTTTTGTTTATATTATCTTATTAAGCGTTACATGCATAAGGGCCATTTCATTTATATATATTCATGCTTCTTTCTCACATTGAAGTCTTCGCTAAGTCGAGCCCCATCGTCATTCTCAATGTCCTTGAACCAGGCTGTAAAACCACCCTGGGGACATACTTGGTCGTAAGTGCATACTTTATATGGGGAGCGATCTGGGAAACCAGCCCAATAAAGTCGTTGCCGACCACTCTTCGTCATCCATGATTCGCCTGTACTTCACTCCAGGGAATCTGGACTCTTTTGTTCGTCAAACCGACCCTGCCTACGTTTGCAGAGGAAATCGGTCCACTTCGTTATTAAAAATTCATGAAGCACACTCCAGGATCCATAATTGGACCAACCCAATCGGCCGCCATGCACGCACCACCTTTCAGTGTCTTATTAGTCACCCAGAAGTATTCATAAGCCGCAATAAAATGATTTCTTTAAACAGACATATTTCCATTAGTTTAATATAAGTATTAAAGCGATAGATTTAGTATCGTTTATATAATTATTCATTACCCATCCCGCACATTAATTATCTATAATTCCAATTAATAATAATATTAAATGTAACCAAATGTAACATCTGCTTATGAAATTATTATTGTTTAAATTAAGTAAATGCTCCTTTCGTCTCTGGGGGTGTAATAGTATTCCAGTAATGTATCCTAATAGCGCTAGTTCATTAAATCACACATATATTATTGGCATAGCCGCAAATTATAATGTTATTGTTAAATATAAATCAAACATATATAATACTTCCGAGGCTCACGACGGCTAAATAACCTGACATAATTTTTGTTATTAATAAATCTTAAATATATATCAAACTCGAACCATTGCTTTCTTTTAGTTAAGATAATATATTAAGTTATTAGTTATGCTAGATATGACTAGATGATCTCCGCTCAATACATAATTAATATGCTTGGTCATGAGCCTTTATTGCTCTTAAAATATAACTAGTTATTAAGTTATTCTATCATATAAGTTTAGCCTAGAGTCTTTTTGGGTCTCCGATGATCGATGCCGGCGGATGAGAAGTAAATTAATCGATGTCATCAGGATTGTTGCTCATAATGTTATAGATCTGGGAAATAGGCAAATAGGGCAGAGTTCATGAGTGTTCCTGACCTGTGTATCTTGCACACAAGTGGATTCGAGGTACTTTTGCCTAGATGCTAGATCTTGTTACGTGAACATACAAATCCGACCGGCACAGATTTTTTTTCTTTTCTCTGGGTTTGGCACGTCAATGTAGGGCTTCGAATACAAACACCCATATACCTGAGATAGTAGTAGATAGTGATAGATATAACATATGTTTTAAAAAAAAAAAAAAATTTTTTTTGAAAATTTTTTTTTTGAAAATTTTTTTCCCCGACACCCAGCTTAAAAATTTTTTTTGAATATTGGTACACACTCCCTGTGAGTCATTGTTAATATAAATATAAATATTTTCTCTCATATAAAAATATGTTTCAAGTAAATAGTATGTCATATACTCAATATTTTTTTTTTCCCACATAAAAGTTTAAAAAGTTTTCTCGTTTTCACGAACCTATAAAATAAGTTAGTGGCAATTTTGTTGTTTTCTTTCACGTGTATGATTTGAATAATGATGATATTATATAATGTTTTATTTCTTGTCCATAAATACTTATTACATGTATAATTCTCGTGAGTTTTTAAAAAGAAGAGAAGTAACAGCCTTTAAGGGGCTTTTACTTTCATATTAATTAAAGATAAAGAAGTGCTTTCCCAAATAATGTTTATAGTTTTCGTATACATGTAAATTTCCAGTGATATAAAAGAGTGACAGCTTTTAAGGGGCTCTCATTTTTATAAAATAAAATGTTTTTTTTTTCAAAGAAGTGAATAAGATGTTGTATAATTTTTTTTCTTGGTCATAAACGTGAAATTACATGCAGGATGCCCGTAAATAAAATAGTGGTAGTTTTAGGGGCCTCCACAGTTATAATAATAAAATAAAAAGTATGTTTTAAATAGTGTTTATATATATATAATTTTCCATAAATGATTTTAATAACATAAAAGTATTTTCGAATTTACAGTATGATAAAATAGTGTTAGTTTTTAAGGGGCCTTCACATTGATAATAAAAATAAAGTATGTGTTCTAAATAGTAGCGTTTATATATATAAAAATTTCCATAAATAATTTTAAATAACAAAGTATTTCAAATTTACAATGTAATAAAATAGTGATAGCTTTTAAGGGGTTTTTCACATTTAAAGTAAAAAGATGATAAAGAAGTGTGTACGATATAGAATAATAGTATTGAGATATATAATAATTTTTTTTTCCATTGTAATAAATGTTACAAATAAATATAATATGCCCAAGTTTTGAAGTGTGCGCTAAATAATAATAATATATAATAATTTTTCATAAATGCTTTAAATAACTATGTTCTATATAATTTCTTTTTATGTTTCAAATAATAATAGTTCCAAGCCTGAGAGAATTAAATTAGTGACAGCTTTTAAGGGGCTTCCGCATTTAAAGATAAAAAGATAGTAAAGTAGTGTGTGCGCTAAATAATATATAATAATTTTTTCTGAATGTTTTAAATAATGATGTTAAATATAATTTTTTTTTCCTTGTTAATACATCTGTTAAATAAGTATTTTAAATTTATAATATGTTCAAGTCTGAAAGTTAAATAAGTGACAGCTTTTAAATGGTTTCACTGTTAAAAATAATAAAACAAAGATTCTAATAATTGCAAAGGTGCAAAAGAAGAAATTTTTTTCAAAATGTTTTAATAATACTAATGCGTAGCTAACAGTTGTAAGTCAATGAAAAATAAAATGATATTTTGTGTGACATTTTCATCCTCTTATATACATATGTGCTAAGGCCGTAATAATTTTTTTGTTAAACTAAATGTATAACTATTTAAGTATACAACCCATTAATAGCGGATCATCTGGTCAGAACATATAGCCCTATTCCTTTGGCTGGCGCTCGGTATTAATACCAAAATAAATTTGCCAATAGGTGATCGAGTTACTTAAAATAAAAAGAGTTTGAAAGCAATGGTTCATAAAAGTTGTATAGTTTTTTTTTCCGGTTCAAAATAAATGTATTAAGTATATCAATGCAATCGTTAATTAATCATATTGTCAAGATGTTTCAAATGCTGAAGAACAACTCCCAAAAACAGACCATGAAAGAAGACATAAAGAAGGCCAGGTAGAAATTATAATAAATTTTTTTTTATATATATTTTGCATTAAAGAGCAGTTAGAAAACTAGATCTAGAAACAATTAATATTAAATGATATTAAATAACAAGTAGGATAGCAATAATCAGTTTAAGAAATAAAACTTGAGAGCACGGGAGGGGGAGAGCAGAGTAAGGGAAAAGTGTAGAATGGGGGGAGGAAGTGTTCACCCATATTAAAATAAAATAAATAACTATAAAACTTATCTGGGTAATTAAAAAAAAATATATAATTTACCTTAAATCTAAGAGATGGAGGACAGCAGTGAAGAGATGGAGCAAGGAAAGACGTTATGGTCAGGAAAAATTGTTTTGGAAAATGTCGACCAACATGAGGAATTTGATGATCCACCTGTAACCATGGAGACCGTGATACAGATGTTACAGAGGATGGAAACAAGATTTGAGAATTTAAAGGCAGAAATTGAGGACCAGCGCAGAAAGAGATTTGAAAGTTTGGAGGCAAAAATCGAAGACGAGAGCAGAAAGAGATTTGAGAAGTTGGAGGCAAAAATCGAGGATGAGAGCAGGAGATCGAAAGAGTGGATGGCCACCACATGGGATAGCATGAATGGCATCATAGAAATGAAGGCGGAGGAGGTGCAAACAGCATGCCGACAGGAATAAGAGGATATCAACAACAAAGTTGAAGGGTCTATGGAGGACCACAAGTGCGAGACTCTAGATGCCATCCAAGAAATCAAAGAAGAACTGACAGCCAAACAGGACAAGCAAGAAGCTGCCTTCCATATATGTATCAACCAAATTAAGGCAGAAATGAATGGTATAAAGGAGGAGATAGCAAAAACCAAGGACGGTGTGAGATTGGAGGAAGAAAGACTAGAACCAGAGAAAATGATAAACAGCAGACCCCAGCTTCCACTAGAAACCTGTATGCCAAAAGAACCGATATTGTACCCACTGATATCGATAACCAAGTTCATCCAAGTCAAGACATTTAAAGGGGATGTCGGAGAAAACCCGAGCGGGCACATCGACAGCCTGCATGAATTGTTCAAATTTCAATGAGTGCCAGCAGTGGACCAGGTGGCCCTCACAGTCCATTATCTACAAGGGTACGCCAAGTCATGGTGGGACTGCTATGAAGATAAGCCACGAGACTTTGAGACTTATTCGTTCGCCCTATTGAGAACTTTTGGAGCGAGGAGCGCCAAGATGGAATATACCATGCAATCTTAAAAGAGGCCTATGGTTCCGTTAACCAGGATACCCACACACAGTTTTTCATCAGACAGGTGGCACATCTCAGGTCATTAACAGCGTTCCCATTCATGGAAACCCAAATCATTAGGGCTATACAACAGAATATGCCACCGTATGTACAGCAGATGATGGTGGGATTTCGGGTGATGAAGATAGAGATGGCCCAGTTCCTCACATCCATTGATCACTCGCCCATACAAGTGGAACTACCCAAATATTACCCCAGACCTGTGGGGCAACCATCCAGATACCAACACAACTCATGGCGAGTTGAACCAAACAACATAAAAAAATACAAACCGCCAGATAGAGGGAGAAACTAGAGGAGAAGCCGGACAGATAGAACATGACGACCTGGATATGGAATGGTAAATGATCTTAGGATTCTAATAATTTCTATATGCTTTAGTAGTTTTTTTTAACCAAGCAGTAAATAATTTATATATTATACCATAGTTTTAATATGTTATTCTATTAACCAAGCAGTTTTTTTTAATGTAAGTGAATTATTTGTATATGTATAGCATAGTTCTTATATCCTTATCATATTATATCCAATTAACTAAGCAAGTTTTTTTTAAGGCAGTGAAATTTTAATATAACAGAGAGGGTATTTCGTCAAAAGTCATAAAATTTTTAATAAAACCCATAAAAGTTTCTAATATAGTAGAGAGGGCATTGTAGCTTAGATAAAATTCATAAAATTTCTAGTAACATGACAGAGTTAGAATATTTCAGCATAAATAAAGTCATAAAATTTCCAATATAGCAGAGAGATATTATACCTTAAACAAAAATCATAAAATTTCAATATAACAGAGAGTTAGTATACCGCAAGTGCAAGGCATGAAATTCTTTAGATACATCTCTGATCCAAAGTTGTTCTTTAGTTACCTGTACATCAAGTAAAAGCTTTTTTTTTCTTTTTTAACAATTTTTCATTTTTTTTGGTAAGTTCAGGAAAATGAAGCAGATGATCTGATGCTCAGATCCAGCTTCACAGCCCACATCCAATCTCATACCACCTAACCATATTCAAACTCGTCCTTATGCATGTATACACATAACTAATAATATATTTTTTTACCCAATAGTATAAAATAATGTAAACGTATGTGTCTTAATTTAATATTTAATCTAATAACAATATTCTCATGTGTATGCGGGTGTAAATAATAATTATATATGTATATTTTAGCATAGGAGATTGTGATTGAATTAATAGTATATTATATATATAAGATATTATATATGATACTTATTATATTTTTCATATATAAGTTTGTAGCCAGAAATGATGCAATCTTGTTAGTAAGTCTCTCGAAAAACAATAACCCGGAAGACCCTTTAGATTAAAATAGATTACAAATTGGTAATAATAAAATAAACCCATTAGTGGAAATTGTCCGCGCTAGCTTGTTTTAAAATCATAAGATTCATTTTAAAACAATCGTTCGAGAAACTGATAACAAACTTGCATTGTTTCAAACATTTTACCAGATAAGAGTATCCGGCCAAACAATTCCAAATAAAATCTAAGTGCTTAAACCGCCTCAGGTCCAGCAGTAGTTGCCTAGTTACAAATTCAAATTAAAAGTATAAATACTGCTGGATTTGAATCCACAAGGGAGGAGGAGACCATTAAATAACTATATTGCTATACATATTCCAAGCCAGTTTTAATTCTCACTCAATGTGTTGAGAGTAGGAAATTTCACCTTGTCCCTCCATTCTAATATGCTGTTCCCATGAACGAAGCTCTGCAACCCGTACTACTGAACTTCAGATGTTTTCCAGTAAAATGAAATGCTATCTCTCAAATAACAATGCTACCCGAGATCTCGTGAAATAATACCGATGGACTGATTCCTAGTGAAACGCTCTTCCAAATAATCAAGGTAAAAGAACTTTGACCGCTTATACTTCCTAAATCTGGCCTTCTCTGTAATATTTATATTTTAAATCATCTATATTAAATGTCTTTAAATATGTATTCGTACAACTCTATACAACTAATCTATATTAAGCCTCCTATAAAATGTTTTTTCTTTTCTTTTAATTCCAAGCGGCAAATAATTTTCATTTACATTTATGTATTTATATTTTAAAATAAATGCCAATAGTATTCTAAAATCGCCAGCATATATTCGTTTCCCCACTCATCATTTACTGGGTAAATAATTTATAATTTGATCAAAACAAGTCTTATTCGTCTTGCTCAGGTGCTCGCGATTTTAGATAAATAAACTAATTATATTTTTCATGTTTACTGTAGAAAAACAGATTTAACGTCTGTTTTTCACATTCTCCTTCCTAAATAATGCGCTATCTTTTATTCTTAAATTATATTATATATGTAAAACCCATCTTAGCTATTACCACCACCCACTTATTTTGTAATAATTTATATATTTTCACAAGGGAATTGATTAACCAAAATTGAGATTTATTAAATGTGTAAGAAGTAATGAATAATATTAAGTGACATAATGTAAGGGGGAGGGGGATCTTGAGATCTTAGTTTTATATTTAAGTATAATTATTACCCATGTTTGCTTAGTGAAGCCATTTCATTACGCCAAATATTTCATAATTTATGGGCAATAAATATGTTCGATAATCTTTAATCTTTAGAGTTTTGTTTATATTATCTTATTAAGCGTTACATGCATAAGAGCCATTTCATTTATATATATTCGTGCTTCTTTCTCACATTGAGGTCTTCGCTAAGTCGAGCCCCATTGTCGTTCTCAATGTCCTTGAACCAGGCTTAAAACCACCCTGGGGACATACTTGGTCATAAGTGCATACTTTATATGGGGAGCGATCTGGGAAACCAGCCCAATAAAGTCGTTGCCAACCACTCTTCGTCATCCATGATTCGCCTGTACTTCACTCCAGGGAATCTGGACTCTTTCGTTCGTCAAACCGACTCTGCCTACGTTTGCAGAGAAAATCGGTCCACTTCATTATTAAAAATTCATGAAGCACACTCCAGGATCCATAATCGGACCAACCCAATTGGCCGCCATGCATGCACCGCCT
The DNA here is from genome assembly GCA_028023455.1 of Epiperipatus broadwayi. Classification (NCBI taxonomy): domain Eukaryota; kingdom Metazoa; phylum Onychophora; class Udeonychophora; order Euonychophora; family Peripatidae; genus Epiperipatus; species Epiperipatus broadwayi. The sequence goes on along the minus strand of JAQFVV010012454.1, from coordinate 6,694,763 downwards.
TTCAGTGTCTTATTAGTCGCCCAGAAGTATTCATAAGCCAATGATTTCTTTAAACAGACATATTTCCATTAGTTTAATATAAGTATTAATGCGATAGATTTAGTATCATTTATATAATTATTCATTACCCATCCCGCACATTAATTATTTATAATTCCAATTAATAATAATATTAAATGTAACCAAATGTAATATCTGCTTATGAAATTATTATTGTTTAAATTAAGTAAATGCTCCTTTCATCTCTGGGAGTGTAATAGTATTCCAGTAATGTATCCTAATAGCGCTAGTTCATTAAATCACACATATATATTATTGGTATAGCCACAAATTATGTTATTGTTAAATATAAATCAAACATATATAATACTTCCGAGGCTCACGTCGGCTAAATAACCCGACATAATTTTTGTTATTAATAAATCTTAAATACATATCAAACTCGAACCATTGCTTTCTTTTAGTTAAGATAATATATTAAGTTATTACTTATGCTAGATATGACTAGATGATCTCCGCTCAATACATAATTAATATGGTAGATCATGAGCCTTTATTGCTCTTAAAATATAACTAGTTATTAAGTTATTCTATCATATAAGTTTAGCCTAGAGTCTTTTTGTGTCTCCGATGATCGATGCCGGCGGATGAGAAGTAAATTAATCGATGTCATCGGGATTGTTGCTCATAATGTTATAAATCTGGGAAATAGGCAAATTGGGCAGAGTTCATGAGTGTTCCTGACCTGTGTATCTTGCGCACGAGTGGATTCGAGGTACTTTTGCCTAGATGCTAGATCTTGTTACGTGAACATACAAATCCGACCGGCACAATATATATATATGTGTGTGTAGATAAGTATTAGTTGCATAATCATACATATATATTTCAATATTGTAGCTTTGATGGTGATTTCTGGGCAATTGAAACCATAAACAAATATAAAGGAATACATTTTATTTTATTAGATTGCATTGATTAATGAAGATGTACATGGAATTTATTGCATTGGAACACATTATTCCTCCAAAATTAATTAAATTAGTTTCTAATATTTATAATTTTTCTAAATAAAATAAATTAAATAGGAATTAAAAACAATTCTTGTTCAGAAATATTACCCAAATCACCTTTTCCTTTACTTTTGCTATAATATCTTATATAAATCCAATTTATCCAATCACTTTGAACACTTTTTAGCAAAAATCTTCTTGTTTCTTCTGTATACAAATTCTTATAGAAGTCTAAATTTCTATTTAATTCAAGCACTAGTTATCCTTTTAAATATATGTAAAAAGATTGGTCCAATATATTCTGGTAAGTGCTTTTTCAAGATCAATGATATAAATATTATCCTACTACTTCCAAATATTTTTTAATGCTATTTACATATTAATCCTGCAATGTATTGGATCTGCCATGTCTTTTCACATTTGTATTAATCGTTGATAACTTTTGTAATCTTGTAATCTGACCAAATAACGTGTACACTTGGAACTTGCACAAACTTAAAATGACAAATCCATCAAAATGGACCATGTGTTTATGATATTTTCACAAGATTTACAAAATTATTGGCAGCCTGAATATGTATATGAAAAAACATAGCAATTCTAATATATGACAGAAATTGCATCAGATTAAATCTAACAATACTAAAAATATTAATTTCAACCAAAAATCAATCTTAAAAAGTACATTTGTAACAATAGTAAAAATATTGATGTGACATAAAAAATGTAAAATATGACACACCATTATGCAATCTCCAAACGTAACGTTAAATACAGACAAAACAATCACTAAATTATAAATTACTTTAAAATATTACAAAAACCATAAAATATATACATACAGCACTTACCATGTAATATATAACAGGAATTGTCATGATGAAACAATCAATTTATCTGTTCTACTTTATTTTAAGTGGATACATTTTTTTGCAAAATGGAGACTAAAAGTAACATTTTTATTTTTCCCAAAATGCACACTTACTTAACATGTGATTAAATAAACTAAAAATCAGCTTTTCAAGCTAATTCACATGTGCTTTATGAATCTTAATAATAAATGATACTTTCACCCATACTTAAGCGGATGGGTTGAGAGAATAGGTGGATTCATTCTATTCTTTCGCAAAGACTTTATCTTGTGTTGGAAGTGAAAGTATTCATTTATTATTAAGATTCATAAAGTGAATGTGAATTAGCTTGAAAAGCTGATCTCTAATTTATTACCATTCATAAACATCGCGCTATATAAAATAAATGTCTCATTAATATGTGATTGCATTTATGGTTCACATGAAAATGACCGTATCCAGCATTTCGTAATTCAGCACTTTTATAGACCTTCTACCAGTCAGAATAAATTGTTGATCCCCCTTCCATATTTTGTTTGATGGCTTCCATGAGAGTTGCTGCTGTTCTATCATTAATTGTCACGATAAAACACTCGTCAGTTTCCCTGAACAAGTCACCAAACATCCAGTTTGGGAAGAATTCATCCAGCTTGGTTTTTCCTTTTAGTGAAAAGGCTCTTGTCAATTTTGACGATTTCATTAGGGCCTCCAATTTTATGTTTTCTTGAAAATATAAATCAGCATTCATTTAACTAGAGAGTAGATCCCAAATTGTCACATTTCGTACTGTTTTTTTTTTTTTTTTTAAAAAAAAAGAACTATTAATCAGAAAATTATAAAAATGAAATCCAAATGAAAAGTATATGTACTCACTTAAAACTATGGATACAAATGAAGTAAAAATCATTGAATCAAAATTACAGATACAAATAAACTATAAAATAGTTTAAAAATGCAATGGACAGCACTAAAAATCTTATCAGAATGAAATCTGTATAATAACTGAGAGTATAAAATTATTACAAAAAACGTTAATGGATGAGATCGCAGGGATTATTCAACATGATCGCAAGGTTACACATTTATCGCAAATATGAAAAGACATAGCACCTCCTTGACGTTGCAGGACTCATACATAAGTACGCTTTTAACAATAATTTGTTTTTTTCACAATTACATTCCAACCTTTTTGTCTCACTATCTTTCCAAATACAAATTGTGTCCCAAATAAAAATTTGATCTAAATTTGTAGAAATATTTTATCAAAACCTCTAATCAAAAATAAAATGTTCTCAAATCCTCATACTGTATTGCATTAAAACATTTTTCTTGAAGTTGTTGATAAATGATGAAACGTAATAGAAGTTTACTGAATGATTAGATATCCATGTATAATTATAGAAGTATTTATCATCTTTTCTTATTTAGTCAATTAACAATTATGTTAATTTAGAATGTGTATATATATGTAAACAAAAGAATGGGTGGAAATATTTACACATAAAAACTAGAGAATTAGTGGTGTTGCTAAATAATTATCTTTTACTATTGACAAGTTTAAGCTAAATTGTTTGTTCCAGTATCCCACAATAGCTTTTTGTCTTGGATTTTGATAAGAAACAGAAGACTATTGTGGAATGCTGGAACAAATAGTTTAGCTTAAAAGCTGATAATAGTAAACAATAGTTACTTAGCAACACCACTGTTAACGTATTTCTCTAGTTATTACATGAAAATATTCCCATTCATTTTTTTGTTTACATCATAATTAATCTGTGAAAATATTTAATTTAACATAATATAATGAGCATGCTAATAGCTCTAAACAAATCTTTCCGATAAATGCCGCAAAAGAAACCATTTAAAATCTCTCTCTAGAATTATGCCTATCCCCAAACTGGTTTCGAGCTGATGGCTCTTGTCAGTGATAATTCTAGATAGAGCTTTAAAATGCTTTCTTGTGACATTTATCAGAAAAACTTGTTTAGGTTATTAGAATGCTCATTATATTAGTAATACAAGCTTATTAAGTTAAGTCACATGATAAATGATTGGATTATTTTTACTATTAATTTAACATATATATAATTATATACAAAGAGAGTAATAAAACATGGAAAATAAAGTGACCCATACCATTTTGAAATCTATTGGGACAATCTTATTTTAAATCAAATAAAACAGTTAACTTCTAGAAAATGATGGAATCATCATAGATATGTAAAAAAAAAAAAAAAAAACAGAAGACAAAAACAACATCAAATATTTAAATGATGAAAATATACCAGGTGTTTGGAAGATTACAAAAATGATACTGGTATTTCCAAAAGTTAGAAAGAAGATTAATAGAAATTATAAGTTAGTCAATCTTTTATTAATTCCATGTAAGACCTTTATAAGCCAGCTTCAGAAAATTTTACCTTAAAAATCAATGAAAAAAGTAAACTGAATTTAAATTCTTAAAGAACAGTGTATTGTATGCAAAATAATAAAAAAAGTGAATGCTTAAACACTTCTGAAAATGTTACTAAATGCTGAAAGTAAGGAAGGAATACTAAAAAAGAGTAATTGTAATAAAATCAAGTCATATATCACTTGACTTAATTTAATAAGCTTGTATTACAAATGTTATATAATGAGCACTCCACTGATGAAAGCCAGAGCTAGTAACCGGTCTGAGGATACGGATGTTCTGAAAAGCTTGTTAAGAGCAATTGGCATGCTAATTATATAATATAAAAAAAATTAGAAGATAGCAAATATAAATAACTCGGTCAAATTATTTACACAAATGGATACATAAAAAATAAAGGTAATTATAAAATTAAATTTAAATGGAGTGCTTTTATTAGAAATAACTTAATGTTAAAAGAAAACATGCACATTCAAATATCGAAACAGTAATATCTTGTCTACAAATAAGAAGCAAGGTAACCTAATTTGCACACACATATAAATTGAAATTATATAAAAAACAATAAGGAAAATGATCTATGTATACGTTTAACTAAGTGATGTTATTAATTATAAAATTTTCAATAACTTGAGAACAAATTAAGCAATCATAATCTTTATCATCATCATCATTATTTTGAAAGAATATGTAAAACTAAAAAAATATGCACTAGTAAATGGATTATTTGATTGATTCTGACAATCCAATGAATTATATACATATCAAAATTTAATTTTGAATGGTTAATTATAAAATATTTGTTTGTAATAGCCATTGCTTATTGCATGGATTATAAAAGATTAATATCAAAAGGGATTAACTGTTATTATTTATTCTTCGACAAAGGAGAGTTTAAAAAGAAAAAAAATATTAAGAAAATTATTTTCTGAATAAGCTAAAAGTTAATGTCATCTTTGTTTTAGATATATGTAAAATAACAGCTAATATATTGATTTCAAAAGGGGAGGGCATTCTCTTTTTTTAATTGAATATTTTTCTTATAATGAAAAAACAAAAAGGGCTCTGAATCGTTTTGTTTTTTATCGGAGACACATCTTCTTGGGCAATTTCTACCAGATAACTATGGGCATATTTGCAAACATTTCTATTACTAATAAGAATCTGTGATAATAGACTTTGCTGAAGACAGAATGCCAACAGCTAGCAATATCATTCTTTGATGACCAACAAATTCTCCTTGTCTTGCAAAAACACAAATAGGACATAACGCAATGCTTCTGAAATTAGACCAGTACAACCATCCAAAGGAGTAAAAACATTGTCTACCTAATCTCTATATAGAAAGTATTTTAAATGCCCCATAACAATATTCTTTCAGCCACACTCCCTTTTTAAATAAAAAAAAACTTGAATTTTGTAGCCCAATCAAAAATAATCTTTATTTAAATAGGGAATGTGGCTGAAAAAATATAACTGTGGATGTTTAAAATATTTTACATAGATTTCAGCTAGTTATGCATTGATTCTATTTAAAATAAAAAAATGTGCCTGATAATTATCCATTTATGAAGCAGTTATACATATACCAACAAAAAAAGTTCATATAAGCAGTGTAGATTTAACGTGCATATCATTTGGAACCTTTGACAAAAATTAATCCAAGAATTAATGAAATGTCATATAAAATCATATATAGGAAAGATAAAATATTTTCTTGGAGAAACGATTTTTTCTATTTTGACTTCACATAAAAGAAAACCAATGACATATTTCTAAAAAAAAAAAAAAAAAATTTCATCGGGATTTACCCAAAGAAAAAAAGTTTACATAATTCTTTTTTGTTAATTTGACCTTACAAGATTTTCAGAAATGCATTAATCAAAATAAGACTACATCTATTTCAAAAGAAATGATTAAAATCACTAAATCATCATATGATTAATATTTCCTACCATTACACAAACTGTTAAAAGAGTAGCAAACTCCATATAGAAGTGCCACCCAGTGCAAGCCTTAGTAATCAATAAATGCAAGAAAATTTGTGCATAAAATCCCTATCCAGTAGTTACTCACAATATCTCCAGACGAGTTTCTAGCTTGTGGCTTTCATCAGGGAGGAGCCTTGAATATGAGAATGCTGCACCTAGATTGTAGGATCTGTAGGGATTTCATGCACAAACCTTCTTTCACTGGTGATACTACTGCATGAAGAGTTTGTTACTGTTTTAAGAAATGATTACAAAAATCTCAGGAAAAACTACAGATTATTCAGAGAGAGAGAGGGGGGGGGAGAGAGAGAGAGAGTGAGTAAAACACAGAAGAATGGTCTTGATTTTCCCACTACATTTCAAGAAAACTGAAAAAAAAAGTTTTTTTCTTTTCATATACTCATTTTTCTTCAAATGTATTAGTTTTCAAATTGAAATGTGTTTTCTCAGAAAAAACAACAAATTGTTTAAGTTATTTGGATTTAACCTGGATTGTGCACTTCCTGATTTATATTTAGGGGCGTAACTATATAAACCCATGTGAAAATAGTAAGACTTTAACAGTTTCTTTCTATGCTGATTATTAGAAGACCAATTAAAACAAAAATAATTAACTTTAATATTATGGCTTCAAGTATATCTACAGAATTTTGTTTAAGGCTGGATTATATTATATAGAAAATACATATATATATCTAAATCATCATAAATCCCATCTTAGACTTTCATATCTTTTTATATATAATTTATGCAAATATACAAATGTTTAGATTAATTTTAAGGCAGTATTTGCAAAGATCAATTAATAAAAAGATAGCTAAGTTGTTTTGATACTATCTAATGTATATCTGTACGATCTTTCATCGACGATTGTATCTAAGTCTGCTTTAATATACAATGAAGCTGTAATGTATACTGTATCAATATTCACTACTTCAATTATATATTATCCAAAAAAATCCAAATAAGAAAAAAAAAGCGTATATAAACAAAAAGAAAAAACATTAAAATTTATATAAATTAATAACATTATACAGGCTTAAACCTGCCTTTATATGTGTAATGTAAGAGGGATTCGAACTCAGACTTTCACATGACCCACCACTCTCAGTGCCATCTCATATTGCTGATCTACTTGATCACATACATGTTGAAAAGATAAATAATCACCAATATATGTATTTCATGCTAAACCAGCAATCATCAGTTGGACTAGATTACTATCCTCACACATATATATAATCAATGCTCAGCTTTATATTAAGATAGCCAATCTTCATACTTTAATGGACAGGCTTCAAACTATTTCAACTCACAACTTTTCAGCCTCCCATTTCATTGAAAATCTAATGATGGAACGTTCAAAGCCCTTGTTAGTGCCAAGGTTTATAAATTTTATGATGAAAAAAGTCATTTCTCCATCTCGGAGTGCTGGATATAATCACAATTATTAATGTTTCTTCAGCTTATAATAAAAACATATTTTATTTTTTATTTTATTATTCTTTATGAATTTGATGTGTACAGTATTTCATATAAAAAAAAAATTAGAAATTCTACACAATTTAATCAAATTTGGAAAGTATCTTTCTTAATTGACAAAATGAAGGTTAGCAATTTGCAGTGGCATAAAAAAGAAATTCAATTATTCATATATTTCATCAGAAAGCTTAAACTTTGAAGAGTTTAAATGCAAATAGGAAATAAATAATAATAAATAGAAATGATTGTATAAATATCAAAATCACAGATTTAAAAACTTCAAAACAACTACAGAGGCTGGAATCTGCTGATAATGAAACAGCTATTTGTTTCATATAGGGAAAGGGTATCAAAAAAGAGATATTGCCTAGAAAGTATTTAATTGCAATAAAGTCTGATATTTTGCTGTTCATTTCATTAAAAAAAAAATTGTCATTATTATTATTTTTGGAGAAAATGTGAATGAATGACCAATCACTCATGAAATATATTTCTATTTCTCAATGTTAAATAGATGACTACATTATTAGTATTTTTAATTTTGTTTATACTGTAATCTTAATTTATATATGCATACTATACATATGGAAAAGTATTTGAACTATATATTTATATATATTAATTAGACAGGACTTGAACTCAGACTTTCAAGCTTTCTACAGCTATCCACTCCATCTTATACAACTGATACACATGACCACATACATATGTATTTCATGCTGAACCATATTGGAGATCATTTATCTTTTTCACATGTAGGGGATCAAGTTATCAGTTGTATAAGATAGAGTGGATAACTATAGGAAGCATTAAAGTTTGAGTTCAAGTCCTGTATAATTACATTAAATTTAGTATAGACAATATACATGTATTTAAATATTATATATATATTTTTTAAAACATATTTTTGGGATCACCCTTATTCAATAAAATAATATTAAGGTTTTGACATGAAAACATTGATGTTTTGACATGAAAACACTTGCCCTCAATTAACTGAAAAAACAGTGATACTCATGTGGTTGTATAATGCAGTTGTTGAATCTTGTAGTTGTTGAATACTTTGAGTTAAATTTGGCAAAATTTTTCATATTCATTTATGTGAAGAAACTCTTCCAAATAGTTGACAATATAACTGTTTCATCATATTTGTTAATGTAATTTGTTTTTTTAAGTACTTCGATGGTTTCCCCAAGTACAATCAAATTATTCAACAACTACATGATACAACAACCACATGATATAATAGTCTCTGTTATAACCACGTGTTTATTACTGTTTTTTAATCCAGTTAAAGGCAAGTATTATCTTATTGAAATGACAGTATATTTACTTCAATATTATTTTATTAAATATGGTAGCTCCTGAAAACATGTTGTATAAAACATCTTTTGTCTATGGGAGCATTCAATTCAACATATAATATGTGCATGTAGGTGAAAAAGAAAGAGAGAGAGCATTGACAAATATTATACATTTGTAATTCAATAAATAATATGCATTCTATTATTATCAAAGTTCATCAACAAAACAAGCTATTATACAAAATAAATAACGTATGTGAGGGAGGCTTCAAACAAAATATAACAACTATCGTGTTTGTACATAAAACAGATGAATTTTGATCTCAAATACACTGCTATAATGATCTGCTCCCTATATCTGTAGTAATCTATTTCCCATTTTGAATTTTATTACTTTGATACTTGTCAAAATTAATTGGCTAAACCACGATCCATTATCATATATATTTATATATATCTAAATAATTTATTTATTATTACCATTTATACTTTTTATTTATATAATAAATTTATTAAATATTAAATTTGGTATTTATTTACTTTTGATCATATATCTATCAGTCTCTTATTTGAAATGAGATAAACATCCAATTATGATAATAAAAATGTATTTCTATATAAATTCTTTATAATCTCTCTGGTATTAGATGAACAGTATCCTAGATGTAATTATTTATCTCTACAAAAATAAAATTGATTTTAAACTATTTGTGAAGATTAAACAAACATTGGGCTTATCATAATTAAAGTGGCAAACTGATTGTTTATTAATGTGACCATTCTAAATTTGACCACGAATCTTGTTGCCATGGTTACAAAATAAATCTGAGATTTGGATGCTTAATAGAAGAGCAATGCAGAAAACGGAGTTTGTAAATATGGGAAATACAAAACCTGAAATTAACAAAGAATGATTGAAAGGTATTTATATGGGTTAAATATGAAACAGATATTGCTGAGAATATTGAAAAAATTAAGAGGCAGAAATGGAACTGGACTAGACATGTTAATAGAAGAGATGACAATTGAAATTCTAAATTGATTTCCAAAAGATAAAGAGTGTGTAATGAGAAAGACAGTTGAGATAAGGAAATTTGTTGGAATAATTTTCAGAAGAAAAACTATAATAAAAAAAAAAAACTGGATTAAACATAGAAATATTTCCATCCTGCTTTCGGATGATATAGGTGAGAATAAGACACAAAGGAGAGCTAAAATTAAAGATGTTGAAGTCATTCAAAAAGAAAGATTTGCTACAGAACAAAAAAAACTTCATTGCAAGTTGTTAAATGAGAAGGCATAATGTGATGTATATGGAGTTGTTTATATTTCGCACATTGCACAATTATCATCCAAAATTATCCTTCTTTGGTATTTTCTGTTTATTGTTAATTTTCTTATATAGTTAAAAGGCCATTCTCATTTATAAACAGATCACTGCAATTTATCTATCTAATGATAAAATTCATTAGGCAAAAACCCTCGTAGAATAATATAACAATTTTCAACTACAGAGTACTTTTTTAATTTCAATATTTGTAAACATGGGTAACTATTAAGACCTTCCCTCTGTAATTTATATACATCCAGTATAATTACAAAGTTAATTATTTAGGTAGATCTCTATTCTTCCAAACTATAACGAGATGTAAAATAATTTCTTTTGGATAAAACACATGAATACCTGAATACCTGTATTTGTTACAAAATAATTTAAAAATAAAAAAATGTTTCATCTACAATTAAATTCCAACTTTCATTTTCATTAAAAAATGATTCTCATATTTTATTTCTATTGATTTTCTTAACAGGTTTACAAGCCAAGTTAAATAATTATATGTTGCATTAAAGCAATTAATCAATCAAACAAATTATAGATCCTAAAACAAATTATTTGGGAAAATAATAATAATAATTGAAGATAGGTATTTGAATATAGCTAAAACCCATCTCTTACAGTGACATTTATTTTTTCAATTACAATGCATATATATATATATATATTAAAAATATTGACAAAAATTTTAGGTATATTGATTACATAAGTGAAAGTGGCTGGAAATACCTGGTTTATCTCTACTTTAATGCAACTCATTTTAGATTAATTAATTACTCTGATAATCAATTTATATAATTTGGGATAAATATATCCTGATCACAACATTAAACTAACTGCAATCATAATAATAATAAAAAAATCAATTTTCTATCTTCATTTACAGATTCTTAAATGAAGTTGTCATCCAGATTCACTTAAATATTTTGAGACTAGTTAAGAAATATATAATGGATTTATGATATTCACTATATTTTGCCTCTCTCCTCACATATATCATACATGAGATATAATAGCTCATATTTCGTGATGAGTTTTGATTACAATAGCATATACATTGTTTACAAAACTTTGAGGCCATAGTACTTTTCAATGGGCACACATATATAACACAGACAACTAAATTAAAGAAAAAATAATAATGTAGTCATTTATATAAAATTGAAAAAGTACATATGCATATATATTTGCTAGATGCGTGCTCACTCATTCTCATTAATTAAAAAATAATAATAATAATAAAACTTACTTCACCATATTTTTATTTTTTAAAATAAAATGATTTAGCAAAGTATCAGACTTTCGTTGCAATTAAATATACTTTGGATGGCTTCCTTTTGCTTCAACAACTTTTTTCACTATGGAAACATAATAATACTCTCATTACCAGTAGACTGCATCCTCTCTAATTGTTTTGATGTTTTTAAATTCATATCGACTTTGAAATCTATACAATCACTTCTATTGACATCCATTTTGGATTCTTGAATAAATTTTTCAAAGTTTAAACTTTCTGATGCTATTAATATAAGAATATTTACAATTCTTTCCTGCCATTACTACATCAGTAACTTTCATTTTATCATTTAAATAAGATATTTTACAAATTTTCTTAAATTCCATAAAACGTTTACACTTAGAAAACATTTCATTACCCAAAATACAGTACCATATCAATATTTAGAAAGGATAAAAGAAACAAGAAGAAAATGTCTGCTGCCACAATTCATTTTAACTTAAAAAAAAGCAGTATTCAGTAATTCTTTAAGGGTTCATTATATTCAATACATATTTAAATATTAATTCACTCTATATCCATTAATTGCAATTTGAGTTTTTATTTATTTATTTTTAGGGCTATAAAATATATAAATACATTGCATCACTAATATATATAGATAATTTAAAATATATATTGTGTTTTACATACATCACACACATATATAGTTTATTTTCAATAAATAAAATAATTTTTCATCTAATCAAATATATAACTACATTAAGATAAGAAGAGTGCATGCATTTCTGTCTTCTAAAATTAGCTAGCAAATGTCTTTTAGAAATAAAATGGGGAAGACCACATTAATGATTTAGTTAAACACAAATATTACAATGAAAGTAACAGGTTAAACTTATCTCACTTGTCTTTTGAAAAATATAATATTACTCCAAATAAAAAATAATGTAATATAAGGTTTTATGAAGATTATTAATAATTTATTACTATCAAAGAAAATTATAATTCTGGATAATAATTACTTTATTAATATTAATATATAGGGGGTTTGAACTCAGACTTTCACACAAACCTCAACTGTCCATTCTATCTCATACTGCTGACACACTTGATCACACACATTAAAGTATACAGATTGGCTATCTTAATATAAGCTGAGCATTGATTGTATATGTGTGTGGAGATGATAATCTGGATCAACAGATGAGTTAGCACAAAATACGATCATTGGTGATTATTTATCTTTTTGACATGTGTGTGATCAAGTGTATCAGCAGTATGAGATAGCGTGGACAGTTACTCCCTATACATTACACATTGGAGTGCAGGTAAGAAAAAGCCTGTACTGTAGAGAAAAAAAATCATTTATTAATATTAATAAAAATAATACAATAATTATATTTCTTGATAGTGAGGTACTGATAAAAATGTTTTAACTGGTAAAATAAGTAAATTATTACATTTTGATTCACTAATTTCAAACTTATTCCAACAACAACATTGACATGATCCACTCTAGGTAAATACACGAATGATTATCACTAATCATTTATTAAATTAGAGATTATCTCCAACTCAGATAAGTACATTAAATCTCAGTTAAAAATTACTATATATGTTTTTTTAAATAAGCACATACACGTGAAGTAATCCAACCTTGTTTCTCTTTTTCCATATGTAATAAAATATATTATACATGGAAAAATAGAAATGAAGTTGAATTACACCTTGTATGTCATCATCATCATCATCAACCATTATCAATCCACTGCAGGATGAAGGTCTCTCGAAGTTTAATTTACCTTCTCCTATCTTTAGCTTCTCTTCTCCACCTTACCCCTGCATACTTTATTATTTCATCCATCCATCTCACATGTGGTCTCTTTCTGGGTCTTTTACAATCTCTTGGAATCCAGTTTAAGATTTCAATTGTCCTCCAGCCCAACTCCACTTCAATCTTTTAATTTTTTTCAATGAGATCAGTAACACCTGTTTGTTCTCTTACCCATACATATCTCATATGTATGTTTAATTAAAAAAACATTAATCTTTAAATAAAGTTTATGCCTGGGCTAGAGATAATTTCTAATTTAATAAATGATTAGTGATAATCATTAATGTATTTATCTAGAGTGGATCATATCAAAAGTGTGGGTGGAGTAAGTTTGACACTTGAAAATCAAAATATAACAATTTATTATTGATAAATGCTAAACATATGATAAAGAAATATGTGAGAGATAGGGACCTGAGCCAACTGATGAATACTGGCTTAACATAAAATGCACCATGAAGGGAGGGGGCATTTGTCTTCTTAAAAATGTCTAAGGTGTTTCGAGAATGGATGATGTTGTAGAGATTATTAAATGCATCTATAAAATAACTTAAAATAATATTTTAACTTATATAATTCAATTCCTGACCAAAAAATAAGCTTTTAATTAATCACAAAAACAATTAAGATATAACACATGCACAAAAATAATATATTAACTGATAATTTTTCAGATTAAAGCAAATAAACACTATTGTATTTAAGATAGGATTGAAAAGATTATAATAACAAGATTAAAAAGTTTAAAGATGTCTTGGAGTTTATAAAAAGTTTAAGTACCATAATTGCAAGTGCCAGAATCGATCCGGGGATCTCCTGATTCCAAAGTTGTTCTACTGAAGTTCAATCTCCAGAATTGTGAGCACTAGAATTGCTCCTGCAACATCCCAACCCCACATTGGTCACTCTATCAACTATTCCAAGCCACGCAAGGAGGGCTAACCATGAATGTTCCACAAATGTTAATTATTCGTATAAAAATCTAATGGTCAGATTATCAGATATAAATTCTTTATTTGTATGCATATCTTTTAATATTTATGATTATTAGTAAATAATATTTTCTAAGGCAATAAACCTAAAGCATGTGCGGTTGAAAATGCGAAGGTAGGGACCTCTACAGGTCTTAACCACAAGCTTACGCATTGGAAGTAAATTATTTTGTTCTTTTTACCATCTTACTACTGAATTAAAAATTCTATATATGCATATATAAATAGAATCAGCACAAAAAAATAGTGAAGGAATTAAAAAATAATGATCACAAAATGACCATAAAACAATTCTGAAATAATTAAATGAATATTAAAATAATAAGGCATCAGCTATGTGTGTGGTTCCATATATAAATAAAATGTCCGTTAATTAAAAACTATTGTAATAATTATTATATAATGTCTTTCAATCTACTTGCAATTAATTCATTAACCATCCTCAACTGCTGTCAAATTCGAAAAACAATAACGGAAACAAATGTCATCATCTTAAATCCCATGAACATTAAAATTCATAGGATTTGACTTGCTGACATTTGTTTCTGTTATGTTTTTTTAAAATTTCATCGCAGTTGAGGAGGATTAAGAAATTAACCATAAGTACTTCTGCAGATTGAAACACTGTATAAAATAGTTAATTACTGTTATATATTACTATAATTATTACTATTATTATTGTGTTTCAAAAGGCACTTTATTAATCTAGATAGTTTTACATTGAAATGCATTTTTACATCTAGTTTCGTTACATAGATTGATGTACAGGGGTACATACATCATAAGGGTTTTGCACACTGGTGTCCTTCAGTGGATCAATTGTCCAAATTGGTTCCCTTTACATGAACACTAAGGTTTTCAACTAAGGGAATACTGATGTGCTACCAATCAAATCAACTTTTATTACATATATATAATATCAGTTAGTTCCCAATATGTCAAAAGTCATTTTTACTTTCATTGAGATTGTGTACTGTAGATCTGTTTGTTCATGTTTTGTTTTTATGCTGCTGGCCAATCTTGTGTATCCCCGTAATCTAGTTCAAATTCTTCTACAGTTATTTCTATTGTTTGTTACTGCTTTTCATACTTGCTTGTGCTTGACTCTTCCATTTTAACTTTTTTGGCCTGTCTGTTTTTCTTTGGTGGTCACCCTGGGCTTCACATTTGGTCTGTGTTTGTTTGTACAATTTGTGGCAAGTTTGATGTGATTAGTTATGTTATTTTAGTGGCTGTGTTATTTTTAATTCTTAGTGTTCACAGTGATTTTGGTTTGGTGTCTTCAGAATTGTCATTAGTTGAGGCTTTTTTTCGGGTTGGATTTTCACTCTAAGCCTCTTCCTTGCCTTGGTTAGCAATATGGCTTTCATGTATTAATGCAGACTCTTTTATTTTTTCAGTGGTTGTTTCATCTTTATTTGGCCCTTGATTTCTACTTGTTTTTCTAATTGATAAGTCTAAGTGCTCTTGAGCTGGAGTCTTATCCATGTTCTTTTTGCTTTGAGGTTGGTGTCAGTTTTTTTCTTTATCAAGTGATGTTTCTGTTTGCATTAAGCTTTCTGCCTCTTGATGTTGCCTTGTATTCGGTTCATGTTGCATTGTGCTTGTTTAGTTTTTGACTTTTTGTTTCTTGATGCTGTGCGGTGCTTGATTGATTTTGATGTTTTGCCTAGCATCACAGTCAATTGCTAGGTGTCCATGTTCTCAGCATGCAAAACATTGTGGTCTTAGACCTTTTATGTGGATAGTTAATATGGTATCTCGACCAACTATTTGAGTGGGTATATCTTCTGGGTTTACAGCTTCATTCAATTTGATTTTAAAATGGAAACTACTGCTATATACCAGGGTAGGAGTGTCATTTAAGTAGATTGCTTCTCCAAATGGTTGGATTAAGTTTTAAAAGTCTTGGATGTTATATCCAAAATATGTGTTTTTAATTATGCCAGTGAAGCATTTTTGCAAGTTTTTATCGACCACAATCATAACTATTCTTCTTACATCAGAGACAACTTTATAACAGCTATAATTACTATGCAAAAATGCTCTAATTTACATATTACAATAAGTTGCTAGTTGGATGCTGTACACTTTTTTGTTAATGACATTATTGTTGTTCATAATATATAACATCCCTTTTCTTTTCATATTATCTCATTTCATACATATCATTTTAATACACTGTGGATTGAAACAGTTTGTGTTCCTTTTCATGGTCTAAGAATACAGACACATATTGAATTTTCTTTTGCCTTTTTATGTGAGTATTTATGCTGCTTTATTCTTATTGTTATACTGGTTTGGGATTCACCATAATATATAGCAGTACATCCCATACCACTGCACTGAACCGCATACCCTATGTCATTATTTAATCTTCAAATTATGATTAGAGTTATAAAATTTACCATCTTTTGTGTCAAAAGATCATTCCTGTTTTTGTCTGTAATTTTTTTTTGCTCAGTATATTTTCACTATAAAAGAAGTATTCCATCAATGAAATCTCATCACTGAGTTAATTTGCACAATATTTTTGTGTTTCAGATCAAATAAATGTTGCAGCACACTTGATATGTCATGTAAAAACAAATAGTCATGCTATTGAATTAGGTATCATATTATTAAAAAAATAAAATTGTTTGCTGCTTAAAAATTCTTTAAGAAGTTCCAACTTTGAGAAGTGAAGAGTTGAGCTGCAGTCCATGGACTCAGGTTCTTGAGTCCATTAATACAGAATTGCCCTAAACTTCTCAGGGCCATTAAATGAGATGATATGAAGACTGTTGACATATTAGCTTGTTTACTTTTGTAATCCTAACCTTACCATTCATCATTTTGGTTGCAAGTATTGGTTCAGTTTTGAATGTTTCTGGATCAAAAATTTGTCTTTACTAATTTAATTATATTTCTAAAAGCATTTTAAACTTTTATTACAATGTTAAACTACTATATTTTCTGCATACCAATGTTCAAAGAAATGACAATCTTTCAAAAGACAGTGCTTTAGTTTGATAGTGATTCGTTCTAATTTTAAACTAAGATTTTTTTTAAGCTTGTTAAATGCTATACTATAAAAACAAACATTAAATTCATAGCTGACATTAGTTTTCAGAGAAGCTGAATAAGACGCTACAATAAGGTTTACATAAAAGTTGCTCTTTCAAGTAACTTAAAGATTAATATGTGTAAATGATAAATAAAGTGGCACTGACATAAAACAAAGCTTCAAAACATTAACTTACTAACTACAATGATATTCTTATCAATTATTTTGCTATTTGTGTGGAATGTTTTTGATAGAAATAACTTAATATAAAAAAGAAATAGGCTTATGTGTTTGAAAATAAAGATTTTTACTTATGGATATAAAATATGGACACTTAACAGAAGAGCAATATGAGACTTCAGACCACTAAATGAAGTATGGAGAGA
The DNA here is from genome assembly GCA_028023455.1 of Epiperipatus broadwayi. Classification (NCBI taxonomy): domain Eukaryota; kingdom Metazoa; phylum Onychophora; class Udeonychophora; order Euonychophora; family Peripatidae; genus Epiperipatus; species Epiperipatus broadwayi. The sequence goes on along the minus strand of JAQFVV010012454.1, from coordinate 6,676,878 downwards.
TATATATTAGGGTAACAAGATGAGATTAAAAATGAAATACATGAGCTAGAGAAAAAAACAGGTATTACTAATATAGAAAAAATTAAAAGATGAAAGTAGAACTGGGACAGACATATTGCTAAAAGAAAAGATAATAGATGGACAGTTGAAATCTTAAGTGAGATTCAACATATTGTAAAAGACATAGAAAAGAACTATATATGAGAAGAATGAATGAAATAAGAACATTTGCTGGTGTGATGTGAAGAAGAAAGACTAAAGATAAGAGAAAATGGATAAATCCAGAAAAACCTTCATTCTGCAATAAGATTAATAATGGGGGGAAATTATGATTTATAAGCTGTGTAATAGTTGAAGATGATGAATTAAGGAAAGAGATAATATTTATTAGATATATTTTAAACCTTTGCTTTATTCATATATTTAATTTTAAAATATAGTTAAGATATTACACATGAGATTAAAAAAAAGAATGGAATTGCATTAGTGATACTATATGACTATTTTAGTAAGAGCAAAAAGAGATATAATAATCTCTAGTCTAATAAATGTCTTGTGATAATTATTTATTTAATTAAATAAATATATCATTGACAAATTGAGGGCATAAAGTTTGGAATCAGAGTAAGATAACATCATTTTATGGCTTCTTAGCAATTAATGACTATAAATATATAAAACTATAATAAAGAATAAAATGTAAAATTATTTTTAAAAACCAAATATACTTTCAATGCATTATTATTATAATCACGGTAACAAAAAATGATATTTTACAAAACCATATTTTCTGTATATTTGTACGTTATATGCTTTCTGATTCATTACATATTCATTTTGTGTAATAAACCAAGCTTCTTTGATCATTTTTTTTATGTCATTTTTTCTTCAAAAATCACTTCATCTTTACCTGTCAAATCCATGACCATATTCCTTTTCATGATTAAAACAAATGGACACATACACAAAATTAGTTTTAGCTTTTTTGTAAATAAGCGAATACTTTGTCATTCTTATGCTCAAATTTAAATGCATTTGTATTTTTTAATCATAAATAGGAATATGGATGCAGATCTAATCTAAGGAAAGTTAAAGTAAATTCAGAAGAAAAAAAAACAGAAAATGAGCAAAAAGGCTTGATCTATGGGTAAAATGAACACATGATGATCAGAGAGCCAATCTGTAAAATATTGCTCCTCTTTTTAACTATGATTATGATGCTAATGCTTTGAGAGAGTAATTAGTTTCTTTATTTTAATCTCTGTTGTAGTATCTTCATATTATAATAAAAATACCTAGAATACACTCTATACAATTCAGTATGCATATATAACATAAATAACAGAAAATTACCTATAGCTAGCTTATGGCAGTTTATGCCATCTTGAGTAGCAATTAATTGTTAGTGTTTAAATCTCACTAAAATCACAGAACATTACCATTCTTATGTTAATGGCCAACTTTCCATAAATTATGTATATTCATACAATTACATCATTTATTAATACATTGTCATATTTAAAAATAAGATTCTTTGACTTCTTTTCTTAAATTCATTTTCTACACGTAAAATATGAATATTATCAAAGCAAAAATCACCATTACAAATTACTGCATATCTTCATACTATTTATGATAATGGAAGAGGTTTAACCTATTATATATAATTTATAATAATGGCAGAGATTCAATTTATTATATATATATATAATGCAAATAAAATGTCCATTAATTAAAAACTATTGTAATAACAATAAAAATATAACAGTAATTAACTATTATATATATTATTTTTATTGTTATATATATATTCAAAACTGCCTAACACTATACTAGTAATAAATACAATACAAAAACATAAAACAATACAATACTAGATAAAAATGCAAATTTTATCAAAATTCTTAGATGACCATGGTTTCATCTACTAAACCAGGGATACCCAACCCGTAGCTCGCGAGTCACATGTGACTCACACAACCGTTTAATGTGGCTCGCATTTGCACTCTTCAAGAAAAATTGATAAAATATTTTATGTTCCTTGATGCTACATGCACACACTAAAAAATAAATTTTTACAGTACAAACGATAACGATATGCAGTGTTAGGTTTCACATTAAATAAAATAATTGAAATATACTTTTCCTGTAATTGTAATTTATATGTATGTTAACCAAATTTTTAATAAATAAATAAAATGTATTTACATTTTTTTTCTTTTTAACATATTACATCAGGTTTTTTTTTTTTAGTTTGTGAATTATGTTTATAAATGTAATATGAAAAATGCAATATATAATTGTGGCTCCCCAAATTTTTTTAAATTCTCAACTGGCTTGCGTCAAGTTAAAGGTTAGGCATCCCTGTACTAAACAAATAGACCACAAATGAAAATCAAAATAAAAAAACAATATATATATACAAAACACAAAACTTCCCATAATTCATTTCAGAAACCAACTTCCCTTTATATCAAAATATGTCTTCATAAGATTGATAGCCTCTGTTTCAAGAAGTTTTATCATTAAAGTTTCCATTACTCTTCTCTTTAATTCATTCTTTTCATAAAAAAATAACCGTTGCATTCTCAAACCATATTTTATGACCTATATTCAATTCATGAATATATAAAGCTGAGTTTTGATGCCTATGTTTAACTCTACTGATATAAACTTTAATCTTTTCATTAAAGCTAAATTTACTCTGACCTATATAAATCTTATCACAACAAGTAATCTTATAAATAATACCAGGAATAGATTTACTATCAATCGACTGTTTGGAACCATTCAGTAAAAAATTCAAATTAGAATGTTTCTTCCATGCCACCTTCATTCCTCCCAACAAATGACTATTCTTATAAACCAAATTATAAATTGATGACTTAAATGGTAAAGACATAATATCTTTATCCTCACTAACAGCTTTATATATTCATGAATTGAATCCAGGTTACAAAATATTGTTTGACAATGGAACGGTTATTTTTTATGAAAAGAATGAATTAAAGAGAAGAGTAAAAGAAACTTTAATGATAAAACTTTTTGAATCTGAGGCTATCAATATTATGAAGACATCTTTTGAAATGAAGGGAAATTGTTTTTTGAAATGAATTGTGGGAAATTTGTATATATATCTTGTTTCTTTATTTTGATTTTCACTTGAGAACGTTTATTTGTTTAGTAGATGAAACCATGGTTTTGTAAGAATTTTGGTAAAATTTGGATTATTATCTAATATTGTATTGTTTTATAGTTTTGTATATATATATAAACTGATTATACTTTTATTTATGATAGAATTTTTAACTTTTTAAAAACTTGAGAAACAGATTCATGTTAAAAATGTCTATTCTAATTCTGAAATATAAATTATTCTATTTAATTTGCTTAAAGTTTTTACATGGATAAAGCATGTTGTTGGTGATATCATCAATAACAATGGTAAATGTAATAGATTTTTGGTTATGATAGGCATTCAGAATTTTATATGTGCAACTAGTATTAAGTGATGGGAAAAAAAGTTCTGTAACTTTGTGATTGGATGACTCCCAATCTCAAAAAAGAAAATTAATTTAAATATTTTGATTGCAATTTAGGTACAAATGCACACCTGAGTGTTGAGACACAACACAGATCCCAATGTGCTATTATTGCATTTAATAAGTTAAAAATATGCAACTTTTTTCGCATACATTAGTGAAGCTATAATTATACTATAATGTATAATATGTCTGCTTAGCCTTTCGAGATTTAATGTTCAAATCACATACTCTTAGCTTTACAAATGAAGATTGTTGTGATTTATTGTACACATATGCAAATGAGTTTGAATTTTTAATTAATTAGTCCATTGTTTGGAGAGAGCAAAGCATGCCTCTCTTCTATTAATGGCACTGAGATCATTTGCTATGTAAAAAGCTTCTTTGACTTTTCTGTTGACATCACTCTTCTCTGTGCAAATTTAGGGCAGAACTGGGTTTGAATACATGACCTGTAGCGCTAAGCAGAGATATTACACATTATAGTATAATTATAGCTTCACTAAAATATGCAAAAAAAGTCGCATATTATAATTACAATTTTTACTGGTGAAGAGAAAAACAATTTATTAATAAGTTAAAAGATAGGATATTTCATCATACTTCTGTAATTATTTCTAAATTATTCTGTTATTCTGACACATTGGAAGTGAAAAATTTTCACTTTGAGATGCTTTGCAAGATTTTGAAAATATAAAGTGAGATTAAATGAGTCATTGATATATGCTTCAGATTTCTAGATGTTGAATGTATTACTGTAAGGATGCACCTTAGAGAGATTGTGCATATGAAATAGATGAATAAATAACAGATTTTGATTTCAAACTTTTAAATAGATCTAAAGGCAGAGATGCAGTGTAAAATATATTAAAAGTTTGTCACAACATTATAGATATTATAAATATGCGACTTTTTTCGCATTCGTTAGTGAAGCTATAATTATACTTAAAATAATGTGTAATCGATCTGCTTAGCGCTTTCGAGATTTAATGTTGAATCTCATACTCATAGCTTTGTGAATGAATACTATTGTTATTTATTGTACATATATGCAAATGAGTTTGAATATTCCAACATTAAATCTTGAAAGCGCTAAGCAGACCGATTACACATTATTTTAAGTATAATTATAGCTTCACTAACGAATGCGAAAAAAGTCGCATATTTATAATTACAATTTTCACTAGTGAAGAGAAAAACAATTTATTATAGATATTAAAATAAGTATTTTCTATCAATGCATTTCTCAATTGTTAAAAATGTAAAAATTCTATCAAGTATAATAACAGGCAAAACTCTCCATACAGTAGTGTCACCCTGTGCCAACCAGAGTAATCAATGGATCAATAGTTATGTGCTAGCATAAGAGATGGTGATCATGTGAAGTATAACCAGCAGCAATCATTAATGTATTTACATGAAGTTGTTGGAGTCAAACTGTAATATTGCTGTCTATAAATAATGAACAAATGATGAAGACATATGCAAGAGAATGTCACCCGGGCCAACTGAAGAATGCTCATTGAGCACAAAATGTGCATCTGGGGGGTTAATTTGGCTATTTAATATAATTTGGCTCACATATTTTAGGGATGGGTGGAGGAATAAAAAATTTAAATACGTATATATAAAAAATTAAGTTTAAATATATTTGAAATATATATACATGAACATAAGTTATTCCCATGTCTTTATGTTTAACTCATCTCAAAAGTAAAATGGTTCCAATATGCATGCATTGTGAAAGTGGGTGCTTTGCTTTTATGAGTTAATGAGTAGTGACAATATAATAAATTAAAGTAATAGATGCACTAGTAAAAATCAATTAAGGTGTATATATATATTGTAACCTTTAAATTTGTCAGTAAGTATTTATATATATATATAAATTTTTTTCAATAAGCTAATTTATACTGCAAGCCAATTTATCAAAGCTTAATATTTCAATGTTAATTTATTCTTTGTCATTCTTAAAACCATTTATAAGTCTTAGTTGTATCAAAAATATCATTTTTATATTATTACTGCAGTGGTTTAAACCCATCTGTAATTGTAAATAATTTCAAATTGCTTAAGTTAGAGATATTTTTACCCTATATATTAGTGAAATAATGTTAAGAGCTATTAATAACCCATTGATGTTCCTTTCACATTTCATTGTTTTTTTTTTGTTCTCATGTTCAATGTAAAATTTAAGATTAAACCATTATTACTTATCAGAAAATAATAAATTTTAAATGTTCACATTTTTTCTATAAATATTAAAAAAATGAGAACGTAATCAAAACGATTATACATCATTTCTAGAAAGATTATTGTCATTTTACAAAATCAATGAAATGTTCATTATTTGTGATTTTTTAAAAAAAATATGAATAAATATTTATTTATTTCTCTTATATATAACAAAATATGCTTTAAAAGTTTAAAATTTTTCAATATTTATTGCAAAATTATGATATTTTCATACTCATCTATTATAATTAGATTGCTTCCATAGAAGTTAAGCATCTAAATAGCTTTAGGGTATATTGGCATTACTGCTAAGGTAACATTCTATATTTAAAAATAAAATATTTCCATTCAAACTAAGTTATTAATAATTTATTTTTTGATTTCTAATAAATATTGTATAAATTATTGTATAAAAATATCTAGAATTGTAATAAATTCACAAATAAACACATTTTTGGTTATTCAAACTATTCTTTAAACAATGTGATAAAGATGATGTCAAAAACCTGCCATAATACAATAAGGATACTTGTCAGGGAGGAGCTAAATTCCATTGTTTCAAGGAATTTTTTGATTTTCTTGCCATCTATCAAATTTTTTTGAAATAAAATTCTACATTATAATGTATATAGGAAAATATACATATTACAATATAATGCTTGCAGAAATTCTCACTAGGAGGCAAATTAGTGAAAAAACAAAGCAATGCATACAAAAACACCATTTGGTTAAGAGCTCAAACTATTTTAATAAAAATCCTAGTATGTTAAAGGCCAATGTTAAAATTAAACTTTAATAATGTTTAAACCCTTAATACTGAATATTAATATTTAAATTACTTTCTTATTAAAATACATTTGTTATTTGCTAATAAAGGGTGTGTTTTTATTAATGCTAATTGTAAAGATTCAAGTAAGTTTTAAGTTAGTTAATTAAAATATAAAGAAGTAATTTATTATTAAAAGTTATCAATTTTAAATAAAGAAAGCATTAGTTAATGTGTGTGTTTGTTTAAATGTAAATTTTATCTTCTACTTCCTTGTTTGCAATATTAAAAATTATTTTTTAATTTCTTTATTTAAGACTTTAAATGTTCTGGGAACTTGTACCTATTAAATAGTGTGTAATATTGTTAGAAAGAGTAATGTAAATTAATGTTTTGTTAAAAATAATGTAATTTATTATATATTTTGTTTTATTTTCATTGTCATAATTTTAATTTTATAAATAATTGTCTAAAAATCTAACAATTTTTTTACTTATTGACTAGATAGTTATGTAAATGAGTGAATTTTTAGCCCTGTTTCTCAGGATATTAATTAATTTTTGAACTGTAATGAATTAGGTCAAGTAGGATATGACTTAATTGTTAGTTTTTAACTGTCAAAATCAGTCACATGATCAGGAGTATAAAATATAAACACCTGCTCATGCTTGCTTATTTACTTGTTACATCTTACTTTACTGAAGAAAATTTATTTGATTAATAATTAATTTTATTCAATTTAATTGCTTATAACAAATTTTTATTTTACTTAAAGTTAAACATACATTGCCAATTTAATTTTCATCCAGGTGCTACAATTCTAAGTTAAAGTTTATTAAGAAGTCTGAAATCTACATTACTTTTAAACATGATGAGAAGTTTAAATAATTTTTCAACAATTGCTAAATTATTTTTATGGAAAATTGGTACTTTGAGGGAATTTTCTGACTCATCATGCTTATATAAGAACTTTTATTATTTCTTAATTTACAATAGACTGTATTATCAGTTCGACATTCTTTATGCAATAATATTAAGAGTATTAAACACTTTGTGCTCTTTTGTTATTTCTTAAGTTCTTAATAATTTTAAAATGCATTAGCTTAAATATGAGAAGATTCTGAAAAGAATAAGAACTTTGTTAAAAGACTTTAAAACATTTATTCTTCAGTAATGTAGATTTAAAATATATTTATTTTAATATTATCATAGCTTTAAATAACGGTTTTCTTTAGAATAATTAATCTTTCCATGACTAGACTATTTGAATTCTCAATAGCAAAATCTATTTATTGACAAATGGAGTTTAATAAATTATTCATTTGAAATGACATTTTAATTACTCATTAACTTAACAGATGAATGAAAACATTCACTCATGAAATTTTTTGTCTTATATTTATTTTATTCTAGAGACAGGAAAATATTTTCTAAGTCTGAGAAATTAAAATTATTAATTTACTTTTTTGTTTGAAAATTACTAGCTGACCATTTATTTAAAATTAATATTCTATGATAGTAATAGAAGATTTATTTAAATTTTATTGGTAGTATTTTTATTTAGTTATGGTCTGTACTAAATTACTGGAGCAGATGTATTCCCTATAAAAGAAATATAAAATACACTTTAGTAAATTATTATTCAAGTTTATTAGCAATTAAATCAAGTATGCTCTGTATATCATTAGTATAATTAATAATTTTAAGATTTTGCTCTACAATGAAACCTGTTATATCCAAAGAATATCTTACTCATTAATTATGTTCTAAGGAATAAATAAAAGAATATATTGTACAAGAGCATGCTGGCATTCTATTTAAATATTCTTTGCAAAAACTGAATTGCCATTAATTGTATTGTGTGCTCATATTCATTAGGAAATTTATGGCTTATAGTGAATATTTTAAATGCTATATATATAATTTTAAATTTTCTGTTTTTTCAACAAAATAAGAAATTTTTATGTTCAAAGAATGATAATTACAGAGATGATATCCTGTTGAATGGTAGAACCTCCAGGATAAAGAACTTAATTATGTATTCTGATAAATTGAGTATAATTTTAAAATGCAATTTTATGGTATTGTAATTTTACCATGCATTTTATTTTATTTATATTATATATTTTTATCTGATATATTTTTATGCATTATTTGTAAACATAATATCCAAAAGTTTGCAGAATATTTAATATTACATAATTTTAAAGTGTTATTTGTCCCCTGTCATGAGTAATTCATTTATTTATTTGACTATATGAGTGTATGCATTAAAAGTGAAGATGTTGTATACTCTTATTGCTTATTTCAGGTGGTTTATATTAGGCCAGATTTGTAAAACAATTTTTATTGTCAGTTTTGCACATCAGTTAATTATAACATTTGTTTAGAAGATTATAACCTTAGTTTTTCTCATTTTATTGTATATACTTATCTTGCCATTATATTTTCAAGAGATAGTAGCTTTATCTCTCTCTTGTAGGTATTTATTATATATGCTTATCTTGCCATTATATTATGCAAGAGATCACAGCTGGTCTCTCTTGTAAATATTTGCCATTATTACATCTCCCCCAAGAGATCATAACTGTGATTCTCTCTTGTGGATGTTTGTTTTGCTAGCACATATTTTATAGAGATTGTACCTGTATCTCTCTTATTATAGTATATTCTGTGGGTTATATCTTTCATGTCTCATATGTAAACATAAATGCTTTATTTAAGGTAGCTATTATTATCCATAATATATTTTGATGGTTCATTCTCATTTTTCTTATATTCAGAAACAAAGTCTTAGCATAATTTTTGCCCTTAAAATGTAAGTGCTGCTTTAAGTTCATACCGTTATTTAGGCTCAATGCCTTATTTATTTTTACCTCTTAGATGTATTATATCATATATATCTTGTATCAAGCCATGGGTGGTGTTCCACCATGACTTTATTTTTGAAATTGATGTTGTTGTTTGTCCTAAGAAATGCCATCTTGCTTGTTTCACTCTTGAATACTCTGAATGTGGGTTATGGATAGGTTTGATATGTAGATCTGTTTTTGCTATGCTTTGCAGGGCATAAAACTGATATTTATTTAAAAATTAAAATTGTATTTTTGGGTCTCAATAAGTAATATACATCACTGCTAGCATTTATTTCATTACTGGATTGATAAAACATGCTTACTATTTAAATATACTCATTATTGGGACAACATAAGAGCATGACTGTTATATAAAATGTGTATACCTTTTTGTGATAAAGCTAATATTAAGAATGTTTTTCATTAGTCAGACAAAGTTAATAATAATCAATTATAATTTATTCTGTAATTATTTTTATTATTATCTGTAAACTTTAAAATGTATTTCTCTTATGCAGTGAATTGTATAGCATAGTGTCTCAATAGTTTGCTTTGAAATATTGTAGATTTCCAAAATTGTTATTTATTAAATTGTATTTATTGTCAAAATAAATGTTGTTTTATTGTTAAGTATGTCTTACAACATATATATCCTCATTAACACATATTATCCAGAAATCTTGACATTATAGAACCTATTATACAAATGTATTTATGTTGGTCATTAAAAGTAAATGAGCACAAAATTGCATATAATAATCACTTTGTTCAAATAGTCTGAAAATGTTAAGAAAATATCTAAGAAGTAAATTATTGGTTCATTTTCTTAATTTTAAATGATCACTTTAGTCAATTGCATTTATAAGAAGACTGATTTTGTGTCAAAATTATTATTTGTTTTATTCAGCAGATTATAGTTGGTTAAAGGCTCAAATTATTTATCTTAAATTAATAAAGATTTAGCAGGGCTTATTAGTAGGATATCCTGAGTGGCCATAAAATCCCTTATCCACTCATTATGTCTGCATGTAATCCTGATATTTTTCTTTTATTCCAAATTAAGAGTTTTTCATATATTTTATTTTAATTAAAATATTTTCTTTTAAATTTATTATTATTATTGGCAGTTAGGTAGACATTATCTTATGAACAAGAGTACGTCTCCTCATATTTCTACTAAGATTCCATTCATTGCCTAATAATTCTTAAATTAGAGAGTAAATTTTTAATATTATAAATATTTAATTAAAAAACACCAATATTTTAATATTACATAAGTGTGAACTAAAGAAATTGCTTTGCAAAAGAAATCATTTAATAAACAATGTGGCACAAAATATAAGAAACCTATTATTCTTCATTAAAAGATTTGAAATATGGATCTGATCATAGTAATGAGATGCTGATGATGGTTATTAGATATGTTGTCATGAGGAGGGGTTTTGTGAAAAAGAATTTAATATAACCTTACCACTATAAGTGTATGCTTTCCCTGTAATTTATAAGAGCATGATAGTTCTCTTAAAATTTATTAAATGTTACATATTATATTAATATTTATTTATTGATATTCATACCCATATGGCTCTTTGTATTGTAGCATATACCATGTGGTAAAATCCCTCTGAGCTTAGCTTCTAGCATTTATTTATTATTTTGGCACTTATTATTAATTTTGGGTTTCGATCGGTTGTAAGGTTCTGAGTGAGTGTTGTGGATGTTATTATAAATATCATTCTTTCTTCAGAAATATTACCAAAATCACACTTTTCTTTATTTTGCTGTAATATCCTATAAATACAATTTATCCAAACCCCTTTGAACACTTTTTAGTAAAACCCTTTACTTGTACATATATACAAACACCTACATTTTGACTGTCCTGCAGTCTTCTTCAGAACCAGTTCACTTTAATCTCTTAAAAAAATGTTTTTAAAGAGATTAAAGTGAACTGGCTCTGAAGAAGACTGCAAGACAATCAAAACGTAGGTGTATATATATATATATACAAATAAAGAGTTTTGCTAAAAAGTGTTCAAAGTGGTTCTGAAGAAGACTGTAAGACAGTCGAAATATAGATGTATGTATATATGTACAAATAAAAAGTTTTGCTAAAAAGTATTTGAAGGGTTTTGGATAAATTGTATCACTCTTTCTTCTCAAGTTATAATATATATCATTTTGAATCATGCAGCTTGAAGTTCAGACTTTATATTTACTCACAGAGGGCATTGTTTTTGGAAGGATGAGTAGAACATTACAGTATATATATTCAAATTTAATTTTTTTTCCTATTATTTCAAACTGAGTTATAGTGAATCATAAATCTATGTATGTATTTTTTAAATACATTTTTCTGTGGGACAAAGCACAGATTGTTTTAAAGACATCCAAACTGAAGAATATTAATGGTGCTAAGAGAATGCATCTTCTCCATTCACATAGTTATTATATACAAAAAATGCCTTCACTTTGTGCAGTATCTTATTAGTTTGAAATGATCTGTCTTTAAAGAAAAGATATTACTGGCATCAAGATGGCAATGAACAAAGACAATTTTTGTTCTTAGTTTCCAAAATATTAGTTTAATACAGATCTTCTGGTAATAATATAAAATTAAAATCTTTCTGGATGTATGGAATGATATATGAGAGATTGATGAAAAACAAATTGTTTTATTTGTCTGAAATAATGGGCGTAAAAACAATTAGTAATATTATGTAGTATAGTAAAGCTTATAAAAAATTTTGTTTGTAGACTTTTCAATAGAAACTTGAATTTTTTAACAATTTGTGTATTATATGTATATAATAAAATCTAATTAAAATATATTATTTTTCTTAAAGAATGAAATGCTCATTTCAATTTGTACTTGTTAATGACTTAAGAAATAAAGAGAGTTCTTCATAACTTTTGGGTAAGACATAGTCTATCATCTTTTTCTACAATTATTATTTTTTCTTGGTAATGTTAAGATGTCCTAAAATTTGCAAAATCTTTTATTTGTTAATCAATTGCTAACAGGCTAACTTTTATATTCATCTGGATGATATTTACAAGCATAAACGTGAATCATGGACCCAAAACTTGTATGAATATTTCATCTCATAAATAGTGATAGCTCACCATATTATAATTTACATTTAAGGCATTGATACATCCGACTAATCCAGATTAATCTCAGGATCTTTTTTTCTAACTAGTATTCACTAGTTAACCATTTAAAACAGGCAAAAACTCTATACGTATTGCCACTCAGTGCAAGCCAGAGTAATCAATAGACGCCAGAAGGCTTGTGCATAAAATCCCCATCTAGTGCCTACTCATCTAATATCCCCAGACTAGTTTCTGGCTTGTGGCCTTCATCAATGAGAAGCCTTGGATCTGAGAGCACTGCAGCTAGATCTTAGGATCTAATGCAATCCTCCAGCAGCCACCTTTTATGTCTATTTAACTACAAAAATGAGATTTAAATTGAAAACACCACAATATTTTCAATCCAAGCTCATCGGCTTATCTAGCTGCAGTGCTCTCAGACACAAGGCTACTCACTGACAAAGGCCACAAGCCAGAAACTAGTCTGGTGATATTGGATGAATAGGCACTAGATGGGGATTTTATGCACAAGTCTTCTGGGATCCATTGATTATTCTGCCTTGATTTGAGTGGCAATATGTATGGAGAGTTTTTGCCTGTTTTAATAACAGTTAAGAGCAAGAATAAGAAATAGTGATCATGTGATATTATTGGCTTAGTTAACTATTTGCAATCAACAATGGATGATTAGTTGACTTGACTATGGTCTGCTTATCTGAAGATGACAGGTTAAATTTTCTCATGACAGAAAAAAATCCCAAAAATTCACTCAAATGTGTATCTCAGGTAAATTTGGCATGTCATATGAATAGGCTTATGATAGTTTTACAAGGTAATGTTGGTCGATATTTTGGGATCCGTATCTATTTTGTAAGGAATGAATTTTAACGTAAGTAGTAAGAACATTTTTATGGATATTTAACGTCATGCGGTAATCAAATATTTTATAATTACTCTTTCTATTACTGAAAGACACTTTGGAATCAATAAATATGCTTTCCAAAAATTTTACACAAGCGCACACGTATACATTAGTTACACTTAGTTAAAGGTTAATATTCTTTTGTGAATTTTTAAATATTAGCGATAAAAAAAAAAGACACATTTGAAAAATTATTTAAATATTTATTTCTATTTTATTGATTTTTTTAATAGCTGAAAAACTTTAAATATATTAAATTTCATATGTTTATTTGTATTAAAAAATGTATAAAATTTAATTATATTTTCACCTCTTTTCATTTTTCTATTTCCAGGCAAGATAATGAAATAAAAATGAAAGAGCATACAGAAATACCAATTACATATTTTTATAGAAATGAAACATTCTAATGTTTTTAAATAAAAAAAAATAAAGCAGATGTCACTTGCCTCCCCTCTATCCCCTACTTCAAAATTAATTGCTTTCTAAATTTATTCAGTTTAGTATAAAATGGAATAGTAGAAGAGAAAGACATTTGTTTAACCCTTTTCGACTATTTCCATACACGTTCGAACATCTTTTGATTAATCCATTAAAGGCTGCCTTTCTAAATAAATACAGATCCACAAACACATTGATGAAATAGGCATTGTGATAAGTATCCAAGCTAATAAAGTCTAACATAGTGTGTGCATATGTGATTTTTTTTTTCTATTATAGTAAAAATAAAACTCTGTAGGTATAATAAATCTTTCTACTATGCAGCAGTTTGAATCCGGGATTTAAAAGCTAAAAATTCCTAACTTAAGAAAGTAAAAAAAAAAAAAAGACCTTATATTTTTGTTCTCTATGATTCAACGTAATAGAAATAGAACTAAATATCCTTAATTGATTCACGGGTGAAGAAAGTTATTTTAAAAAAACTCTCAATGTGATCAAACACTCATTCTAAACCTGCCATTTAAGAGTGCTCAATTATTACATGCCCTCCTAAGCAATTGACCTATAAATATTATCATTATTATTTTTAATATATTAATACATTTCACTATACATTTATTTTTTAATATCCATGGAAAATAAAAATTGAAAACATTTATTTCTAAGAATAAGCATAGGCAGATACATTTTCAATTCAAACATATATACAGTATATACATACACAAATTATTATTTCATCATCATCACCACAATAATAATAATCACAAACTCAGTTTTTTCAAGCTTCAGTAAATTATAAACATTATTTACTTAATATCTTCACATGTTATTAAAGATTTATTATAAACTGGCTATAGTGATTGTATTTATAAAGTAAATAATATTTATGTTGTAGTAGCTTTCTATATTCATTGTAATTAGGTTCTGAGCCAGTGGTTCCCAATATTTTTGGTCCCCTACCCCCTTTGCTTTTAGTAAATTACATGGTGATCCCTATTCATTATAATAAGAAATAAGCAGATGTATAACATACCATGCAGTACGTCACATGCATGAACAGAAGGTGCAGATGTCATGTAGGCGAGCCTCGAAGGGGTGCTGATCTGACAATTTCACTAGCTACCTTGAACTGTAACTGGGCATTTTGAGTTACTGAACCTTGCAGTAAAAAAAAATGTACACTCTCACTGTGTCTGTGTCCAAAAAAAAAGATCTCAAATGTTTCTGGTGGGCTGACAGACAGTACAAATATGCAATAGCCCAGAAATGTTGATAACATAATTATTTTTGGAATATATTAGTAGCATAATATACTTATTTACCTACTATCCACTATATCAACTGGACAAGATTTCCATATCCCCTGGTGATATGGGTACCCCAGGTTGGGAATCCCTGTTCTAAGCTTCCTGTTGATATTTGAAACTGAGATTATAGTGAAACATAAATAATGTACTCAATAGCAGCTGTATCTACAATACAATTTAATATTTAAAATGGGTTCTTTGAAATCAACAAAAAATAGAACAACGCAATTGTGAAAAAGACAGTATTTAAAGAAATTTTAGAAAGTAAGAAAGACAAGGAAATAAATGTCTGAAAAATGATTCATTATGGCACCCATACAGATAATGATGCATGTGAAATTTATGAATTTTAATTTTTTTTGTTCAATACTTTTTTTAATGTGCATTTACTGAAACTGTAGCTGGTAATGTCTGCGGACAAAAGGAAGGAGGAGTGTATTACATTAACATGCATTAATTATAAATAAATAATTTAGCAATTTATATATATATATGTAATTCCTGTGGAAGTTAATTGATAACTAGGATCTATCTACAAAGTTGTTTTGTGACTTTTTCAAGAATAAAGAATATTCTTAATTCTGATTTTTTTTTATGGGTTAATTTATCAATGGAAACAGACAAATTTAGATAAATTTTTATATAAATTAATACACTATACAGGCTTAAACCTGCATATATATAGGTAATGTATGTGGGATTCAAACTCAGACTTTCACACGACCCTCAACTCTCCATGCCATCTCATATTGCTGAACCACCTGATCACACACATGTTGAAAAGATAAATAATCACCAATATATGTATTTTGTGCTGAACCAGCACTCATCAGTTGGTCCAGATTACCATCTCCACACACATAAATACAATCAGTGCTCAGCTTTATATTAAGATAGCCAATCTTCATACTTTAATGGACAGGCTTCAAACTACTCCAACCCACAACTCTTCACCTTCCATTTCATTGAAAATCTTTTCAACATGTGTGTGATCAGGTGGGCAAGCAATATGAGATGGCATGGAGAGTTGAGAGTCATGTGAAAGTCTGAGTTCGAATCCTGCATACATTACATAAATTCTTATATTAAATTCACATTTCAAGTTTTTGGATAATATTTATTCTGTATTATGCTATTTTGACTAACAATTTTCTTTTTCTTTTTTTTTTACAAATTTTAATTTAATTATTTGTGTTTTCTAATTCTAATATTAATTATTACACTATTCTGTTGTATATTCATATTTATATATAGTATGATTTATATTTATTACTACTGGTTTTGTTATGGCAAGTTGTTCCACAGAATCAAATTTTTACTACACGTATATCTTCATGTATGGATGAGGTTTAATTATGAATTAAGTAATTTACATGATTGTATGAATAAAAAAAGGATTGTTTGAATAAGTTCATTCTTACAAAGTACTGGATATGTAACAAAAGCCAGAAAAAAAAATCTTAAAAATATTTTTGGTCTTTCAGATTTAAAATTTCAACATTACATTTAAAAATCATGAGCTCAGAACTCATAAATACTTAATGCTTTCATTAACAAATGTCTAATTTTGTCTATCCCTCACAAAAAAGCACAGCAGATACAATTAATTGCATATTAACATCAACTGTACAAATTCTATGGTCTTCATCTTTTGTTTCTAATCACCCAAACCTTTATAAACATATTTTAATCATTGAATGAAATTTCATAGTCAATAGAACACTGAAATAGAATTTTAATATGAGGGAAAAACATAAATTCTTCATATTCTGTAAGAAGTTAATACTTTAAAGAAAATTCAAAATGCAAGTGCTACTAACATTAGAGAGTAATACAAAAGAATAATGTATATGGTAACGAGCATTGAATATGATAAGGTAATCTGCAAATTGATTGACTGAATTATTGTTATACTTTGTGATGGAAGAAGTTGTTTGATTAATAATCAATTCTGAAAGAAAGCAAATTTACAAATATCTAATTAGATCCAAAGGTGCATTCAATATAGTTTCCCCATAAATCTAATCATTTACATTATATACACAAATAGTTTTTTAATTAACAGACATTTTATTTGTATTATACATCTATAAATTATTATTTTTAGGACTAAACTTTGTGTTTAAATAAATAAATGACGAATAAATATCAGAATTAAGGAACATATAAATGCTTTTAATCAGAAATTTAAGACATCAGTTTTTACTTTCCATTTTTTAAAAATTGGTCAAAAACCTGATTTTGACAATGCAAAAATATGAGAGAGTCAATTGAAATATTAAAGAGACCTACTGGCTTAAATATGGCTGACGAAGCACAACGTATTCCAGCTATGTGGAAACCTCATTTTATCTCTGTCTTCTAATATTAACTTAAAATTAATAGGTGAAAAAACTGAGGGAAATAAACATTTTGATAAGCCTCATATTGTGAATGCTGAACTACTTCAAGTTGAATCTCATTTCTCATCTCACACTCGGTCACATTACTATTTGAGATCTAACAATTTTTCTTTCAAAAGTCAACCTTGACAATGGCAGATGCTAGTTCGTAGAAACATTGGTTTGTAATGCAAAATAACACACTGTTTAGTCCCCAAAACAATAATTTATCTATATCATATAAACATAAAAACATTAAATATAATATATTATATTTAATGTTTTCACAGTTATATATTGTAAATAAAGTAGTTTTTGGGTTAAACCATGTATTATTTTGTAATACTTTCCAATTTTTCAATGAAATAACACCTGCCATTGTCAAGGTTAAGTTTTTTTAAAAAAAACCTATTAGATCTCAAGTAGTAATGAGATTGAGTGTGAGGTAAAGAATGAGATTGAGCATAAAGCAGTTGAGCATTCAAAATATGCGGATTAACAAAATGTTTATTTTCTTCAGTTTCACGAATAATTGATTTCCAATTTATATTAGAAGAGATAAAATAAGTGGTCTCCATAAGGCTGGAACATGTTGTGCTTCATCAGCACCATTTAAACCAATTGTCATTTTGAATATTTCAATAGACTTCCTCATGGTTCTCAAATCATACTTTCCAAATTAGCAAGTATTTTAGTATTATCAAAACCAGGTTTGTGACCAATTGCTAAAAATGTAAAGTAAAAGTTGATGTATTTAATTTCTGAAGGAAGGCATTTTTATGTTACTTAATTCTGACTTTAATTTGACTATTGGACTGACATAGCTTTTAGAACACTGTAAATATGGAATTTACACCCTGATATTCCAAAAGTACTCTACCTTTAGGTTTTTGGGAAAAATCATTAATTTTTTTGTTAGCGGAAGCAAAAAAATTGATGATTTTTTTCATAAATCTAAAGGCAGAGTACTTTTGGAGTATCAGGGTGTTTATGAAATTCCATATTAATGTCAGAATTAAGCAACATAAAAATGCCTTCAATTAGAAGTTAAATACATCAGCTTTTACTTCACATTTTTTAGCAATTAATCACAAATCTGGTTTTAATAATGCTAAAATACTTACTAATTTGGAAAAATACAATTTGAGAACCATGAGGGAGTCTATTGAAATAAAAGTGATGAAGCACAATGTATTACAGTCATGTGGAGACCACTTATTTTATCTCTTTCGTCTAATAAAAATTTGAAATCAATTAATGGTGAAACTGAAAAAAATAAACATTTGTTAATTCATATATTCTGAATGCTCAATTTCATTCTTTACCTCACACTCAATCTCATTACTACTTGAGTTCTCACAGTTTTTCTTTAAACACTTAACCTTGACAATAGCGGATGCTATTTGATCAAAATGTTGAGTAATACAAACTAATACACGGTTTAATCCAAAACCTACTTTATATATATTGTTAGATATTTTTCTGTGCTTTTTTTTCAGCTTCCATTTCCAATTTTAATGATCAAATAACATTAACTACAAATATGTAATTTGTATTCATTTTTATTTTAGATTTGAAGCTAATTCTAATTTTTATAAAGGATACATACAATTAATCATATACTTTTAATTGTTTTTTTTTTTGTGTGTGTGTGTCAATTTTTATCCATTTCTTAATTTCTAATCTAGTTGAAACTTTGTATAGATATGTATTCTCAATGACATACATTTTTTTTAGAATTGCAAACAAGTTTTTAACAAAAGATTCAAAATTGTAATTTTATATGAGATTCCTTACTCTTTACAATGCTGCCATCTAGTTGTATCGAATTGTATCTCAACTTTCTTCATTCCTAATTTCTAGAACTATATAAAACTAAAAAGTAGAAAATAAGAATGTACAATTTTTTTTTTTTAAAGAAATGCTTTAAAATGTGGTAAAAACTAAAAAATAAATTACCTCCAGCTCTCCCGAATAAAAGTATGGTGCAAAGGCTGTGACCTTTTTTTTAATCTGATAAAAAAAATTGGCAGTGAGATGTAAAATTAAATATTAGTTGCAAGTTTATTTAAATGATTCTTTGGGAATGCAACTTGTGAATTTCTAAGCGTGATTATTCCCCATACTTTTATTAGTGAAAATGGAAGACAATATATTTTTACCTTTATGTGCATCTTTTACCTTTTAATGCATTTATGTGTATAGTATTTCTTTAAAATAAATCTTTTTTTTCATATATTATTTTTTTTTTCATAAGTCATAGCATCGGCCGGGATGCGAACCCACAACCATCTGCAAGCAATTACTTGCTTGCAAGGCAGCTGCACTGACCTCTCGCTTGACATATTATTTTATATTCATTTTTAACTCCCAAGAAAGTACTTAGCATTTTGGTTATTAAATGTGATATTACTACAGGTATTCAATTGCAAAAAAAAAAATTACGTATTGATAATTGAATTAATATTGCAAAACTGAAATATTCTTCTTCATTGGCTTGAGACTGGCTTAGATATATACAAAAAATGTAAAGAAGAGGGTGGACCGCTCTTTTCTTGTAAAATTCTGTCTTGCGTTTACGGTTTGATTGTTATTCAGACAGTCATCATAACATCTGATTGGCTGTCAGATAAGAATAAGCACAAGAGGTTTGCAGCCTTTCCAATTTAATTTCATTACCTTTGTAACTGTCTAAAAAATTACCATTCCACCGTAAGCTTGTGAAACGTATATCCCATTTAGCACTTGATAAATTCTTTTTAATATATTTAATACACAAATGCTGGTTATGTATATTGTCTATATTTAAATTAAAACAATAAAAGAAAAAGATGATAAAAAGCTACTGTTAAAATGTGAAAAATTCACAAATCCAAAACAGTTTGGAAACAGATATATATATATTCTATATACATTGTAAAATTGCTACTACATCAAGAAAAAGGACTATATTCATTATTTGCTTAAGATATTTTGCAATTGCAATGCAAACTAAAAAAAATAAACATTTCTTTTTTATTACCAATTTCTTATTTTTATTTTCTAATTGTGTCAAAACACAGATAAATAAAAATGCAGATACAGGAAGAACAAAATATAGTTTCATATATGATGTAAATCTAAATATTGAGATGATGAAATAACTTGTATTAAATAATCACAATGGTATAATAAATCATCAATCATTTTACAATCCTAGTGCTGACTATTGTCTTCCTTCTCTGTGATTTCGGTAGAGGAATTCTGGAGAGACCTTTGTTGTGCACTGACTATTCTATTCAACACACATTTTCAACATATATTCAATAAGCTCTAGTATTTTCTAACATAGAATCTGATGCATATGGAGAAACTAAGTTATAAAAGATTGTTATACGAAAAAAAAAAACTAACAGTGAAAATAAATAAAAAGTATACAACTTATGGTTACTTTACTAGAAACAGAATTTATTAAACCGAAGCTCAGGATTAGCTTGCTGTGTTGCTTATAGATAAGCACTCTTTTTTAGTTTTAATTTATATTGTGATTATTGAGGAAACTACCCTTCCAAATGGATAATGCAATATGCAAATCAACAGAAAATGAGTCAAAAAATTAGATCTAAAAATGATCAAGGGTAGCAAACAATTATAAGTGAGCTGTAGAAAAATATAAATGCAAAAACAATCTGAGGAAGTCATGCATGTTAATAGAACAGTGCAAAATTCATTGGTATTCCAATGAATTACAGCATATTCTTAAACAAAAAATACATGTTGAGGCAATGATTATATAGCACATCTGTAAACTAAAAACCATCTGGAAATTTTGCTACCAAATTTCTTAGAGGTCAGATGTGTTTCGGAGAGGTGTTGCCACAGGCCTACATATTATTTGAGTGTTCGTGCATCAAATTTCAGTTCAAGCCCAAATTCTAAAAAAAGTTGTATATCTTTGAAAACAGTTATTGCAAAGAGTCAACAAAAATTATCACTAAGATAGTTCTGATCAAGCAGATATTTTCTTGGACATCTGTTTTACAATGAGAATTTAACAGGTAGTGGATTAAAAAATTTAGGGTAAAGTGAAAACTATCAAAGGAAAATGTGAGTTGACTAAGTTTTTGTGATTTTACTGTAGACTAAAAAAAGTCACAGTTCCCTAGTAAACATAATGGCACATATTGTGTTTAGCCACAAATTATAACTTTATGTAAATCCTGATGATTACTGGTGTAGTATCTGTTGCTAATGTGGCCACAATGCTTATTCAGTTATGGTCAATGACATCAACTTGCATGTATTTTCATACCACTAGTTAATATAGTTGATCACTGCCTAAAGATATTAACAATACAGTATCAATATGAGATCAAGCTAAACTTCCTTGACATTATAATCCTTGGATCTTTTGCCTATCAAACATGCATAACAATCATTAGACAATATCTGAAAGAAGTTGCAGAATAATGAGACTAGGTTTACAATATTCCATGATTCTCTTAGGAGTTTTTAGGCTATATAATGTGTAGTATAAGACTACTGTGCTCGTTATGGTAGCCACAGTAGGTAAAATTCATGCATTGTTCTATAAGTATGGCTAATTTTATTTTATTTGCCCTATTTTATTTGCTAAGTAATAAATGTAAAAAAAAAAAAAAATATGAATAATTTTTAAAAGTTGGATTAAAAGAAACCCAACTTTTCAAATGAATAATCACTAACCTCCTTGGGGGTTGGTCCACAACATGAACAGGTTCATGGTTCCAGCCTCTGTCACTTGATGATCATCTCCAAACAGCCATAAAACCTGTTGACAACCTTTACTTTCAGAAGCTTTTTGAATATAAATTGTAGGGCCATAATTTCTAAAAAAAAACAAGTAAAATTTAAAAGTAAAATAATATTGCAATATGGACAATTGAAAGGTAAAAAGATAATGTGAGAATGATAACTAAAACACCAAATCTTTAGCTAGATAAGCAGATAGTTAAAAATATTAAGAGAATTTAAATTTTCAAAGTTTAATCCAACTAAAAAAATCGGGTTCAAACTTATTGTAAGAATATTAATTGCTGATTAAGAAGCAAAGTATGGCAGAAAGATGTCTTTATCGCTACGTGAAAATTACAAAATTGATAAAAAAAAAAATTAAATACTCTGCTTGATTAAAACTCCTGTAAAAAATCCAAATTTCATTGGATTTTTTTGTGTAGACATCTTTGAAAAACCATAGGTCATGCTTATAGTTTTTATGTCAGTAAAGAAAGAAAACAACATGTCAACCTATCAATAAAGACGCATGGCTGACCCACTTAAAAAGCCGAATACAAACTTTTCTTAGTATATTATTTATATTGAATTATATTTATTAAATATTAACTCAAACTTGTAACATAGTTATTGGTATTATCAAGGCAGTTTTTATCTTTATCAACATCACTTATAAAATTATTAGGAATATCAGAGACAAAATTAACATAGTCATCTGAGTCAAGGAATGAGTTCTGGTTCAGCATGAGTCATATACTTTTTTTTTACATGTCTTTGATCACATGGTTATGATTACACCCCTTCATAAAATGTTAAAAGTGGATAGAAACCAGTCCCTGTCTTGCGTGAAAGTGAGGTAGTGAAAATTACATTACAAAAATATTATTCATTAAATGAATAATCTCTAGACTAATGAATGATTAATAAAAATTATTAAAATTAACATTATTTTTTTACTAAAAAAGTTTTTCATTTTCATGTATGAAATAGTACTTAAGTTTATAAATGTTTTCCTGAAATTTTTTCGCCGAAATATTTTCTTTATCTTATATTTCTTAAGAATAACTTTTTTTGAAGAACAAAATTAAGTAATTTTTCTTTTAAGGACTTCTTTTCCTTTGTCAAATGATCAAGTTTCCGATGAATGGAATTCATTTGAGATATAAAAGACGATACAAGAGGAAAGAACTCTTTGACAACAAGATATGGAATTCGTTTGAGATACACAAGATGATAAAACAGGAAAGAATTTTGTTGTGAGCAAGATTTAGCTTTCTAACATCATGTTTATCAGAGTGTGTGTTAAAAGAATTCAAGTGGGTGTTAAAATCAGATTCATAAGCAACTTATCCACTGTAGTCAAACGGCTATTATCAATTAGAAGCTTTAGAAAAATTTAAGATACCTATTATCATCAACAACATATAAGCATTTAATGGCATATTTGTCTTCATATATAATACAGGCAATCTTCAAGTCGTTTTACGAAAATCAACTTATTACAATTAGAACAAGTAGTACATCTTATAATTGGCATTAATGTAAAAAGAAAATCAAAATCAAAACATATTGCAAATCCTTTAGGCAGTAAATATAAAGTTCAGAATATGTATCTGTATAAATTACATTCG
Organism: Epiperipatus broadwayi; assembly: GCA_028023455.1. Taxonomy (NCBI): domain Eukaryota; kingdom Metazoa; phylum Onychophora; class Udeonychophora; order Euonychophora; family Peripatidae; genus Epiperipatus; species Epiperipatus broadwayi. The sequence goes on along the minus strand of JAQFVV010012454.1, from coordinate 6,652,950 downwards.
TGATAAAGTTCAGAATATATAGTTGTATAAATTATATTGGGCCAACAATTATACAACTATCTTATCTAAACTGAGAAGCACCAGGAGTGATCAATTTAATAAAGGGCAGCCATTTTATCTTTGCAAAATCACAATTAAAAACAGCCCAATTTTGTTAAACAGATCCATCATTATCAGTCTTTTCTTACATATTTTTACAAATTCATCCATAATTTTATACACACACAAAAAAGAAAAGACTGGATTGTGGTTATGTTGTGTATGTAATAAAGTAATAAAATGTGATTATATTTAAACGCATAATTCCATTGTCATGGTTAATGAACAAAAATGATTGCATAGTAAGAGCTATAGCGATAAGAGTAATGTAAATTAGAAATGTAAAAAAAAATTGAAAAACAGGGGAAAATCCCAAAGTCAAAGCAAAAAAAGACTGTTAATCTTCAAAAATATTTTTGCCTGAGTATAGCTCATTACAGTTAATCTTCACATCTGAAAACTGTTCCATTATCTGCCAATTGAGAATTTTGTTGATAGTTTTAGATTAGACCCCAATATAAGTAAACAAATATAGAGTTAAACATACTAAACAGCACACCTTAGAACAAATCTTTCCAATATATCTTCATAAATAAAAGATTAGATATCTGATATGAGATAGAAATAGCTAGATTCTCATTTATTATTCGGTGATAATGATTGTTTGAACAAGCAACAAGTAATAAGATAAATACTTAAAAAAAACCAATCCTATTTGGAATCTGAAAAAAAATATCACTTCTTCCAGCCACAATTTGTTTGTCAGATCATAAATATCGCAATAGAATATGCTAACCAATAGCCATAAGTCTCATCAGTATATGTAATTTCTTGTATGATCATATCCCCGTGATTACACTATCATGTTAAAATATTATAATAGCAATAATGATTTAATATATTTAATTCAAATATTTTACTCAATAATTTGCATATTAATACAATGCATTATTTGGTGGCCTAACCTGTGATTTATTTAATTAAAATCTCATTTGTGTCAACCCATATATGTAGTCCTGAGTGATATACTATAATGCTAAAATAATAGATTGAGAAGAAAAGATGTCCAAATGTCATATATACATCAATCCCAACTAATCACTCAATTATTTTGCTTCTTACATGTGTTACCTATAATTCATATGTAATAACCTAAAATCTTTAAATCTATTTATATATAATAATTCAGATGATTAATAAACCAATAATTCTTATTGATCACCTATATGACTACAAATGCAGTAACATTCCATTTAAACAATTGGTGACAGGAAACAACAACAAAGTTTATCTAAATAATTTAATTATATTTTTAGTTTTAAATTGGTTACATTTTGACTTGCAAATGCCAAATTTAATCCATCCACAACTTTGACACAGCTCACTTTAGATAAATACAGTAATGATTATTACTAATCATTTATTGAATTAGAGATTATCTTTAGACCAGATATAACTTTAAGCCCTTGTTAAAGATTAATATATCTGATTTTTTAATTAAACATAGTGAAACAGTCAGATATGTCTATCCTACTGTTTCACCTACTATATGCTATATTAGTACTTTTATTTACATACCTATATACCCAAATCCTCACATATCAGGCTAATTTTAAGATTAATAATCATAGTTATGTATGTGTGCATATATTATAGTATACAATGTGGAAAGTATATGTATATAAATAATAAATCAACTCATATGTGCACGTATATATTACTGTTTGCTAAATAAAGGTAAATCTTGATGTATGTGCAACCAAGGTATATGTATATGCAGAGAAAAAATAGTGTGACAGGTTTAAACATTATAAGTTTTCTTTATTTAATTAATTTTATAAAGGTAATATTGTTAAATAATTTTATAAATAATATTTGAAAGTATATTTCTGCATATGTAGTTAAATTCTGTTTACATGTTACACATATATAATAAAGCTTTTGCTAGATTTCATAAAGTTACTAGATTTCAGATTTGTTTTCATAAAGGAATAATAAAATTGATTCATCTCACTATAATTTTGACCTACTTATAAAGTTAAAAATAAAAATAGATTTTAGAGTGGGGTGAAAGAAATTAACTTGACCAAAGCTGGTAAACAAGTCAATAACAGCAAGAGTCACTGGATTGTCAAAATGTAGTAAACATTAGGAAGACTGATCTGAAATTTAAGAAATAATTAAGAACTATAAAGAAAAACATGTGATTTTGGTTTTCACTTTATTACAGGTAGTTAATAAAAAAAAACACATGTGGCTAAAGAAAAAAGAGAGGGAGGAGGAAAGTGTATATAAACTATTGCAACCATTTTGAGAAGAGTTGGACTATTATTAAGTTTAAGATTAACATTGCTAAAATTGTTAATAATGAAAATGTTTGGATAAGTACGGAAAGACCGGCATCTACAGGATGGAGAACAGGATGACCAATACCGATAAAGTAACAGCATGCTCAACATCAACAGAGAATAACCATGCCTAAGAAAGATGCCTGAGAAAAGAACTTAAAGCGGTAACACTTCTGCAATTTTAAAATGAACATTAAACTAAATCTCATAACCTATTAAAGCTAGCTCAAGTTATTATAAATGGCCAATATAACTTTAAACTAATGTGTTTCAAACTTTCAAATACTAATTCTTAAACTAAAATGTAACTTTTATATTGTTATTTGGTATCGTAAATCTTGCCTGATTTGATATAATTTAAACTGGTGTAGTATAATTTGGTCTGATTTAAGCCGAGTTAAAATAATTTATCCTGATTTGATGTTTAATATATCTTAATTTCGTTTCTTTTCACTAAGTAAAGAAAGCCAAATCTTAGATTTCCACTTTCGTGAAATATTATTTATAATTTTATGTTTTTTTTAGTTAAGTCTATGCCAATATTATTTTCAATTATTTATTTATATGTTTGTGCTATGTTGATTCAGAATGGAGTTTACTTGCATTTAAGTTAACTAGTGAGAAATGATTAGAAGTTCTCACTCATAGATAATTTTGCGTATTAGCACACAAACGAAACTCCCTTCTGAACAAGTAAATAAAGCTTGGTTTAGGTATATAATTAAGCGATTATAAATAATTAAAAATAGGTTTGCGTTAAATGAAAATATGGTTAATATTTAACTGAAGTGATTAAATGCAGCATAAAATTAGAATTTAATCTTATAATTATCCCAAAATATGCTGTAGCCTCCTTATGTATATATAAATGCCTATATAGATGACTTAATAAATTGGATTCATTATATTTCTTTAATAGCATAATCATAAATGCTTTTATAAACTGATTTATGGTTGTTCTATAGAAGGAAACTAATGTTTTGCATTTCAATTTTATATATATTAATGTAGTTGGCGGGGAAAATGTGTTCTTAGAAAGCGTATTTGCGCATTTATCTATTGCTATATATTATTTCTTGAATGGGCTTCTGGTTTTAATGGCCATCCCATCTCTTTAGTTTGGACACCTCTCATTCCACAATGGGTTTTGATTTTAAGGGTCATCCCATTAACTCCACTTAAGACTGGATCAGAAGCATCCACATATCCTGATAAGCTGTTTGATCACCTGGACTAGAGGGTTTCTTTCACTTTCACAGCAATGGGCTTGGTAGAAAAGGGAACAGATTACGTGGTAACAAATCCTGTAAGCAAGAGCACAATTCGAGATGCACAGACTCAGATGGTATGTTTTATATACGACTTAGTATCTGAAGTCTTACTACCCACCATCAGTTCATCCCTCCATAATAATTTATATTTCAGCTTTGATCTGAAACTGAATCTGGTTTTGTAAGCTAATAATCTATATAGAGAATTGTGTACTGATCAAATAAATTATTAATTATAATTAATGATGATCACTTCTGTGGATTAACTAAAGCAAATCTAAGTCACAAAACATAGCATAAATAGGGCATAGCTAATCATGAGCTAAACTTGAAATAAATCTGTACTGCTGTAATAATAAAGCTCATAAAAATGTAACTTGATAAATTATAAATCATCATCACTTACGAGTGAGATAAAATCGTCAATCTGTAAATTTAAACAATATGTAACTTTATAAATCATCATCACCTGCGAGTGAGAGAAAATAATAAGTTTATAAATCTAAACAAAATGTAACTTTATAAATCATCATCACCTGCAAGTGAGATAAAATCTTAAATCTGTAAAATTAAACGAAATGTAACTCGATAAATCATCATCACCTGCGAGTGAGACCCAATACTAACTATGGAAATTAAAACAGCCTGTAACTTGTTCAATTACCATCACTTGCGAGTGAAACAAATTTGTGTCATTCAATTGTTTTATTTTACTTTATTACTTAAATTTTGGCTTTTATTAAATTTGTTTAAAATATAATTCTGCTTAGTGTCTACATTTTGCTCATTATTCATTAGTTAATTATTAGCTAGTAATTAGTTATTGTTTGAATATTTATGAATCACAATCTAAACTTAATAATGTCTGTTAGTTGAGTCACACCTATATAGCTATACTTTGGTCATGCCAATTTATATCATAGTCTCGTGTTTCACCAATTTGCTACTGCCGGGACGCGAATTAAGAAAATACTGGTGTAGCCTCATATATGTTATCCGTAAGGTAGTAAATCTTTGAGTGTTGGTAAATTAACTGAGGTGAGATTGGATTCGGGGTTTCAACAACCTCACTTCGAGCAGCCTTGGTATGATTTGTTAAAACTCTGGATTTTGTTGCGTGAATGTACAAATATGACTGTTACAATAGGCATACATGGAGTTACTCACATTTCTCTTTCCCATATGTAATATCATCTATAAATATATTAAATAATCATTTGTTTTTAATTTATTAGTTTCTTCCTCAGTTTTCTATACCAGCAAATACATATGCAGAGTGTCCTAATCAAAAGATAACTTGTTCCCTCTCTCCAAATGCCTTCAGTATAACTTCTGAATCAAGGCTTTTACTATGAAATCATACAGTTCATTATTCACCATAAAATTTTTAACATCTTAATATCTTCATCATGAGTTTTGACAGTGGGTTTCATATTTTAACCCATAATGGAAGAACTTGTTAATATTCAATTCTACTTTAAGTTGGGTTAAACTGTGATTGAAATAATTGAAAATAATTTAAAATGTGTATGCAGTAAAGCTATAAATTGCAAGAATATTTTCAAGTGGTTTCAAAATTTCATGATAATAGGAAGAGCATTAAAGACAATCTATTAAAGTACCAAACACACAGTCATAATTTGTTGTCAAAACATGTGACACATGCTACAAGTTTTTTGTGGTGAATAACTAAACTATGATACTATGTAACACACTGCAGGCAGTTTAGATAGAAAAACAATCATCTTCTCATAGGATACATTGTGTACATTTCAGAATGAAGACATTTTGAATAAGTAGATCAAATCAGAAGGACTATTGATAGCAGCAAGGCAATTAAACAGGTTCCTTCAATCAGTTTTCTACATCCTAAATCAGGGATCAGCAATCTCTTTGTCATAAAGAGGGCAATAATAACACATATCAGGTTTACAGAGAAACTAGGAACCTATATTAAAAAACTATGATTAAAAATTTTAACCTTATTTTGAGAAACTTGTAATAACATGTTGCACAATACAAAAAAAAAAATGTAACCCCCATTTTCTTAAAATAGTATGACTACTTTCATCGACTAAGCTGCAAAATATTTTATCATGATGCACTTTTAAAACAGTATCATTTTTGTAAGTTTATTATTTCTAGTTCTAGGTCTTTGGCATTCATTAAAAGCTCAAAATACATTGAAATTAAAGAAGCTATGCCATCTTCAGTAACATGAAATTGATTTATGAAAATTTTTACAACAGGTTATAAAGCCATGACAAAATATCTTCAAATTTGGAAGAAAATTCTAATACTGTATCTATAATTTTTAAATGTAAAATTTTCATTATTTAAATTCTCAATAATATGTTTTATCTTTGGAAAATGCGATAACGATTTTTTTCATTAGATGAACTTTTGTCAAGAATTGGTGGTCGAGAGGTCAGCAACAGCTGCTTTACAAGCAGTTGTCCTAGGTTAGCGGGTTTGCTTCCCAACTGATGCTATGACACATGAGAAAAAAATAATGCTAACTTACATTTGAATGCAATTACTGCATGAATCATGTCAGTGGTATGGTGGTTTATCCCTTGCAATTTTAAATTCATTAAACTTTGTCATTATATGTTGGTAAAAATCAGTCATATATCACATGACCTATATAGCTTGCATTACCAATATGTAATATCTAAAGAGCCTGCTACTAGCTCTAAACAAGCTTAATTTTTTTTTAATGATAAATGCTACAAGAGAAAATACATAAATCTTTTATCTATGATGGTCCCCATCCCCAGACCGGTTTCGAGCTATGGCTCTCATCAGTGAGGAGCATAGGAAAAGTGAAGACAAAATTCGCGCCATGAAGCAATAAATTCCTTTACTTGTGGGGTGGAAAATAATAAATATTTTACTTTTGCTAAGCCACCTAACTTCAGTATATAAAAGATTGATAAATTGGATATCTTCATCTTCTAAAAGTAATTTAAGTAACATGGGTTGCATTGCCCCGATCTTATGGAATTAAGAATTTTTGTTACAACTGATATTACATGTTGAAAGCGGACAGTTTTGCACACAATATTTTCTCATGGTTGATACAGTGATATGATATAAATTTAGGAAATAAAAAAAATTATCTTCATAAGGTAACTAATCCATTTTTCTTACTAGTCATTACTAGTGTGTCACCTCTTTTGCATTGGTAATTTTTTGTTTATTACATAATTTTTAAAAAATCCTCCTCTCTGGTGATCCTCTTCAATGGCAGAATTTTTTTAAAAATCGTCTTTTATGGAAAAATCATTAAACAATAACTTCTCACAAATTACTAATTGAGATATATATATATGCCGGTTAATTCATCCAGCTGCAGTGAAAAGGAAATACAATTTTCCCATTGTCGTTGCTACTTCTCTCTCCAAATGAACAGCAGATGCTACTATTCTTCTAGTTACAGTTCTTGCTGTGAACTATATCACATTTATAAGTGAGACTACTTCTGCTTTATTTTTCAATTCTTGAAAAAAGTAAAACAACTTCTAGCATGGCTTCTTTCATTAATTCTCCATCTATCAACAATTTTTTTTTTTGTCATTAGTTAGCAAATGCGATATTTTAAAAGAAATAATCATTGTTGTTTTAGATTAGTGAAGTAGTTTAGTAAAGCTTTAGATTAGTGAAGTAGTTTAGTAAACAAACAAAAAAAACTGGCTGCTTAGTAATAGAAAAATTTAAAAAGGAATAGGAGACGACGACTGGGACTACATTTTTTCCTAATTTCAGATCATTGGATAGTAGGAATCAAAATTAATTTGGATGGTTTAAAAATGTCTTTCGATATTAATTTTATTAGCAATCGCGACCCTGTTATTACATAATAAAAGAATAAATTTGCATTTAAAACCAATATAATAATATTCGTCCTAATTATCATTAAAATAATATGTTCTTTTCCTTTTATCCATGAAAAGTTTTGAATAAAAAGAAATATTAGGGAATTTCCATTCATCAAAGCTCGCACATGAATTTCATAAGAAACTGCTTTAAATGCATTGGGGAGGCAACTATTTTTAAGTACAGTATGCTGTCCTTTTGGCAAACATGGAGTGATCTTTTATGTCCATTTCTGGCTGGCAGTCATAAGCTTGATGCTTAAATAAGTTGAACTGTATTATGCATACATAATATGGCTCAGTCAGCTGATTGATGAGGCTGTCTATGTCCAGCTGACATCTTCCATCTATAAAAGGCCTTATATACTTTATGATTTTAACTGGGAGCCCAGTAAGAATAAATTAAAAATTAACCATGAGAAACATGTTACCGACCCATGTCTTAAATTAAAATGTGGTTTCCCTCTACTCACTGATGGGGGAAAAATTACTTAGTTATAAAACTGAAATCTATACTGTTAATATTTACTTTAAATATAAAGACTGCACAATATTAATTTACAAATTTATGACCTTCAGAGCCGAATCTCAATCAGTAATTATTATTTAATGTATAGCAAGCTTGTATTTGCGATAATAAAAAGAAATATTTTTATAAAATACTATTATTAATCTTTATCTGACAAAGTATTATTCAGTTGAGAAATAAACTTATTATAACCTGTTCATTGTAACCAAACATAAAATACTTTGTCACTGCAGTTCAAATATGCTTTTTATCCATTTGAATTAAAAATATAAAAGATTTGCACACAGACTTTCAAGTATCCTTCAAATATCCACACTATCTCATACCATTGATACACATGATCACATGCATGTAGAAAAGATAAATAATCACCAATATATGTATTTTGTGCTGAACTAGCACTCATCAGTTGGTCCAGATTATCTCCCACACACATATATAATCAGTGCTCAGTTAATATTAAGATAGCAAATCCTCATACTTTAATAGACAGGCTTCAATGTACTCCAACCTCTAACTCTTCAGCCATACATACCATTAAAAATCTGATAATGGAAAGCCCAAGTCCCATGCTGATGTCAATATTAGAGCATATATTGACATCAGCATGGGATTTGGGCTTTCCATCATCAGATTTTCAATGGTATAGATGGCTGAAGAGTTGGAGGTTGGAGTAGATTGAAGCCTGTCCCTTAAAGTATGAGAATTTGCTATCTTAATATAAACTGAGCACTGATTACATATATGTGTGGAAGATGCTAATCTGGACCAACTGATGAGTGCTGGTTTAGCACGAAATACGTATATTGGCGATTATTTATCTTTTCTACATGTGTGTGATCATGTGTATCAGTGGTATGAGATAGTGTGGATAGTTGAAGGGTGCTTGAAAGTCTATGTTCAAATCCCCTATATTTACAATTAAGCTCCAGGTATATGAAGAATGCATGTATTTCAAATATTACCCTTTGAATTAAATACAATTTTTCCAAAACTTTATCAAAAAATGCCTGTAATATTAATATTTCCACAAAATCCATTTCAAAACATAAATTGAAGCACATTTATTTAGACAATTCAATGAGCTATCAAAGTGTATATTCGTAATAAATTCATGGTAAAAATCTTTACTGGAAGAATTCAGAAGAAAGATGATCATTACATAAAATCTCAAAAATTTAAAAAAGACTTCAAATGCACAAATATTGGTTTCCAACAGCAAAAAAGTCAAATTATAGTTGTCAAGCATTGGTGGTCGAGAAGTCAGCGATAGCTGCTTTACAAGAAGTTGTTCCGGGTTGCGGGTTCGCTTCCCGGCTGATGCTATGACACATGGGGAAAAAAACCTATCAATAAACTGAAGCTGCAAATAAATTAATTCTCACTGCAAATAAAATATTCTAATAATCATTCAATTTTGTTATACAAAACATTTTCTTTTCCTACAAAAAACAAATTAGATCATTAGTATTAATAGTAACCTATCATAACAAAATCAGGTCTATGACAACTTCATATCTTACTTAAATCCAATACATATGCAAAAATTGAACATTTTATATTTAATAAATCAATAGAAGATTAACAGTTTGTAACATTTAATAAATCGGGTTACCCCCCCTCCCCTAATGTACATAATCATTTATTCAGCATAAAAAGCTGATGAATTGTTAAGAAAATACTATATATATGCCAACAATGAATATAAACTATCATATATTTTTAATTATTAGCCCACATATAATATAATACACACAAACATGCTAATATTATATATGTTATTATAAATGTCTTCTAAGTAAAATGAACTTTAAAAAAAAAAAAAAACGCAAAGGTTTTATTTGAAAAATTATTAATATTCCAACAATTCCGGAAACCACTTATCTTCTGAATAATCTGAAAAGATCAAATTATTGAACAAATATACAGGCTAGTACTTAATCTTTTCAACTATATTAGCTAAATAATTAAAACATTCTTTTTTGAAATACAATGCGTGGTAAAAGAGCCTTAGTGTTACAGAGAATATGGAAAGAATGTAGGTTAACATTATATCTCCATTTTAACAAAATGTGGTGAGAGAATGGACTTTCAAATAAAATCATACACAGTAACAGTATTTTTTTAAGTTTACTTTTTTTCCGTAAAAAGTACTTTTCTATTTTGAAAGAATAACAAAGAAACGTATGAAAATGAATTATGGAAACATTTAAATTTTATTTATAAATATCATATAACTTTATATATCAATTTTAATCACTTTCCTTATTATTTCTACAATGGATTACACAGTTATTTTACTATCATAACGGTTTCAATTGCTCCAACAATTTTCTTCAGATCTATAATAAACATAATTATAAAAATAAATATATAATGCATTGTAGAAGTAATAAAGAAAGTAATTAAAATTGATATTAGTTGAATTAAACAATGCAAAAAAGGAAAGATTAAATTATAAGTTTATATACATGTTATCATCAATAACAACTACCCATAAACAAACATGACCATTCTAATTAAAAAAAAAAAAGAATAACAGAAAACCTCAAAAAAAGAACAAAAATTAAAGCTTAATTTTGGGATGATATACAAAATAATCCTTAAAATACAAATACATCTATACATAACACATATTAATTGTTGAGTCTGTTTTGCAATATTGTTTTTTAACATGTTTAAGTATTTTCCATCACAGATTCTACACCTTTCCTGACTTAAATTTATACTTAAGTCTATTAACTGAATATTGATTTAATACGAAGAGATTGTTAAACAAGATAGCTTATAGTTGTCTTGAAATTTAGATTAGTATATATAAATCACACTCTTCTCAGTAAATAGTATGCTTATATATGATCAAAACTAAAATATAGGTGGGTTCTTTCTATATTTTATTTCTATAGCAAGTTAATTTATATATAGCTCACTGGGGTTTTCCAGTACTTCCATATTATTTCATCTTCCCTGTCTATATTTTTCTTATGAAATCAATCAATACTACCATTATTTAGAGACAGTCCAAAATAATCTTTACAATGTAATTAAATCTACTGAATGCCATAAAAATTACACCCAAGAATAATGAAGTGATTTTTTTTTTTTTTTAGTAAATTTATTCTACATTTTTTACTTCTTATAGTCACTTAAATAGATTCAAACTCATCACATCCAATGAGTTGTAAATACATTGATTGTTTTTAAAACCTTATCGTTGTATTTTTAGAATATCAAAAAGCATGTTTAAGTGTATTATTTTGTGTTCCTTTATAATACACTAATAAAGAGGTCTATGTTTCACTTCTACATAATATAAATGCAATAATTTTACACTCGAGTTTGTCTTTCTAACTAAAAAAAAAAGCAAAACAAATTAACAGTTATGCCTACATTTAGAAACTATTGTATAAAACTAAAAATATCATAAGATCTTCAGCTTACACGCACTACACACAGAAAAATTTGAAAAAGCAGAATTTTCTTCAATAATTTAATGCAATTAGTTAACATTTGTCTTAATGTTTGCATTATATTAAATTTAGTCCTACAAGATGTTACTGTAATTTTAACACTTTAATGTATCAAATATTTTTATGTTAGTTGTATGCACATGATTAATATCGCTTCTATATCCATATATTATCTTTTTTTTTTTAAAAAAAAAAACCTTTTTCATTCTAGATTTAATATGGCTATTGATGTATCCATATGTATGATTATATACACTAAGACAATGTTTTTAAGTAATCAGAATATCGAATAGTCTGCAACACTCTATGTTCAATTCCCACGATGTTCTCTTGAAATGAAATGCTCTGCTGTTCTCTTGCAATGAATGCTCTGCTGTTCTCTTGCAATGAATGCTCTGCTGTTCTCTTGCAATGAATGCTCTGCAACGACTCTATTTCTACCATTCGCTAAAGTTCAATTCCCTCGATGTTCTTTCAGGCTGGCTGCTACAAAAACGGTTCACAATGGGCATACCTTCACCCCAGTCCAGTTTAGCTGTACACGAACTCTTTGTAGTAAGCACTGCGACTGACCTTAAGCTCCTTAGAGCTTCCATCTCTGCAACAGTCTACTTCACTTGAAAACCGCTGGAAACTCAACTCTTTATTCAGCTGCTATCCAGACGGTTTCCTCAGGCTGTGGTCTCCTTCAACTATACCAGTGAACTACATTTCCACTGGCGCTGGACATTAACCGCAAGCACTGACGCTAGATGTTTCCTCTGGAATTGAACAGTAACTCTACTGTAGCTGCACTCAAATACTGTCTGCTACTCCACACTGCTCACTCTGCTCTGCCTAATTGTTATACAGTCTTTCTTATCGCTATCTGATAACTGTAACAATCAATTACATTGTCCAATCAGGTAAGGTCTCCTATCTAGAAATATTTGCAATCAGCAAATATTTCTTGGAATTATCGTCCGCCATTATGTTAATTAAATTCCTCAGTTATCAGTGCACGATCTGAAAACAACCTCTCGAAAAAATACTAGTTTTTCTGGAGTGCACAAACTTGCATTCAATTTTTTACAAAATACAACACCTTCCCCCACTCCAGAAAAACTCTTGTTCCAATTCCTTAATGTTTCATCACGTAAATGGCTAAACATGTAATTCAAACTTATTCGCTACTCACAGGGTCCAAATGCGACTGCGCTATTGATGTATCCATATGTATGATTATATACACTAAGACACAATGTTTTTAAGTAATCAGAATAGCGAATAGTCTGCAACACTCTGTGTTCAATTCCCATGATGTTCTCTTGCAACAAATGCTCAGCTGTTCTCTTGCAATGAATGCTCTGCAACGTCTCTATTTCTACTGTTCGCTAAAGTTCAATTCCTCAATGTTCTTTCAGGCTGCCTGCTACAAAAACGGTTCACAATGGGCATACCTTCGCCCCAGTCCAGTTTAGCTGTACACAAACTCTTCGTAGTAAGCACTGCGACTGACCTTAAGCTCCTTACAGCTTCCGTCTCTGCAACAGTCTACTTCACTTGAAAACCGCTGGAAACTCAACTCTTTATTCAGCTGCTATCCAGATGGTTTCCTCAGGCTGTGGTCTCCTTCAGCTATATCCGTGACCTACACTTCCACTGGTGCTGGACATTAACCGCAAGCACTGACTCTAGATGTTTCCTCTGGAATTGAACAGTAACTCTACTGTAGCTGCACTCAAATACTGTCTGCTACTCCATACCGCTCACTCTGCTCTGCCTAATTGTTATACAGTCTTTCTTATCGCTTTCTGATAACTGTAACAATCAATTACATTGTCCAATCAGGTAAGGTCTCCTATCTAGAAATATTTGCAATCAGCAAATATTTCTTGGAATTATCATCCGCCATTATGTTAATTAAATTTCTCAGTTATCAGTGCGCGATCTGAAAACAACCTCTCGAAGAAATATTAGTTTTTCTGGAGTGCACAAACTTGCATTCAATTTTTACAAAATACAACAGCTATATTCAACCATTTGGCATAACAGAAAAATCAAATATGATAAGTTTGCTTCTTGAAATTTACAAAACAATAATTTTCAATCATATGCTTTTGGTCATTTAAAAAATCATTGCTTAATATGGCATTTCCAATGTTCCACAGAACATTGGTGTTCCATAAAATATCAGTAAGTGTTCTGTGACATTACAGGAATTTATAATTCAAAGACTCAAAACATCCAAATTATTAAAAACATTATTGATTATTTGTTTTTTGTTATTGTTTATTATTTTCAAGAGTTCTGTTTGGTATAACTAAGATTTTGGAATAAATGTTTATTTTGTTTTTGAACTCTTGTACTTATTTACTTTAACTGTTATTTAAAGTTGTAATTATAAATTTATTAAACGCACATTGATTATGTAAGTAATATTTACTGAGGCTATAACCTCGATAATACGCGTATAAAATGTGATAGTAGGGACCTCTACAGGTGTTTTAACCACACACTTACGCTATGGAAGAAAAGAGGGGAACCTTCTTTACTTCAACCTACTTTCTATTTAAATAGGTGAAGCTGAAGCTGTTAGATCTGCGAGATTAAGTCCACATTTCTTATTACACATTAATACTCGCGAAATCTTTCGATTTACAACGAGTCAATGGAAAGATTTTATATTTAGAAATCTATTACAGTAATTTAAAGTTGTAATTAAAACTGAAAAATCCAAGTGTTCCTTTAAAATTTTAGGATTTGTAAAGTATTCCAGGTATAATAATCTGGGAAATGCTGGTTAATGTGTCATATTAAATATTTCATATGGCTAAAATAATGAAGTGTGCTGAGGTGTGTGGTGAAGAGAGACCAGAGATTGGAGAAGATGGATTGAACTGGGAAAGTCCTTCATCCTGCAGTGGATCGATAATGATTGAAAATGATGATGATGAATATCTCATGATTAGATTATTGGATTATTTAGTTTAAGATATTATTAATACTAATCAAAAGATATGAAAAAATCCAAATTTTTAACTTGATTGTTTAATGCTTATTTAGCATTTATTTAATGATTCCTTATTCATGGATATCATTAGAGGTCAACTGGTATCCTTGAACATATTTCCATCAGAACAAAAAAAATTGAAAACTATCAAATTCCTTAAATAACATATGATCTGTCATAAGACAAAAAAATCTTTTTCTTAAATAGTTTCATAAAGATTATAACAACTAGTTTTATCATTTTGGATAATAAATTCCCCATCTTCTCAGTCTAGTTTACTGATATTTCAAAGTATCTATATTTACAATATTTTTATATTGTATCTTTTTTTAAAAAATTTGCTTACTGCATAAAAATTTAAAATCAATTAAAAAATATTACCCTAAAAAACTGGTACACATATGAGCTAGGATTCTGAAATATTTTTTAAAAAGTTTTCTGTAACCAAAATAATAATGTTAGATAATAAACCATATCAACAACAAGACTTGTAATCCTTGTACTGATACAATTTCAAAGAAATTTCATTCATTGACCAAACCAAGCTCTTAAACACCATTCAACACAAATCAATATTAGCTAGAATCTTATATATCTATTACAATATTTAGTAACACTAAAGAATCATTCCAAAATGTGATTAAGCTTAAACAGGACCAAAAATTTTAGATAAATTGTCAGAAGTCTGCTGTGCAAAGTTGTTCTATGAGAACATGAAAGAAAGAAAATGCATTCCACAAAGAAAATTATTATTAAATTTTTATACCAAACATCAAATATTTTCTAATGATAAAAATCTCATTTCTTTCAAAATACAAAAAAAAAACAACAACAACAACACTTATTCTAAATAAACTTTGTTTGAAATATTTTTTTATTTCAAATATAAGTAAGTTATATTTACTGAGTTTTCCTCCCAAAATATGCTGAAATATGAGCAATGTGATTGTTTAACCATTATAAATCATATTATGATCTTTTCTTTACTCTTTCTATCCTCACTTAAATCAATTTCACTTAATTTACTCTAAAAAGTCGCTGCAAAATTATGACTGTTAAACTTTTATCTCATCCCATTCTACATAAAAATCCATCTACTCTAGTTGACATTCTATTAAGTTCATCTTCAATATTTTACATGCAGCCACCTCATCAGAACATTTGATACTAAGAAATCTCCATCAACATTCATAGAGAAACTCATCTACGACAGGAAAAACAAAAATCCCTAAGCTCTTCTTGTCTATTCGTTCTAAAAAAAAAAGATCAATTAATCTCATAAATAACCTTTACTTCATTTATTTTATTTATAGCTTTGCCTTTTAAAATACCTAATGATGGTAATTTAGTCTTATTAAAATATCCTTACAAATTTAATATAAAACAGGCAAAACTCTCCATACAGTAGTGCCACTCAGTGCCAACCAGAGTAATCAATGGATGCCAGAAGGCTTGTGCATAAAATCCCTATCTACTGCCTACTCATCCAATATCCCCAGACTAGTTTCTGGCTTGTGGCCTTCATCAGTGAGTAGCCTTGGATCTGAGAGCTCTGCACCTAGATCTTAGGATCCAATGCAGTCCTCCAGCAGCCGCCCTTTACCTCTACTTAATTACAAAACTATAAGTTACGAGCAAACCAAAGAAATGGTGATCATGTGAAATTTAATATACTGCTTGTTAGTCTTGCTCGCTTTCGGAATAACTTTCAATAATCATTCTCGCCATTCAAATTATCTCTTGCCACTCTGCCATTTCTAAATCAAAACTGCTTTTCACATCTCCCATCAATTTTTTTTTTCTATCTAAACTCTCAGGAACATTTTAGTAGTGTGTGAGATTAAACTAATCCTTTTAAAATTCTTACATTTTATTGCATTCTCTTTTTAGTAAATTTATATCAGCAATATCCTTTAGTAAGCTTTGGTTAATAATAGATGCAGATGATAATGCTTAATAAGTTCTTATCCAGTACTGTCCTATCCGATTTCCCCAGACTAGTTTCAAGCTTATGGATTTCATCAGTAAAGAGCTTTAGATATTAGACCAGTGTCTTGATTTTTAAAATCTAATGCACTTTTCCTTCACTTTTAATACATCAAGTAACTGACTACATTTGCAGTACTTTTCTGCAAAATATCACTGCATGCATAATATGACCATGTACTACCACATTTTCTTCTTTAGAAACTTAGTAAACTTCTTTTAAGTTTAGAAGCATCTTCTCACTACTGTTTAATAAAATATTCCAGTCTTATGAAAGAACTGGCTGTAAATGAAGTGATAACTTAACTTCTTTGATCATATTGTTTTTGAAGCTCTTCTAAATAATCAGATAGTGATAGGCCTAATAATAATAGTTGCCGATGAACACAATTCAAATTTGAATGAAATTAATAGGAAAATAACAGGCACTTTTAAAAACTGTAACAAAGATAGCTGGTAAAAAAAAAGCAGCAATTAACCAAATAAAATTTCTACTGAAAGTAGAGAATTTATGAAGAAAAGAAGGAATATGAAGATATATAAAAATAACACATTAAGAAATATTGAATATCTCGAATTAGCAAGAAAAGCTGTAGAAGAGAATAAAGGTCTCAAGAGTGTAAAACAATATTTTGGTATTGGTAGGAAATTTATATCTGCAATAAGAAAAATAGATGAAACTATTACTAAAAAAAAAGAGATGACATCATGAAATAAATAAAAGACTTCTATCAAGAATTATATAATAATAATAAAGAATAAGTATTTCCTACATCTATTATATCTTCTTTATTGCCCAGGATTTTAAATAAAGAAGTGAAGCAAGCAATTAAATTTATGAAGAAGGAAAAAGCTCCAGGTAATGATAGAATTATAATTAATATATTAAACAAAGCAGGTGAAGAAATATATATATATTTGGCAAAATTATGAACCAAATGTCTAAATAATAAAAGATGTACCAGATGATTGGAAAAATGCAGTATTAATATTAATATTTAAAAAAGATATTAAAAAAGATGTTAAAAATTACAGACCTATCAGCCTTTTATCAGTTTTACGCAAAATTTTTACCAAGATAATTACAACTCATCTACAGAGAATATTGGATTTCAACCAATCAAAAGAACAAATTGGGTTTAAAAGTGGTTTTAGTACAGTAGATCATATCCAAGTATTGAGAGAGTTATAGAAAAAAACCCAATGAATATGAGTTGCCATTATGCTTTGGATTTGTAGATTATGAAAAGACATTTGATTCTATAAGCATTTTTTCAGTGATTAAAGCATTGGATCATCAAAGTATAGACCCAGAATATTGTTATATTTTGAAGAATATTTATAAAAATGTAACAGCAACAATTAGATTACATAATGATACTAGGAAGGTTAAGATTGAGAAGGGGATAAGACCGGGTGACTCCATATCTCCAAAACGTTTACAGCAGTGCTGAAAGAAGTACTTTGTGGATTAAAATGAGAAGCTAAAAGAGTAAAAGTAAATGGAGATTATTTAAGTGATTTAGATTTTGCAGATGATGTAGTTGTTTTTGCAAATAATGCATCAGAGCTTTAGGAAATGTTGCAAGAGTTATCAGATGAAAGTAAGAAAGTAGGACTAAAGGTAAATGTTGAAATGATTAAAATAATGTTCAATGAATTTTTTCAAAAAATGAAAATAAAGATTGATTATGATGAGTTAGAAAAAGTTAGCAACTACAAATATCTTAGATTATTATTACAGATGGACACATAATGGATGAAATTAATCAGAAGTAAACTTGGTTGGAGTGGCTTTTGGTAGAAATAATATTAAAAGGAAATATGGTTTATGTGTTTGAAAAGGAAGGTTTTTAATAAATGGGTTTTAGACTTATGGATCTGAAACTTAGACAATTAAGAGAAGAGCAATACAGAGACTTCAGACCATTCAGTGAAGTATGGAGAGATGCATGTTAGGAGTAACAAGAAGAGATCGAAACTGCAATACATGGGTAAGAGAACAAATATGTGCTACTGACATAGTTGAAAGAATTAAAAGACTGAAGTAAAATTGGGCTGGACATATTGCTAGAAGAAATAATAATAGATGGACAATTGAAATCGTAAATGGGACTCCAATCAATTGTAAAAGACCCACAAAGAGACCACATGAAAAATGGATAGATGAAATAAGAAAATGTGCAAGGGTGATGTAGAGAAGAGAGGTTAGAGATAAAAAAAAATGGACTGAACTGGGAGAGACCTTCATCCTGCAGTGGACTGATAATGATTGATGATGATAGGATAAATTGTAGTTTTCTATAATACTGATAACTAATGTGATGAGAGAAAAGTTGTTTGCAAACATTTTGTACCAGTAATCATTTAGCTTCTCAAAAAATGTGTTTAATTTCAGCAACGTTGAAAGTATTAAATTGATAAATTTTTTGTTGGATCTAATGAAAAAATTTTGTGCTGCTGTTTTCAAGAGTTTGTTTCTTATTTGTTGGATCTCCATGGAGTCAAATATATTTGGGGTAGCATTATTCTCAAGATTCAATAAGAATTTAGATTTAAATAATTTATTTTGTGGGCCATTGCCAGACATTAGTCTCACTTTTTCTGTAATAGAGACATAACCAAAGCAGTTGAAAATTTAGGTTCTACTGTATAGTTAGCTTTACTATTAAGATGTAGTGTTGTTGGGTTGTCATTGTTGTTGTTATTTATCTGAGCTGGAGATTTTATAATCTTTGCTTCAAAAAGTCATAGCTTAATTGTGAGAATCTTTAGTCTCAAAAGAAACTTCTCAAGCTCCTGCTGACTTTAGAAAGGCTACAATATTTCATTTATCTATTTTTATTAGAAATTTACCTTTTCCATAACAATACTGATTACAGTTTTTTCATGTTTGTAGAATGCAGTATTTTAAATTTAAATTGTTGTAATATATATATAAAAAAAATACCTTGTTTTCTGCTACTACAAATCTTGGTTCATCTTTGTGTCATCTCTATTGTAAAACTTTGTGTCATCTCTATTGTAAAACTGTTGTTCACTCTATTCTAGATCATTCCAAAACACATAGAATGTTATTTATTCCTAAAAGTGATTTTCTCCCCTTAATTACTAATTTCATGTTTATACTTTAAATTTTAGTGTGGATTGTCATTAAGGGAACTAATTGTAATGTTCTTTTTTGACGGTATCATTATTGATCAAGTGTACATAAATATAGCATAATATTTT
The DNA here is from genome assembly GCA_028023455.1 of Epiperipatus broadwayi. NCBI lineage: Eukaryota > Metazoa > Onychophora > Udeonychophora > Euonychophora > Peripatidae > Epiperipatus > Epiperipatus broadwayi. The sequence continues at coordinate 6,633,206 of JAQFVV010012454.1, read as the reverse complement.
TTTGGAAATGACTGATTTTACTTCCAAGATGGTGCACTACTGTGTTTTCCACTGAGACATGATAGCCAATCTTGATAAAAATTTGCCAGGACAATGGATAGGATGAGAGAGTGCAATTAAGTTTTCCTCCCAAATTCTTCTAATTTATCACTCCTTGACTGCTATCTATGGTGAACCTTAAAGGATGTGGTGCACCATAAAAAAAACTACATAGTACTCCAAGATAAAACTGAAATGGCATACATAGCAATACATTGCTCAAGCAGTAGTTTGCTGTAATCAGAAGTGCCTGGATGTTAATGGTAAGCATTTTGAGCACTTCTTGCAATTGCAGATTGAATGTGGCTTGTATTCATCTTTTATTATCAGCACATATTAAGTATGAATTTTAATATAATTTTTGCCCTTACTAAAATAAGTATAATTTTTTTAGCACTCCTGTGTATTTATAAAATGTTTTGATGCAAAAAAAAAAGCATTTCATGAATGCAAAATATCTTTAATTATAAAAAAACTAAATTGTATTATAAAAATTAACAAATTTTTAAAATAGTTAAATCTACTTTTATTGAAAACACACTCATTCTATCAAGAGTTCTTAGAACTATTCATGGGCTTTATTAAATTTAAAGTTTATATCTAAAGATAAGTGTAATTTAATAAAGAATTCAGTTATTAATAATTACTTATGTATTTACTGAAAAATGTTTGTTGTTAGAAATAATACTTTGTTAAGAATGCCTCAGTACTTATAGTCATCATCAATAATATTCTGCCCTATGGACAGGTCTAAAGATCAGTCACATCACAAGTTTCATTCATTTCTCCAGTCTCTTCTCTCTTCATTGCACAGCTCTTCAATCCCATGTATCTATTCCCACATCTTATACCATCCAGCAAAGTCAATCTTTCCCATTCTTTCTTCTTGTTTTCATTCATCATTCTATCCGAAACAACTTTTATTAAACTATTCTTCCATTTTAATACATGTCCAATCCAGTGTCTCTTTCTATCTCTAATATCCTCAATCAATCTTCTTTTTTCATTTACTCTTTCCAAAATTTCTTCTTTTACCTTTTATTCAGGCAACTAATTTTCTCACCCTTTCTTAATGATCACATCTCAAAGGCTTCCAATCTGTTCCTAATCTTTTTTTTTACTCTTTGTCCATGTTTCACAACCACACAATAGTACAGTCCACACATAGCATTTACTTAATCTTTTCCTCAATTTTCTCTTCAAATGTTCACAAAAGTAGATTTCCAAAATATTTGAGACGTATATTTGAGATTTAAACAGTTTAAATAATAATTAAATGAAATAATTTATCTGAAAAAATCAGATAACGTTCCAGCACCGGAAGTAATAGATTTGGGCTACTTAAATTTAGCTCTTGAGGCCGTTATTCCAACGCTACATTAAACTAGGATAGTTGAACAAGATATCTATTTTCATTATCAAACTTTGTTGCTAAACCGTAAAATCACAGTTAACAAAAATACTTTCAAAAAAATCAAAATTAAAAAGCAAATTCAAATAATTATATCATATATATATACTATATAAATGCAATAAAATATTAATACTCGTTCCTAATTATTATTATTTTGCAATAAAAAAAAGGACTTTAATAAATGATTAAGAAATCTACTTTATAAATTATATATATAAAATCTTTTCAAATGGCTGAAAGTTTCTATTCTGATTGTTTAAAATTTGTCCTAATCCTTCTTCTCTTTCTCTTCTTTGCTTTTTCCTAGTCAAATCAGCTTCGTGAAAAAATTTCTTTTCTTTAAAACATAAAACATTGATGAGGAAGAGAAGCCTTGGATTAGACAATGCACATTCAAACTCTCTCTCCTCTCTTGTTAACTGTCCCACTTACTTTGCAACTGCCCGCCAGCCAAGCGTTAACGTTTTGTTTTGCAGATCTTCTGAATCTCATAAATACTTCAAGATGGCTGTGACAGTTGCAATATTCTATGCATGTATAATGTTTATTTTCGGAGAATCTTCAACATGTGATGGGTTTTGTTGAGGTTATTCATCCTTCAAGGCTCATGTCCATCATGTTACGTAGCTGTTAAGTGAAATTGTTCTTGACAGTTATTACTTCGGCCATGCCATCAACCTTATGATGGATAGGCACTGTCAGCCACAAAATTAAAAGGATGCCTAATCCAATCAGCATATACAGCTATCTTCCACTGGACACCCCCGGCTTTCTTAATACTGACCACTCCACAAACACAATGCTAAGTTGGTAAATACTTCAACAGACCAGCTGCACACCTGACAACTTACGAAAGAAAAGCCATTAACTAGAGAATATTTTACTTCTCAGCAGTAACGGCCGTTTATTAAACATTTAAAAATATGAGTAAATGAATTTTTACAAATTTACAAACGACTACCTTCTTACTTAATTTGCATGATCGTATTTATAAACTAAACCAAATCACACATAAATATATATATGTATTAAATATTTGAATTTGGCTTTATCGTAGCTTTTTGCTAAATCTAGACTAATTTTTAAAAATAATGGTTCAGATTTAGAAAGAGTAATTTTGCAATACCAAAAAGAAATTTAAATATTTTAGTATGGCATTTGATTGGATACATAAAGCGTAAAAGTGTAAACAATATTTAGAAATCGCTCTATTTGTTGTATAGTTCTAAATACTGAGATACTAAAATATATTCTTTTACGATGACTGACGGTAGCAAGCAATGGTAGCCTACCATCAACTATGATCACGTGTTAACACTCAATTTTAGTACCTACTTAACCCGCCTAACCTTTGGAAGAGAGTTTAACAAATATGTTGAATATATATAAACACTTTATTTGTATTGTTATTATTAACAAAAGTTTTTTATAATTACAGTATTTGAATTCATTTCTTAAATATTTGGTAATAGGTTCCAAGTCTATGAAAATACTTAAAGAACTTTTTTTAATATAGTATATTTTTATTTACTAACATAAACAAAGGATAACAAAAATGTGTTATTTTTTTAAACATAAGTGTTTCATTTAATGAATAATATTTAATGGATTGTATCAAAGTAGTGAGGGCAGCACATTTGGCACATCAATTAAACTGTGATAATTGGCTATCTGTATATGCTGAACTGAACAATGATAAAGATGTATAAGAGATTACGGTCTGGGCCAACTGATGAGTGCTAGTTCAGCGCGTAATTTGCATCTTGGGGATCGTACATCTTTTCTATATGACTTTGATCGTATGATTACACTCTTTCATAAAAAGCAGATAGAAACCAGTCCCAAACCCTGACTGAGTGTATAGTGAAAATTAGACTACAGATATATTATTCATTAAAAAGATAATCTCGAGTCTAACGACTGACTAATAAAATTACTAATATAAGTTTTTCATTCATTCATTAAAATAATCGCAAAAGTAATAAAAATAGATTAAAAAAACAAAACAAATAAAAGGTAATATTTTTAAAATTTTATTTCAAATAAAGATATGTAATAATAATTAAATGAGAAAAAATTAATATAACAAAAACTATCTTATATGCTTTTATTACTCTGCTTTTTGTCTGTCATATAAAATATTGTAACTCAGTTTAACCCACTTCTCAATATTCAACCTAGTTGAAACAAAGCATACAGATATATGTCTGATGACAATATTTTTTTAAGAGTTTATAAATAATTAGAGCAAAAAAACAACAAAAATTTTTTAAATGAGACTTGATAACCTTTCTGGTAAGAGTATCTAATCTTAGTTTCTGTAATTATGATTGGGTACCCAAATGGAATTTTATAATTAAAAATTGTTTATTTTTGGGTGTTATAAATTTAACCTCTTTCAAATTACTATCCATTTGATGCAATATACTGGTCTAAACATATTTTTCATTTTTCAAAGTAGTCCAGAAATATTTGCGAGGTGATGCATTCCCCATCACTTCTAAATATGCAAAAAAAAAAAAAAAATTGAGACAATTTTTAATTCGAGAGATTACAAAAAAATCACACAAAGTGAGACTGAGAAAATATGGCTGATAGATAAACTGGTCATGCTGAATTTAATAAAAAAGTGTTTCACACACAAGACTTTGAGAGATAACACTTAGTTGAGATGATCTTGCACTCTTTTCTTTGCAAAAAACCCCAAGATGTTTACATTTTACCACATCACGTAAATGTTTCGGAACTTGTAGATAAATGCCCGCCATTATGAATTCAATCTGAGACAAAAATGCCATTTGCATAAAAAACAGTGTTATTTTGACTTTGGACTTCACTTTTCATGCTTTTTAAGGATGTGGTAAATTAAAAAATTTCAATTAAACTACTCAAAAACTTATGTTTTTATGAGATCAGCTTGCTTATAATCTGTTTCAAACATTACAACTGTTTTCCTTGCCATTTTCTATAAATGAAAACAGAATTTCACATTGTTTCAAACTTTTCAGCCATTAAAAAAAATTGACAAATACGTAGAATGCACTTTACAAAAAAAATATGCTACACGACCTCACAATTTCACACAGTCATGTCATTTGGCAGATTGATGCAGATGGATTCCTGCAAGAAGGATGTAACTGCAGAAATATATACTACAACTGGTGTGCAAACCAGAGAACAATTCAGGTTATTTTTGGATCCTCTCTCATATAAAACTAAAAAATAAAAAAATATACCAAAAATACAGAAATAAAAAAAACAACAACTTTTATACACATAAATGCACTAAAGAGTAAAAATGTTTATATACTAAATAATATTTAATATACGACAAAAATAAGAACATGCAGTTCGCATGTTTAGAAATAGTCTAAGAATATTTCTGGACACGAGTAGTTCATGCTTTTATTTTATAGTAAAATAATATAAAAATTATTCAAGCAGTCTTATTAGCCTTCTTTTTTTTCAAATCAGCGATAATATCTTTATAGATATAAAGTTCTTTGTGTATTTTTTGCTCTAATTAATTACAAATCCTTTCCTACTTTTATTATTCAAAGTTTTCTTTCTTTTATCTATTTCAGTTGGGCATATTTTTTGAAATAGAAAAAATATATAAATTGAGAATTGAATATAAATGACTGCAATAGCATGTGTAATAGTATTTAGATTTAAACCCCCATTACGACATACAGGATTCCAATTGGTATGACTAATGTGCACTCAAATTTCATATTCATTGAATTTCGCCAGCACTATATAGAAGTCATGGCACTTTATAAGTGAATATTTCATTACCTAAACTAGTTATGGCCTATCTGTATTTATACACTGGGGACAAAAACTTGTTTCAGCCCCATCCTCCTCACATAAAAATGTATGTAGGAATCATTAAAATCAGTCAATACTTAGACAATCCCAATATCAATAACAATTTCAACCTTTTGTCAAGGCAACCTTTTTTTAACAATAAAGATTGAATCCCATTTTTATTTATGGTCCAATATATTTATATAGACACTAAAGACTGCAACTTTGCCACCGAGATTAAAATTATTGATACAAAGAAGTTTAAACAAACCTCCTTTATTAAACAGGTATTTATAACCTAATATCAGTATCAACAACAATTAACAATCTCAACCTGTTGTCAAGACAACCTCCTTTTAAAAATAAGTGTACGTAGTGTATAATAGCTCATATTTTATTGATAAATACTGATTAGAAGAGAATATGCATTTTTTATCTAACTGCAAGTGTTTCAACATGTGCAAATATATAACACAGATGCTTTTTTATATGTATATTATGTTTATATTAATAAAGATTATAATATAAACAAAAATTTAAAAAATAATGATAGTTATTAATAATAAATTAAGGGGACACATTTACATATATTTTAGTGAAGGTTTTTACTCCTGCATTCACTGAAGCAATAAGAATAAGAAGAAAAAACGAACTTGTGTATTTCTATTTTTAAAACAAAGTAAATAGCAAAATATGTGACTTTCACCACTTTTAACATACTCTGGGATTTTTTTACAATAACATTTTCCTCTTATAGAAACATAATACACTACTCTCTTAATCAAAAAAATATACTCTCTCTAATTACTTTAATGTTTTTAAATCAGTATTAACATTAAGCATGTTCTAAAATTTTGTAAAACTTTTAAAAATATTTTACTATACAAAATACTGTACATCAAATTCAAAAAACATAATAAAGAAACGTAAACCAAATTTTTTTTTTTATTAATGAATATGATTACTTATGATGTTCAGAGATTGAAAAATTGCTGCTGGCATAATTTAAACTTTATTTACAAATTTTACTTTTTTTAAAAATTGTAATCACATATGACACTCAGAAAAGAAAAAAATGAATGCTCAAATATCACAAAATTTGCAAATTTTAATGTTTTATTTACTTTTTTGGATAACACATAATTGAAGATGTATAATTAGATATAGAGTATTTCAGAAGTACTCTGTATATTATTAGTGTTTGGTACATCTATTTTTTCTGTCATAAACATGACATCAAGTATGAAATTTGAATTTTTTTTCCAGATAATTAATTTCCAACAAGGATAGAATTTAATTTTTTCAAATATCTGGTTCAGAATTAATCTTCTAGCAAATCTAATTGATTGGTGAATGTATAGAAAGGAAAAATATATAAAAAAAAACCTTCAACATTTATTTGGCAATTGTCCAATTTAGTAAATGTCCCTCCTTCCCAAAATTTCTTCGAACATTTTTATTTTTTCAACAATTTAATTTCATTATATATTGAGATGGTTATATGTCATGGCATACACTAATATAATAGTGTGTATGCATGTTTATATATATAAAGTTGAAAGAAAAAGTAGAAACAAGCATAGACAAAAACTTTTTGTAGATATTTTCTATATTACACTGGAATAATAGTCAAGGATTAAATAATTTTGAATTTTTAAAAAAATTATAAATTAAACATTTACAAAGGTCTAATTAATATTTTATTAATTCTGATTTTGAAATTAAAACAAGCATGCTTTTATGTTACAATAGATATACTGGTAATTATAAAATTCCATTATCTATTTTGATCTGATTAAATTTTTTTTTAATTAAAGATTTTATAACATATTTTAATAAAAATCCTGCAAAGTTGTTTTTGAAAGGATTAAGGTAAATTGAAAAGAGTCGTTAACTTTTTCCAATCACAATAAAAAAAACTTATTTTTAATTACTGTGTTTTTTAATACCACCCTGATTATAAAAGTTTGGGGGAAAAGATTAAAGGTTTTTTTAAAAAGTTTTTATAGATATGAGCATGATGACTATGAAGTTATAATAAAGGCAAGAGACAGTGCAAGTCCAACTGCTGCTACTAATTCACTACGATATATTTTTGATTCTCATGAAAGCAAGACCCAACTTTTATGTGATTCATAGCCTGTAAATATATGTGTATTAGACAGCACAGAAAGTGAAGGGAGCTCACTGCATGACAATGATTACTGGATTATACCTCTCCTGGAGATACAATAAGCCAGTCTATGGTTTTAGAAGGGACTAGCTTACCAAGAAATTATCATACTATATATGCAGTTTTATCAATATGCAGAAAAGCACAGATAAAGGTATTATATATTCACTGAGAACAATATTATTTTAAATTTCTTTAGTGAAAGTCATGATTGTTAAAATCTCTAATTTAAAAATAAAATAAAATCTAAAAACATCCAAAAATCTTTCTAGATTTGAAAACAAAAGAACTTGCTGGAATACTTTTAAAGATGTTTATAATTAATCAAGACTAACCTAAAACAAAAAGAAAAACTTTTATGGACTGTAAAAAAAGTAGTTTTACTTACCATAAAAAATAAGAGGCTAATTAACAGCTTTAATTCAGATTATCTATATTTTGTATATACACACATACATGTGCACTTACGTACTTAAAAAACAAATTGAATTTTTTTATAAGTCTATGACAATTCAAAGATGTTAATTTTAAAATTATTATACAACACATCTGAGTGCTTGTTTACATATGTGTGTGCATTTTATGTTTTTTGATGTTGAATTAATTGTGAATCGAGAAAATATATGGTTTATTAGGTGTACACACTTCCATGTGCACATACATATATGTTAAATCAATCATTAATCATGTATTATAAAAATGAATTTCATTTATAGATTTATGACAATTAAGATATGTTCATAAATTATTATACTGCACATCTGTGTACTTATACTTAGGTGTGTTTTATGTAAACCTATAAGGTATTTGTAAATCACAATGTGATAGTTTATTGTATTAATCAAATTCAGAATTCCAAATTTAAATTTATGGCATAATCAGCAAACCTTAATTTCATTTTATTGTTTCTAGTTAATAAATTTATATTTCATTGCTAAAGTTATTTCAGTGAATTTAATTAATCCTAAAATAGATTAAAAAATATTATATGTTTGTATTGTATCTCGTGATCACAATACCAATTATAGAGATTTTGTTATCTGAGCTGGATTTGTGTATGAAGGTCTGTTATATAAAAGAGGTTTAGTGTTATGGTCATCCAGATCATGATGTTGCTGGATGGCATAAAGATGATATCTTTTAAAGTCCATGCACTACATTTCACTTAATTTTAATTATTTATTTAGAAATTAAGTTTATAGTTGGCCAGTACATTAATGGCACTAAGTGGTCAGAATATTGATGATGATCAGCATGTTTTAGTACCCCAGCATTATTTTTATAATTGTTATATTCTTAAGTTTGTGCATCCAAATTATTATGTTGTATTGCTACCTTAAATTTGGCAAGGGCTAAATAATTAGCCTGATTTATAGTAGACCTATTTCAAATCCAGTCACAAGATTGACTATTGATTTATTTTTTATTGTTGATTATTCCAGATGATGAATGATTAATTACTTTTGTGTAATATTAGTGAACTTGTAGGTAGTTCTGTGTTGATCCCTCATGCTCATTTCTTTGATATTTAATTTTGTTTTGTTTATTTGGGTATGATGATGATTTTCCATCATCTCAGGTTCACTCCCAAAGTTCATACCATTACAATATATATCTTTACATTACAAATGCTTTTACAATTCTTAAACTTTTTAATTATTTGATATCAATGTTCCTATTTTTATATTGTTATATAGAAAAAAACAATTAGTTATAGCTGAAGGAACTGTGAAGAAAATTTGCTACGTGTTTTATCTATGTTTCAAGTGATTTGTCAAAACAAATAAACATATAATCACTTATTTAGAAAATAAACACTCACTTGGCAGACTAAGTCCAATAGTACCATTCAAACAATTAATCCAAAGATGGTGATTATTATTATTATCTCAACTGAAAATTAATATTGGAAGTTTTATCTTTCGACAGTAATTGTACTAAGTTTTATGTATAATAGGTAACAAAAATACTGATAGGCTAGCTTTTATATACATTTATTGAATACAATAAAGATATACCAAAATAGGAAAGTATTTTAGAAGAGGAAAAAGAAAACTAACATTATTTCAATGACAGAAAAGGAGGAAAGACCCTTTTATAGTTTGTATCTTGCTAAGTCTGATTAAACAATCTGTCAAAGACAAATTTTAAGTCACAATTTTGTAATGATTTAAACAAATTATTATCTTTGAATACCTTTGTGGATAATCATAGGTAAATGTAAATCTAGTAAATCATAGGGTAAGCAAAATGAAAATAAGATTTCACAGAGGCAAAACTCTCCATACAGTAGCATCACTCAGTGCAAGCCAGAGTAATCAATGGATGCAGGAATGTTTGTGCATAAAATACCTATCTAGTGCTTACTCATCCAATATTCCCAGACTAGTTTCTAGATTGTGGCTTTCATCATTGAGGAGCATTCCTGCATACATTTATTACTCTGGCTTGCACAGAGTGGCACTATTGTATGGAAAGTTTGCTTTTGTGAAAACAGCTTATGAAAGCATAAAGAATGGTGATTATGCAATATTTAGTGATTTAAAATGATAAGTTGAATAACAGGAAAGAAACCATGAGAAAAATTAATAGGTAGTCAAGCATTGTTAGCTGAGAGGTCATCACAGCTGCCTTGCAAGCAAGTAGTTGGTTGCAGACGGTTGTGGGTTCGCCTCCCGGCCGATGCTATGACATATGGAAAAAAATTAATAGGTAAGAATAATATTGACCCAGAACCCAGTGAAAGAGGATCATGTATTCTATCCCATGCAGTTTGTAAGATGGGAAACTAATGCGGTATGGGACCTGTCATTTCATTTTTTCTGTGGCATATCATATTTACCTGTGTTAAAGATTGTCTGTATCATTGAAAAAATAAGATTGGTAGCAATTAAACTTAATTTAATTTAAAAAAATTATAGTATCTAGCATCTAATGACCAGAATTTGAAGTGATATATTAAGTTTCTATCACTAATTCTCAAATGTGTTTCAGGAGATACTGCCATTGTTGAATATAGAATTTTAACACTTTCCAGTATTGATATTTTTTACAAAAAGGAGAAAAGGAGGAGTTGGTGTTTCATTTTGGTGATAGGTGAAACTAGGAAGGGAAGAATAGATTGAGGTTTATCTGTTAGTGATATTGAGATATATCATCCAATATTGGGCTAAGATTCAACTATTGAAGAAATTAAATTAAGTTCTTTCTCAGTGAAAAAATACAAAAGTAGTAAAGCCCTTATTTTTAAATACTGGATTTTTTCGTGTTGAGAATATACAGAAATTACACTAATTTTTCTACCCTTACAACAAAGAGAGAACAATCTCTGAACCAATTTTATAGGAAAGTAAACAGTATGCATGTATTATATGACACAGGTTGTCATAAGCATATTTAAAAATTAAGTATTTGGATATGTGAAAAAATATGCACAAGTGTCCTTTAGAAGAGTCTCTTGAAGAAATAAAAATATATATCTGCAAAAAAAAAAAAAGAAAAAAAGAAAGAAAACTAAAAGAAAGATGAGGAATACTAATAAAGTTTGAGTTAATCACTCTATGAGTGAATCTTACCACTGATTTTGTTTGATTAAATTTAAAAAAAAAAACTTTTTATTTTATAAATAAAGAGTATATAAATTCATGAAAAGCTGTTATTTATTTGATTTTAAAATTCATTTTTATTTGTTGTGCTTATATTTTTATTTTTCAAGTGTTTTAATTTAAATATGTCTGAACTTATTCATAAACCAAAAAAGTCCAAATCTTTACCATAATTCACAAGTCAGATGCTTAAAGAATCATTTTAACAAACTTGTAAACAATATCCATCTCTTGCATTAATGACAATTCATGGATTGGATTGATTTGTGAATTACAGTAAAGCATTTGAACATTATTTGGTCTATGAATAAGTATACATATTCTAAATGTTCCATGTTTAATAACCACATTTTATTTACAGGGGTTATTAAAATTATATCTAATTATATTAATTTAAGTTTTATAATAAATTCTTCTTTGTAACATCTGGTGTTTCTCTATTAAATTTTTGCCTTGGATTTTCTTTTCTATCCAAGATTAAATTCTCTCTTCAATTCAAGAATTGTCACCTTCATTTTTTCCCCGATTATAATTTTCCTATTTATTTCCAACACAAAATTAGAGTTATGTATATTTCTATTCTAGTCTATTTTACAAAGTTCTTGTACCAGTGAAATATCACACCGCTTTTTTTGGTTTATTCTTAACATAAGCTTTCAGGAGATACTACTCTAGAGATATCTGCTGTAATGGACAGTATATGGTATTACTAGTACATGCCCATTCCCAGACTGATTTCTAAATTAGCCTTTCATCAGTGAGGATTTTGATTGTAGAATGCAGGAATTATTATTTATACATCTCTAACAGTCACCCTCTTAAATACCAAACAAAAAAAAAAATACTTTCTCTTCTTTTTTTCAAAGATATGCTTTTAGGATTTTTTCATCCTATTTCAGAGGCATTCACTGCAAGCATTTGCAATCAATGGGCATGTATAATTCGTTTATAGGTGGCTGCTACAAGTGCATTACTTCAAGCTAGCACTACCATGTAGTATATTTTAGTAGCATAAACTTTGGTCTAGAATGAACTGCATGTAAAAAACATGTACTGCAAAGCTTGTCAACGAAACATTAAATTCTGAGGATTTTTTTGACCAGATATGACCCTTAATAAATAGTAATTGGATAGGGATATCTGTACAACCATTGCATTGTTAATTGTTGACTTGTCAAAGTAATTTGATTATTAATCTTTTAAAATAATTTCACCACTGGTAATGTTATTGTTAATTCAACATTACTGAAATATAATTTTCCACATAGAGAGTGCATAAGACAAACTTGTGAGGATTCATGGCACAATAAAAATTTAAGTTAATAATATGCAAAACTTGGAATTAAACTAAGCTTATTTAACCATTCCAAATTGACAGGAAAATGGATTACTAGTTATTCTTAGTTAGAGAGTTAAATAAATATGGGAAACTGCCAAAATCTTTGGCAGATTGCAACTTTTCTTCACTATCTTCTTGAAAGACTACTGTAAACTCTATGATTTAATTAATTAAGAGAGGTTTAGTGTGTGAAAGATATTATTCTCAATATCTATGCTTTACATAAAAAAAACTAAATGATAAATATATATCTGAAATGTACACATTCAAACTTTTATAATGTACAGATAACTATAGTAATTTAAACCGTGCTTTACGCAAAAAAGTGAAGCTATTATTTTATTTCAATTAAGAAAACTATAGTGTAATTACACTGATTTCCTTGCATTATTAAAAAAATATATCATTCTGTGCAAAAATAACAACTAACATTGTACATAATTTTACATATATTCCATGAAATACGTTAGAACAGATGGTAGAACAAGTTAAAGATAAATCTTCGTCAAACAATAAGGAGAAAAAAACCCAATACATTCTATTGCAGGGAATGTCATTAATATATGAGAGTCACATTTTCATTCTTACTTCGCTTAATAGATAAAACTTTTAAACTATGAATTCCATTATCTTTCTTGGTTGATTTGCTATTTTGTTTTCTAAGCTGAGAAATTGTTCTTCATATTTGTCACAAGTAAAATCAGTTATTCCATCCTCATATTCAGCATTAATATATATTAAATAAACATATTTCTACACTTTGGCAAATAATCCTTGGTTGCTATCCAAAAACTAGACTATTGCAAGCTTATCAGCAAAATAATGAGATAGCATTGTTTTGAAACAGAAAAGTCATATGTATATTTCTTTCATGATTTAATTAATTAAAAATGGTTTAGTGTGTGAGAAATCATTATTCTCTATGTCTATGCTTTACGGTTATATAAGTTGGAATGGATAGCTGAAGGAGTGAAAGTTGTGTGCAAATTCCCTCTAATTGCAACTTTGTTTAACTAAATGATACATATATATCTGACAAATGTACATATTCAAACCATTTAATGCACAGATGTATAACTGTAGTATAGTTACACTGACTTACTTGCTTTACTAATAAATATAAAACAAAAAGGTTTATTACAATTTTCAATAACTGATTCAAAATATCATTAGTTAAAACATTTTTTTTTTTTCATGTGTCATAGCATCAGCCGGGAAGCGAATCCGCTAACCCGGGACAACTGCTTGTAAGACAGCTGTGCTGATCTCTCGACCACCAATGCTTCACTAGTTAAAACAATTTGACTTACAAATAAAGGAAGATTACAAAACATATTAATATAAAAACTTGTGAATATTTGTTTGTCTTTTGATAAGAAATATATACATTTTGTTATAAACCATAAGTGTCAACGGGCTATTGGTTATTATATATAATTCATATCATTACAGCAAAAAATATAAATACTTTATTGTCAAATTAACCCCAATCTTAAATGCATTCTAAAAATAAAATAAATAAAAGCTGCTTAAAAGCAAATTAATTAATAATCATTTTTACAATCTTTCAAGCACAATCTTCCTCAATAGTTTAAATACATTAAACTGTATCAATAGCTAATTGGTTATCATTTGTATATCACATCCCTACACCCAATAAGTATATAAACAAAGAGAAAATAAACCAAGAACATATCACTTGCTGCCAAAGCAAATCTCATTTTTTAGTCAATAAATGAAACCTTAAATAAACTCCAGTTAACAAGGAAAGAAAAGTTATTATTTAAAAAAAAATTAATGTTGCCTTGACAATGAATTGTTAATATTTTATTGGTTTATTTAAGCATTGGCTGCAACAGTATAGTTTTTTGTTATGGATCTATATGTAAGTAAATGATATTCTTAGCATAGGTGCTTAATTATCTTCAATCATTTTTATTTTGGTTCATTTTCATCTCAAATGTAGCAGATTACTATAGTTTAATTGTCAAGATTCAATTTTCTACACTCACAACTTTGATACCACCTACTTTATAAAAATATATTAACAAATTTCACCAATCATTTATTAAATTAAAGATTATCTTTAGCCTAAGCATATTATTTAATTCTCAATTAATAATATATGTGTGGGCTTATAGAAGTATCAACGCCTGAGTTTCCTTGCCCATGTAATCAGTTTTGATAACTTTCACTATATCACTCTCATTCTATAAATGATTTGAAGTAGAAAAAAAATTTTTTTTAGCATTCACATAATTTAAAACTAGAAACAAAATGTGAAATATGAGTGACCATCTGTAAAACATGTCCTATTGCACTTTAAACTATGAGTTAGATTAACTGTTGGAATATTTTCAATTACATTCAGTAAGGATCTGTAATTACATTCAGTAAGGCCATCTTCTGTATCCTGTATATGAATTTAAAAAGGATAGATTCTTTTTTAAAAAACTCTATAAATTTTATTTGTCTTCTAATGTTTCCACTAATATTATATTACTTTTGAAAAAAAAAAGACTTGACACTAAAAATGTGTACAATCTGTGTGCAAGTAAAATGTAAAGAAAATAAAGATTCTAATGATAGGGAAAGCAACTGATTTTAAAATTAATGATGATGAAGACATAGAAGTCATAGATAGTTTTGAGTTCTCAGAACATTAACCAGCAACAGATAATCCGGAAGAGATTCATCGTAGGGTCATACTAGGCAAAACGACAATAACCAATCTGAATATAAAAATATATACATTTAAAAAGATTGATGAAAACTGATTAAATTACATTATTTTGAAATTGTTTGTAGATGTGAGTTGAATACTTGGTCAGAATATATCTAAACTTCTGAATTTTGATGAAGCACAACTGATCAGGTTGAAATTCTTTTAATTTTTATTATATCATGAAAAAATAAAGTTTTGAAACACTCAGAAATATTAATGTAAAGCATGATGTAAAGCAAAAAGATGATCTGATGGATGAACTTCATCATTACAAAAATTAATGTGCCATCAAAAAATTAGAAAAGCTAGACAATAGTAACTTATTTAAAAGTAAGACTATTCATATAATTGCAGTCAAAATAAATTTGATGATGTAGAGAATATCATCATCATTTTCAACCATTACTGATCCACTGCAGAATGAAGGTTTCTCCAAGTTCAATTCAACTGTGATCTCGAGTCTTTATTCTCCACATCACTCCAGCACACTTTCTTATTTCATCCATCTCACATGTGATCTTTTTCTAGATTTTTTACAATCTCTTGAAATACAGTTTAATATTTCAAATGTGCATCTATTATCACCTCTTCTAAAAATATGTCCCACCCAACTCCAGCCTCTTAATTCTTTCAATGATGTCAATAACAACTCTTTGTTCTCAATAGATCATTTCTTAAATATTCCTAACATGCATCTCTCCATACTTCATTCAGTGGTCTGAAATCTCTGTATTGCTCTTCTGTTAATTGTCCAAATATCAGATCCATAAGTAAGAATTCATAAAACACATTTATTAAAAACCTTTCTTTTCAAACACAGACATATTTCCTTTTAATTTTAAGTTATTTCTACCAAAAGCACTCCAATCAAGTTTAATTCTATGATTAATTTAATCCATTATGTTTCCATTTGTAGTAATATTTTGACCATGGTTTTTGTAGTTGTTAGCTTTTTCTTACTTACCGTTATCAATCTCTATTTCCATCTTTTGAGAAAATTCATTGAAAATTACTTTAGTCTTTTTAACATTTATTTTTAATCTTACTTTCATACTTTCAGCTGATAACTCATGCAACATTCCCTGAATCTCTAAAGGATTATTTGCAAAAACAACAACATCATCTGCAAAATCTAGATGATTTAAATAACCTCCATTTACTTTTACTCCTTAGCTTCCCATTTTAATCCACAAAATAATTTTTGTAAAACTTCTGTAAAAAGTTTTGGACATATGGCATCACCTTGTCACATACCCTTCTCAATGTTAATTTTTTTAGTATCATTATGTAATGTAATTGTTGTTGTTGCATTTTTATAAATAGTCTTCAGAAAATGACAATATCCTGGGTCTATACCCTAATGATATAACACTTTAACCACTGAAGAAATGCTTATAGAATCAAATCTATTTTAATAATTTACAAATCAAAAAACATAATGGCAACTCATATTCATTGGTCCTTTCTATAACTTTTCTCAATACTTGAATGGGATACACTGAATTAACATCCCTTTTAAATCCAGTTTGCTCTTTTGGTTGACATTTATAATCATGACAGACAAAAATAAATCATAGATCTTATTCACAGGTTGTAAAGTCATCAGCAAAGGCAATGGTTGGTGCCTGAAGGTAGAGGGTGCTAAGAATCTCCTGATTGCAGATCCAAGCTACCACTTGATAATGATCTTTTATTTAGGTATTTACAACTACAGATCACTTTCAAGTGAAGGAGTATTGCAAGAATTGGAAGAAGAACTGTCTCATATTGGACTTTGTGACATTAGAAGAAATGATAAATAGATAATTGATTTAAAAAATGTACATATACTGTATTACAAAAGAACAAACATTGAAAAAAGAAATGGAATAGGATTCTTTATAAATAAAAAGTGGAAGAACATTATGGAGATTGAGGTTGTATATGATAGAGTGGTAAGATTAGTTGTTCAACTTAATAACAGATATCAATACAGATTATGACCCAACAAGTTCTCAATGTGATGAAGAAGTGCAGGATTTTTATATGGATGTACAAAAAGCTTTTGATCAGATCAAACAACATTTTAAAATTGTCATGGGAGACTTTAATCCCAAGAATCAGTAAATAGTTGAAAGATGAAAGGGTTATGGGTAAATTTGGTTATGATGATAGAAATAAGAGGGACATAGACTTGTGGAGTTTGAAGAATGGACATAGAACCATCCAAATGAGGGCAAAGTAGAATTGGTCATTTTGACTAACAGAAAATATGTATTTCAAGATTGTAAGGTTCTTAATAAATTCAATGCAGGAAGTGATCATCGACTAGTAAGATGCAAGATATATGTTAATGCGAAATTAGAAAAACAAAAATTATTAAGAAAAACAATATTTTCGTAGTTAATATTCATAATCTTCAGAAACATCCCAATGAATTTAAATTAGAAATTGCAAATCGTTTTCAAATATTAACAGATTTTGAATATGATTCAGATTTGAATGAAATCAAGAGAAAAATAACGGATATACTTTTTAAAACTACAACAAAGATAGCTGGTAGAAAAAAGCAGCAATTGACCAGTAAAATTTCCAACGAGAAAGATAATTTATGAAAAAAAAAAAGGAATATGAAAATATATAAAAATGATGCATTAAGAAAAATTGAATATCTTTAATTTTGTATAATAGTGCAAAAAAGAGTTGATAATGATATACGAAACTATACATGTGAACTAGCAAGAAAAGTTATAGAAGAAAATAAAAGTCTTAAGAGTGTGAAACAACATCTTGGTATTGTAGGAAAATTTAAAAAAAAAAGATGGGACTATTACTAAAAAGAGAGATAACATCATGAAATGTGTAGAAGAGTTCTATCAAGAATTATATAGCAATAAAGAACAAGGAAAAGTATCTCTTACACCTACTATATCTTCTGAATTGCCCAGAATTTTAAATGAAGAAGTGAAACATACAATTAAATTTATGAAAAAAAAAAAAAAGCTCCAGGTAATAATGGGATTATAACAGATGTCTTTAAAAAAGCAGGTAAATTTTTTTTGGCAAAGTTATATACCAAATGTCTAAATGATAAAGATGTACCAGATGATTAGAAGAATGCAGTATTAATATTAATATTTTAAAAAGGTGATAAAGATATTAGAAATTACAGACCTATCATGCTTTTATCAGTTCTATAGACAGTATACTAAAATATATATTACAAATTCTTCATAATAGTGATTAAACTATATATATAAATTTCAAATCACCCCCCCCCCCATCACCACCAAAGGTTATGTTTTCTTCAATGCTACTTTGTGAATAAAGTCTGAATATCAAACAGAAGGCCACAAAGTAGCATTGCTAAAAAAACATAACATTTGGTAGTGGGGGGGTGGGTGTAATGACATTTTATATTTAAATTTTCAGCTAGTGATATGTACTGAGTCTTTTTCATGTAGGTATGTAATTGTATATAGGAACTTCATTGCTTATTATTAAATATGTCTTCAGACTATAATTTTTGCAAAGTGACCAAACACAAGAATGATGTAATGGGAGCTTTATTTAGGATAAGCAACAAAATATGACTTCTAATTATATAAATTATGATTAAACCATTAATATTAAAGAATCTGTTACACATATACAGACTAACATGTGCATAAATATAAAGAGATAGATGCTAAAGTCCAGTTATTAGTGGAATCCATAGTTGAAGAATAATAGAATGACATTAAGACATGTAAATTAACTGTGACTAACTAATTAGCAGTAAGTGGCTAAAAGTATATCCAGCTTTCTTATCAGAGATTAAGCATTACTTCCAACACAAACAGTCTTTATTGTTTTTTCACTTTTTCCATTCTTTCATACCTCTCCATTTTCTTTTACTTCACTACCTTCAGTCATTTAATATGGTGCAAGACCTGATCATCAAGAATCCCTCATGCCACCAATCGCTTTTCTGCTCTAATTGTGAGAATATGAGCATATGTTGGCACCACTACATTTCTATCCTTTACATGCACAATAATTCTGAGTTTAATATATATATATAGTTTCTGCATGGAACATTCCTTGTTAGTGAAAAAGCAATTGTGAAGATAGGTTTAGTTGACTCAAGAGTTCTCAGTTATGATCCTGCATGATGCAATACATGATAATGAGATAATTAAAACTGCATTTGGAACAGGAGCTTCACTTGGCAAATAATTATATGTTTGGGAAGATCTATGTAAGGATCTTCTTGCCTCTCTAAATGTGAAAGGACTTTTTTCATCAAAAACTGGCTTGTAGATTTTTTATTGTAATAGAAATAGTTGTATTATTATGTGTAGTAGTAAATTGAAGGTAAAATGAATTTCATGCAAAAAATTTTTATGAACTTGAATATAGTTTTTGTGCATTTGTCAAAAATATTCTAAACAGGCATGACACTGATGGTTTTCATTGGATTGGTATGGGTGATGATAAAACACAATAGAAACTTACCAATAAGCAAGATATTAAAGTTTTTCTATTAAAAAAAAGTTTATTGTAAAAAAAAAACAACAACAACTTAAGACTTCTTGAAAGATATCAGATTAAAAATCCACCACATCATATTTTGGGAGTTACCAGTTTGATTTTTAAAGCCCTTACTATTCACCACAAACACTGTCTTTCTATTATTTGTTTTTCTTTTTTATCTTTGAGACCTAGAATAATAATACTCATTCATGCAAAGCTGCTAATGATAGATATATTATTGTCTATTTTGATTTTTTTACTCCTATTATGCTTCATTTTAAAATATTATAATACAAAGTTCACCCAATAGTTTAAAAGTACATTAAAAACTAAGCTTATATAACAACAGAGCTAGAAGACAGCCTTGTAACATTCTATCTTTTCTTGTTTTTGACAT
Organism: Epiperipatus broadwayi; assembly: GCA_028023455.1. NCBI lineage: Eukaryota > Metazoa > Onychophora > Udeonychophora > Euonychophora > Peripatidae > Epiperipatus > Epiperipatus broadwayi. The sequence continues at coordinate 6,613,210 of JAQFVV010012454.1, read as the reverse complement.
TACATAATTCGGTGGGAGGTAGCAATTTTTGTTTCAAGTATGAATATTCAAAATTATGATGATTTATTATTAAATGTAATTAGTATAATAAAAAAATTTCAAATAAAGATTTCTCAATTATAGTTGAATTGAATAAAATAGTTAATAAAATATCAAGTTTCATTAATATTTAGCTAGCTTATATAGCAGTCTTCGATATTTACCTTAAAAAATTGACAGAATGCTATTATCAACAGCAACAAAAAAAAGATGAATGAAATCTGAATAGCATTTGATTTGTTTCTTAGCAAACTTTTTTGAAAGTATTTTTGTAGTTAAATAATTTAAATCATATAAATAAAATTTTAATTTCCCATAAATTGCAGAAGTCTACCTTCATTAAATAATTTACTTAATGATTCACAGTTTGCTAATTAGTGTTAAAGTCTTACATATCAAAATCAGACTTTATCTATAAACTTTTTTGCTTCATGCTTTAATTTTTAAAGACTTATAGTTATATTCCAACTTCTTATTTCTTTTCTCTCTCCTCTTCTAGCTTTCTACATATCTTTCATAAATTCTTACTCTGAAATTCATATCCAATCCAATTTCATTTTGTAATTTCTTTTACAATTCTTTTTTTTTCATAATACTTTTTAATATTAATATCTTTTTAAGCATATACTAATTGTCCTTATAATGAAGTTTTCTGATTATTATTTCTAATCCTAAGCTTCTAGAAATGCTTTTTTAAAACTCATTTCTGATACCACTACAAACTACTCTTAGTTATTTTTCTCATGATATTTATGAGTTTTTTTTTCCAAAAATAAATTTAAGGTAGTCAAGCATTGGTGGTCGAGAGGTCAGCAACAGCTGCTTTACAAGCAGTTGTCCCAGATTAGCGGGTTCGCTTCCCGGCTGGTGCTATGACACATGAGAAAATAAATTTAAGGTACTTACATATTAATCAGGCAGTGACATTTCACATACATATTAGTCTAGCGATTTACTTTCTAACCTTGCAATCTCTTGAAATAGCATTACTTAATCCATGAACTTGTAAGCCCCCCCCCCCTGAAATTTTCTTAGTTGAAAAATGACAGCCTATATTTGTACTTGAAATGAAACAAATTATGTTCTGATGAATAAAATTGTATCATTATGAATTAATTGGATTTTAGAAGTGTTAAAGAAGCACAAAAATAAGAATCACATGAGGTTTTTAGTGAGAAAAAAAATCCAACAAGAAAACTGTAATTTTAAAATGTATACTTGATACATTTTTTTTTTCTCATGTGTCATAGCATCAGCCGGGAAGCGAACCCGCTAACCCGGGACAACTGTTTTGTAAAGCAGCTGTCGCTGACCTCTCGACCACCAATGCTTGACTATACTTGATACATTTATAAATACAGGCATCATATAAACTTTTTTTTTTGTAGAACATTATATTTTTGCATCAAAGTAACCTGTCTGCTATTGCTTTTCTAAGAAGAAAAAAATAGATTTCATGTTGTTAAAGTATGTTTTAAAAGCTGTAAGACAGAAATTGTATCTTTATATCATCTTATAACCATTTCTATGTATAAACATCCTTTTTGAACATACATTTAGTTTTTATTGATGTTTAAATGCAAACTGTTATTTGTAAATGGATTCTAACATATTTCAGCCATTATTTTTTTAAAAGTAGAATTCTATTTACTTTTATACTTAGTTACATTTTTATTTATTATTCTAATTAATATATTTTCTTCTTTTTGAGTTTAATTTTTTTCTTTTTTTATAAATTTAGATTCTGACTGATGGAGTCATTTAATGCTCTTTATTCAGTCTCTCATAAAATTCTACTCTAAAAAATATTTTTTTCTCATCGTGCAGCAAAAGCAATCACCTTAAATAATTTTTCTATATGTTCACTTTTCTCATTGGATTCGTTACATCATTTATCTTCCTAACCATTTTCATTTTTTTCTTAGTTTAAAAATTACAATTATATTAATTTATAATATTCAGAATTGTTTTTAATTATTTAAAAAAAAAGGTGTAATGAAAAAATGCTGTGTTTCAAGTATATAATAAAAATACTTATATGAACAAACAGACACGTAAATATACTTACATAAATAAAAAGTCGGTAAATGTGATAGCTATTCTTAGCAAGAGGTAAAACATGAATATAAAACCATTGAAATTGTGAATAATCCGCAGTTGGCTATAACGCCGTCTTCTTCCCTGTTCTTACAGGATGTGGGGGAAGGGGGTTGTTGGAGAAGTCTTTCCCTTACGGTGGGCTACCTAAAGCTGTATAACTAACTACCTAAATGAATAATGTTTCTAATATATCGATATCACTTGATTATTTTAAAAAAAGAAAGACGAGAGAGAGTGAGAGAGAGAGAGAAAGAAAGGGCATTAAATCTTATATACCAAATCATAGACACGACATCTTTTAAATATTATGTGATTGTTATCAAATCTTTTTCCATTTAATTTATTAATTTTTTACGTTGAAAAATAAATAAATATGTATATTTAAAAAAAAAAAAGGCATTAGCTCAAGCGTCATAAGTGTTTCATGCAAATTAAAAATTTATATTATTTATAGAGAAGCTTACAGCTTTTGCGTCACGTGACGCTTCTATTTATGAGCGAGCGATAAAGTTGTAATGACAGATAGAAATGCACAAAATTCTGCCAAGTTCCAGGGGAATGAAACAACAGAAATTAAACAAACAAGAGGACGTTATTTAGACAGAATAGGAAAGACTGAGAAACTCTTGGTTTTATTTTCTAATTAAAATTTATGTTTTACTGAAAAATGTAGATTTTACAAAACTTGATATTTAACTTACTAATGGAAACTTTAAATATTTGTTTATATTTTTAGCTTATTACTTTAGCAAGTACTACTGAACCGTTAATTAAATGTCTTGGCTCTAGGATTCTTTTTAATTTATAACTCATAAAACACATTGAATTTTATTACAGTAATACCTTTTTTATTATCAGATATTTATTTTTAAGAAGGAACTATATCACATGAATTTCTTGCTAACCTAATCTAGGTAAAAAAAATTAACATTATTTTTCAAACGTAATTGAAAATCATCATTTAAAGGTTATTATAAAATCACATCTAAAAATATATATTTTACCCTGAAAGCAAATAGAATTTGATATTTTTGATCTATAATTATTTTTAAAGATCGTTTGAAATTAAACCTATAAGATATTTAGAATAATTTCAAACATTTCTTGAAATTAGGTATATAAAAAATACAAATTAGCGCAGGTAGACCGAATTTGGTCCCTGCGTATTTGAACTGTTAATTTGGGAGACAGAGATATCCAGAATGGTCCTTTGTATGGCTCGGCTGTGGGTCGAGGGTTTGTTGTCTTGTGGACTTGGGCCTTGGACCTCGTTGCCTGTTGTAGTGGTTGGCGCAATGCTGGATTTGTCCACCTATTCAGCTGAAGCTAGAGTCTTCGCTTCGGGGCCCGGAGATGGGATCATTGGGCTATAGATGACTTCTCGGCAATTGGGCCATGTACACCCATGTATAGATACACATTGGACAAGATTATTGTAACCCTTTTGTGGACGTAATTGTTGTCTGGAGTGTGTCCTTGTGTAAACAAGATTAATAATTGTTTTTTTTTTTTTGTACACTGAATGCTTTGCAATCACATTGATTAATTAGACCCGGAAGACGTTTATGTAATCTTTAACAATAAAGGTTGCCTTGAAAGATAAAAAATATAAGTTTAAAATTAACTGTTGTGTATTACACATAGACCAAAGCGGATAAAAATTATTCCCTACCTTGTATCAGAGTAGTGTAGTGAAAATTATACTACAGAAATATTATTTCATTATTGGATAATCTCTAGTCTAATGAATGACTGATAAATATAAAATATACTTTTATTAGGTGACTTGTGTCAAAGTCGTGAGGGCAGCATATTTGACACTCATCAATTAAACTAAGATATATATAGAACAATAATAAAGATATGTATAAGAGATTGTGCTCTGGGCCAACTGATGCATCTTGTGGATCATAGATCTTTTTCACATGTCCTGGTCATATCTTTATGATTACCCCCCCCCCACAAGGTATTAACCAGTCCCCTACCTTGAGTGGGAGTGGTGTAGTGAAAATTACTTTGCGGAAATATTCATTATTGGATAATCTCTTATCTAATGAATGATTAATAAAGACTATTAATTTACTTTTATTAAGAGATTTGTATCAAAGTTGTGAGATCAGCATGTTTGGCATTTATTAATTAAACTGTAAGATTTGAAATACAGGCATTCTTATACCTGGAACTTAATTGTAAATATAGGGGATTTGAACTCAGACTTTCAAGCAACTTTCAACTATCCACACTATTTCATATTAGATCGAAGCCTGTCCATTAAAGTATAAAAATTTTCTATCTTAATATAAACTGAGCACTGATTATATGTGTATGTGGAAGATGATAATCTGGACCAACTGATGAGTGCTGGTTCAGCACGAAATACATGTATTGGTGATTATTTATCTTTTCTACATGTGTGTGGTCATGGGTATCAGTAGTATGTTGAAGGTTGATTGAAAGTCTGAGTTCAAATCCCCTATATTGATAATTAAAATGTAGTAATTTCCATTTTTATATATACTGAAGAATGATAAAGATATGTGTAAGTGATTGTGGTCTGAGTGCTGGTTCAGTACAAAAATGTGTGATCTTTTCCACATATCTTTGGTCATATGTTTAGATTACATTGCTATACAATGTGTTAAAAACAGATAGAAACCAGTTCCTATCTTGCATGAGAATGGTGTAGTGAAAATTATACTATGAATATGCTATTACATTTTAAAAGTTTTATTTAATTCAATAATATTACAATAATATAAATTTTCATATTTGTGGGTTTGCTTACTTCTAGACAATCAGGACATGAAGGTTGTAAAGAATTATTCTCAATGTGCAAGGCTCTATGCCTGTTAGATACTGTTATGTCTGGACCTTATTAAATCTTACGTCATCAATAATGACTCAACATTATTTCGATTAAATCCAAGTACATTTAATAAATTTAACTCATAATAGTTTAATACATTAATTGACAATAAATATTTGAGTAAATTTACTTTTTTATATACATATACACATAAGCTTACACGCACACAAAATAATAACAAAGATTGCTTCGAACTGTTTAGTCCTTAGCTTGCTTTCTCATATCCGAGTGGCAAACTCTCCGCTCTAGAAACTACTGTGCAAAAGGGGATGTCCAGCACCCAAATTTGTGTCTATCTCCCAGTTAAACTCCTCGTTAACTTTCTTTCAATAACCCCTCCAACTTGCATGCCTTCTTTCATTATTTTCTTTCTAGAGTTGATTGGCTGGTATTCCTACTCATCACATAAGGTAGTTATTTCTCTTAAGTGCACACATTTTGGATTCCATAATATTTTACCTTCTCTTAACAATAATTAATGAGTTATTATGAGATAAAAATTCTTGTTATCAATGACAGAAATCTCACTCTCATTCCTTTAATTACTATAAGTACATTTTTATCTCATTATCACTAAATTTACTTTTTAGCTATAATTAAAATATAATCTTTTTTCTAATCTTATCACTTTCTAATTATTTTTTAATTCTGTATTTAAAAGATAAATCTTTTAATTCTACAGTTATCTTTTATTTATTTACTATTATCTTTATATGTATGTGCATGTACCTACACACATACATAACAGATATTCTTGCCATTTAGTATCCCCATTACTATTTTAATTTATTATCTTGTGTCTAGTCACTGACTTTGTGACATAGATTACAGGTTTAGAGACTGAATGTTATCACTATTGTAATACATGAACTTCCCAGAATTCATTACAAAGAAAATATTATTTCGGGACTATTGATCTTTTATTGTCATAAATTGTGAACATTTATGTTAATTAGTTTTTTTTTTTTTTGGTTAATGACTATTAACTAACATCTTTTGTTGTAGATCAATAACTTTACTTCTGAAATGTCTACTTTCATTTAAGCTAAATGAACTCAGCTAAGCTTAGGTGAATTCACTGCATTACCACTAATGGCACTACTGTTCCTTCAGTTTTAATTCACTCTCTTGTGGCTTTATTGCCAGTTTTGTATTAATATGATGGTAAAAACTTGGACTAAACTAATATTGATTTTTAATTTTAAAAAAGACACAAGAAGTCAGTAGTAAACAGATAGATTATTAAAAAATGAACTCACAACATTAATGATTGGTTGATTCATGTTCTTTCTGCAAGAGAGCATTCGTGAGAGCTTTCAAGTGTATTCACTTTTTTGTTAGATTTTTAAAATGAAAATATATTTTTTCTATAGTTTGTTTGCATGCTTATGATTACTTTTGAATAATGTTTATGTAATATTTATTGTTTTAGAAAAATAATGTGATTAGATTCAGAATTAAAAAATATTTACTTTTAGAAGAAAACGAGTCAAGAGAAATTTATAACGTATGGCGACAACTTGTAATTGGCTAAAAAAAAATCTTTTCATATTGACAAGAGCCAATTAATTTTTTAAAAATTACAAATAGTATTCAAATTTTAAATAGGAATTTGTTACCTTTAAGCAGTCTGAGCAATAATTCATTCAGATATTATAAACATGTTTTTTGTTTCATATATTTACAAGCAATGCAGTAACTGTCCCCTCTCCCCCTCAAAAAAGAACAACTTATTGATCTTTTTAAATCTTACTATATATTTTGGTTAAAGTTTATATATATATAGGTCCTTATGGATAATAATTCAAGCGATGACGTATTTGACTTACCGATTTCCCTTCCGGTAGACATTGACGTTTTTTGCATGACAATGTTGTCATGGCAACAAAGTGACTGGCGTGATTAATCCATCAGAGAGTCAATTTTTTTTTCACCCGCGAGATTTAAAATTCGGAGAGAGGTTTGGGAAATTTTTTGATTTTTCTGTCTATTGTGATTTTGCTATTCATGGCAGCACAGTTACTTTTTTGAGCTGTAAATTCGGGTAAAGTGTTTTATTTATCTGTTTATTTTAAATTTACAAAAATTTTTTGTTAATATTTCTACAATTCTCAAACTTACATTGAGTTACGTTTAATGTGTAAATAATTTATTCCAGTAAAGTGTTTTTTATTTATCTGTTTATTTTAAATTTACAAAAAGTTTTTGTTAATATTTCTACAATTCTGAAACTTACATTGAATTACGTTTAATGTGTAAATAATTTATTCTCCGGTAAAGTGTTTTTTATTTATCTGTTTATTTTAAATTTACAAAAATTTTTAGTTAATATTTCTACAATTCTGAAACTTACATTGAATTACGTTTAATGTGTAAATAATTTTCAATAATTTTTTAAAACAAATTTGGAATATACATTACCAAAGGCATGTGATAACAAGGACGCCATTAATGCCAGATTCGCATTAATTCAGGTAAAGTGTTTTATTTGTTTATTTTAAATTTACAAAAACTTTTTGTTAATATTTCTACATTACGTTTTTAATGTGTAAATAATTTGAAATAATTTTTTAAATCAATTTTGCAATATGTAGTACGTTTTTAAAATTACCAAATGCAAACTTACATTGAATTACGTTTTAATTTTATTTTTAATTTCTGAATTATATCATACAGCTATCCAGAGGCCCCCGGCCAATTCCAGCGCTACGCGCTGCTGTATTTTAAAATTGAGAATAACATTTTTTTTCGTCATCGGCAATTATAAAAATTACAGCTATGAGAGTAATACAATGTTTGATATACATGTATGCCGAGCCTGCGGCTTGACAAAAACATTCGGAGGCCCCCCCGCCAATTCCAGCATTACGCACTGCTGTATTTTAAAATTGAGAATAATATTTTGATGCATGCATGTACATTTTTTTTTTTAGTATTTGCCTGACCTGTGTCAGATATTTTTCATTTTTGAATATTTTTTAGCATGTGACCTGGATAATTCAAATGATGACGTATTGCCCTGAAGGCATATCAGTCTAATCTTGCGATTTTTAACGTACCGTGTTCACGTGATCTGCGGACATATTTTAGCGATTACATGTGTCCACAGATCACTTGGAGACGTTATCTTAAAAATTGCAAGATTAGACTGATATGCCTTCAGGGTAATATGTCATTGGTTGAATTATCCGTAACTACCTATATGTATATATATTTAGAAAGTTAAAACAATATTTTTAAGAATAATTTTATTTTGCAAATATATATCTCTAACAAATAATTAAAATTTTATGAAAATATAATAAAGAATAAAGACAAATTTGATAAAGTGAAAGGTTGAAAAATTATTCCAAATTGTCGCGAGCGGTTGTCAAAAAAGTATCAACTAATGAAGGTTTGACTAATTGAAGTAATTCATTCAAAATATAATTTGGCTAAAAGTTTAAAATTTGAATTTAATTCTTGTTGAGTTTGTTTGTTAAGCAATTCATTCAAAATATAATTTGGCTAAAAGTTTAAAATTTGAATTTAATTCTCGTTGAGTTTGTTTGTTAAGCGTCCTGTGGTGCTGATATTTAATTTATTCCACAATAATCTTTATTTTTTTAAAAATTTCAACATCTTTCCTGATTATAGTTCCATTTTATCTTACCTTCCGCCATACTGCACAACCTAATATAAGGTCTGACTTTTCCATAAAAACCATGATCCTAAAATACTTTATTTAAAAATTTGTTTCCCTTCATTTGCTTCACTTGCCAAGGAAATGAGTATGAAGTTTTACAACCACAGATTCATTAGCACAGCAACTAGCAAACTATATCTATTGATTTATGATCTTGTTACATCTTTTGAATCATATGGACAATGCTTACCTGAAATTTTGCTATAGTCTTATTCGTTAATAATATCTCCATTCCATATAAACAATTGGACCAAATAATTACTTTGAATATAACTGAGTTGTGATAATTATATCACTATGATAAAATATCTTATCTTCACAACTACCATCATCATTTCCAATTATTATTGATCCACAGCAGAATGAAGTTCTCTCCAATCTTTAGCCTCTCTTATCTACATCATACCAGAAATCTTCTTTACTTCATACAATCTTTTTCTATGCTTTTTAGAATCTTTTGCCATTCAGTTTAAACAATAAATCTAAATTAATTAATAGCACTGAGCAGTTATTGTCAGTTTCTTTGTACTATAATACAACTAATCAGAACATTGATTGCTTTTTTGAATTTGAAACTTTGTATATTTGTACTGACATCTTCAGAATTTTTTAAATTAATAATTTTAAAAAACTGGCAAACCAACATTATAAATAACCATAAAATAGTGAAGAAAAGTTAAAGTGATAGTAGAACATCATTACATCTCAAATTTGGCAATTCCATTGTGATTAGAAGATAACTTGTCCAATCGAATTTGCAAGCATTTTATATTTAAATAAGCAAATTGAATTTTCTTTTTGGATTTCTTTAATGATGAAATTAATATGTTAACAACACACACAGCATATATGAATATTAATAAAATATCATATGACTAGCTTACATATTTCTGCTTTAGTGGCATCCATTTTTCATCAATCTATGCCACTTATTCTAAGTTTTAGTAATTGACAAATGCAAGATGATTTACTTAAATAAATCCCTAACCTATGCTGTCCCATCTAATATCTCCAGACTAGTTTCAAACGCATAAGTTTCATCAATGATGAGCTTTGGATCTTAAAACAATGCACCCTGGACTTTTAGGATCTAGTGCACCTTCTCTCTAGCAAACACTATTTATCTTGCTGATGTACTATTAAGTGATCAATCCAAACTGAAAATCTTATAAATGTTTTCAATGGTAGCTAACTTGCTTGTATAGTAATATATATTTAAAATCCAGTTCAGTTTTTATATATCATGGTACCCTCAGTTTTTTTAGAAAAGCTACAGACAATTCTATCCTATATCCCAAGATTAGTTACAATCTTATGGCTTTCATCAATGAGGAGCTTTAGATTTTGGAACAGTGCACCTGAAGCTTTTAGGATCTAATACCCTTTCCCTCTAGTAACTGTATGTTTAAAACATTTTTTAGTTTGGACCGATAGTTTAATAGTATATTAGAGAGCTAAAGAAAGTTCATAGAGGAAAGGGGCATTCGATTTTAAAAATCCAGGTAAGCTTGGTTGATGATGAAAGACAGAAGCTTGAAACTAGTCTAGGAATATTGGTTGGGTCAGCTTAGGATACAGACTTATTAATCACTATCATTTGGTATTAGTTACCAAAACTTTAGTAAGTATCATAGAAGTGATGAAAGAAAAATATATATGCGCACTATTGGATTCCTTTTTGCCAACAGTAGACTTCATTCACATATAATTTGTCTTTACATGTAAATATTTTAAAAAATGTTAAAACCATCCTCCCATATTATGTTTTTTCAGCTATGCCTTTTGAGAACAAATATAATGTTTAAACTCCAAACAGCCAACTCAAAAGAATATCTCTTAAAACATGTGCTGCAACAATGTTATATATTGAGATACAGATTTATTCAAACAAAGAGTGTGAAATTAAATTAACAACAATCTTAAATTGCTTACAAACAAACATATTTAACTTATGTATGTAAAGAAAAAATACAACATTAATCATTTTTAAACGTTGATATCTCCCAACATTAATATATAAGCAAAGATCCCTGTGCATATTGCTAGCCGAAAATTCAAATACAAAAATATTCAAATCACTTCTTCCAAACGTTATATTTTTCCAACAATGCCCTTTGTGAATAAATATAAAGTCTGAACTTCAAACAGCTGACTCGAAAGAAAATCTCTTGAATTGTATGCTGTATGATATATATTGAAGTAGAACATATTCAAAGAGCATGAAATTAAATTAGCAACGATCTTAAATTGCTAGTAAACCCACCTCTTTAACTTATGTATACAAAGAAAGACTACGATTAGTCTTTTTTAAACTTTGTTATCCCCAACATGAATATATAAGAAAATATCCTCACTAGCTAATATGTAGTAGGATATTTTCTTATATATTTAATTGAGAGATAGCAAAATTTAAAAATGATATAATGTTATGATCTTTCTTTGTATACTTAAGTTAAACATGTTTGTTTACTAGCAATTTAAGCTAATTGCTAATTTGATTGTATTGTTTCAGAAGGTCTGTATTTCAGAATATAACATCATTGTAGCATATGATTCAAGTGGTATCCTTCTGAGTTGGCTATTTGTAAGTTACTAACGTATAGAGGGCGTTGCTGAAAAACATAACATTTGGAAAAGTGATTTGAACATTTTTGTATTTGACTTAACACCGATATGCATGGGGATATATTCTTATAAATAATATGTATAATACTAAATTCCTCTCTAAAAATTTTTTTCTTTGAAGAGTATTTGAATATATATATACATACTTTAAATGATCAAATTCCATATTAAAATTTGTCCATAATGTTGCCTTATATATATAAAATTAAAAATAATCAGGATTTAAAACCAATATCTAAGCATAGTTAAAGGTTCAGCACAATTAGGGGGAAAATGGGCATTGTTAAATTATTGGAAAAAAGAGTCATAATTTTAAAAATAGAAGAAAGGGATTATTATTATAGATTATTTAATATATAGGGTATATGAGCACAGACTTTCACATGACCCACCACTCTCCACACTATCTCATAACACTGATACACTTGAACACATATATGCTGAAAAGATAAATAATCACCAATATACGTATTTCATGCTAAACCAGCAATCATCAGTTGGTCCAGATTACCATCTCCACACATATATGCTATAAGTGCTCAGATATATATTAAGATAGCCAAACCTCATACTTCAATGGAAAGGCTTCAATCCACTCCACACTCCAACTCTTCAACCGTCCATCCAATTGAAAATCTGATGATGGAATGCTCATAGGCCACCCTGAGGCTGAGATTCTTGTCGCACCCATGTTGACCTAAAGTCAATCTAACCCCTCATGTACAGGAAATAATCCATTTAATACATATACAAGGGATGGGCAGACATCTCTACTTATGTAATATATATATAATGGGGAGAGGGAGAGACTAATAAGTTTAATCATTTTTATGTAGTTTTGATTTTTCTATGAGGAAGTCTTGTCACAAGAACATCTAAGAATTCCAATTTGTGTACTTGTTCTGATTCTATTGCAAATTAAATTGTTCTAAAGACATTCAATACTCAAACTAGATGGTGGAAATAGTCCAATATATAAATACAAATATTACTAATGCATTACTTTTTATATATATAATGTCCATACTAAATTTAATGTAAATAGAAGAATTTAAATTCAGACTTTCAAGCTCCACAACTATCCATTTCATCTTATACAAATGATACACATGACCACTTACATGAAGAAAAAGAGAAATGATCTCCAATATATGTACTTCGTGCTGAAACAGTACCAATCAGTTGGTTCAGATCATTATCTCCCAAACACATATATAATCAGTGCTCTGTTTGTATTAAGACAGCAAATCTTTAAACCCCAATGGATGTCTCAATTCTCTTTACCATCCAACTCCTCAGCCATCCATATCATTGAAAATCCAAGGATGGAACACTCAAAGCCCTTGTTGTTGCCACTATTACTGTCATGTCTATAATGACCTCGTCAATCTAACCCATCACAGATAGAACATTAAAATATCAATCTAAATATACAGAAGAGGAATAGGCAGAACACAGACTGAACATGTAATATTCAAATACATGCATATTAGTATACTAAAGTTAATGTAAATAGGTCTTGAACTCAGAAGTTCAAACTCTCCACAGCTATCCATCCATCTTATATCACTGATACCCTTGACCACATAGATGTGAAAAAGATAAATGATATCCAATGTACATATTTTGTGCTGAACAAGCACCCATCAGTTAGTCCAGATCATCACCTCCCATACACAAATACAATCAATCCTCAGTTTATATTAAGGCAGAAAATCTTCAAACCCCAATGGTCAAATGTCACTCCTCTCCACCCTTCATTTTCTCAGTCATCCATATCATTAAAAATTCAAGGATGGAACACTCAAAGCCCTTGTTGATGCCAATATTGTCATACCCATGTTGACCTTAAGTCACTATGACCAATATTTAGATGGATATATTAAGATTATAAATGTGAGAGGTCATAGTGACTTAAGGTCAACATGGGTATGACAATAATATTGGCATCAACAAGGGATTTGGGTGTTTAATCCTTGAATTTTCAATATCGATGGCTGAGGAGTTGAATGGTGGAGAGGATTGAGACTTGTCCATTGGGGTTTGAAGATTTGCTGTCATAATATAAAATGAGCACTGATTATATACATGTGTGGAATATGATGCTTGGGCCCACTTATGAGTGTTGGTTCAGCATTAAATACCTAGATTGAAGATCACTTTTCTTTTTCATATGTATGTGGTCATGAGTATCAGTTGTATAAGATGGAGGGAATAGCTAGGGAGAGCTTGAAAGTCTAAGTCCTTCTATTTATATATGTGTGTGTGATTACCCATTCTCCCATTAACAGCATTTTTACTTCAAAGAGAACATTCAAACACTCATCTTACACAGTACCAAATATTCTTCCAAGATTTTTGATCTTTCATCGAATAGTAACAAAAGATGAATATTTGATGGGAGTAAATTACTTCAAAATTATTAATTTTATATCTCAGGTTCAGTTAGTTGTGACTGCTATTATTTCACACTATTAAAGACACACACACACACATATATATATATATGAAAGCACAGTTATAAAAGATTATGTTCTGTGCACTGCTAGATAAGAATATAAAATCACTTCATAAATTTATTTATTCTTTTTTTTTTTAAAAAATAAAAAAGGAAAAAATAAATAAGATTGTTTCATTAAAAACTGAGAAAAAGCTACCCATTTTTTTTAGAGGATTTAAAAAAAAAAAAGGTAAAACACAACACGTATACAAAAAAAAATAATAATAATAAGAGAGAAATTGACATAAAAAACAACCATATAAAAACTTAAACCAAATATAAAAAATCTTTAACAATGTTTCTTTTTCTCTCTCTTTTTCCAATCTAGAAGTGGAAAGAAAAAAACCCAATTGTACAAGAAAGTAACACTTGTTGAACAAAACGAGATAAATAAATAAAAGAAAATATTTATATTAAAAAAAAAACGGATACACATTTTAATGAGAATATTTCTAACTATTTGTTATATACTCGTACTGCCTCTCTCCTATTCTTCAGTATGGAAACTCAGCATTGCCCATTTTTTTAATATAGCTTTTTGTTTTTCTTGATGTTTATTTGATGACTGTCTTAATTAACTTTTTGATGTACTGATAAGTTTCTTAAAATTTATTTTATAAAGCATTTTTTCATCAGTACTGCAATATCTTAAATTTTTACAGATATAATTAAATAAAACTTTACAAAAGTTATATCTACATCTTTAGACTGATATTTTCTAGATTAAAAGGTATCAAACTGCATCCTATAATTTCTAGACATGGGGCCACTATTGGTACTCTTGGATAGTAAAACAAAAAGATAAATTGAATATCCTAAATTCTTACCAATATCTGTTATATAGTGATTCTGATATGTAGTTTTGCATATATATTACAAATAAAGTGTTCATTAATTAAAGAATTATTGTAATAACAATAAAAATAATAGTAATTAACTATTATATAAAGTCTTTCAATACACAGAAGTACTTTCAGTTAATTCCTCAACCCTCCTTAGCTGTCATTAAATTCAAAACATGTAATGGAAGGAAAAGTCATCAACTCAAATCCCACGATTCCCAAATTTTAATATTAGCAGGGTTGTCTCTATTAATTATATTCATTGTATTTCTATTTATTAAAATTGCCTCTTTAATTTTTATTTTATTATGGTTTCTCTCTTCATTAAGAAACTTAACACTTTCAATATCAGACTTAAATTTATATTTTCATGTCCTTTCATGACCCAAGAAAACTGAAGCAGTCATTAAATCACAATTATTTTTACTTTTCACATGCTTGTGTAACAATTCATGCTCCCTTAATCTCTTTCCAATACTGCACCCCAATTCACCTATATACGATAACATACTTCCACAAAAAATTTGATATACATTACTTTTCTGCTAGAGAGATATGGCATTTTTAGAATATTAACTAATTTATTGTTATTTGTAACACAAAAATGAAACATTAAACACATCTTTATGTACATCCTTAAAAAATTTCAATTGAGCACTTGAAATATATGGAACAGATATCAATTGTGCATAAGATAGTGTTTTAGATCATTTTTGTTTCATAAATGAAAAATTATGTCATTACCAATGTGATAAATTAAAAAGTATTGAGATATTTGTCAAGGAATTACTTGAGGTTGGTTATAAGAGTGAACAGATTAACAATATTTTATGTCAATTTAAAAAGACTTATAATGATTTAAAGGAGTTAAAGATTGATAATTAAAAATTGATATCTATTTCATATAATTCAAATGCTCAAGTGAAATTTTTTAGTGATGTATATAAGGATGTGTTTAATGTTTCATTTTGTGTTACAAACAATGTCAATAAATTAGTGAATAATTCTAAAAATGTCATACTTGTTAAGCAAAAAATTAATGTATATCAAATTTTTTGTGGATGTGTGTTATCATATATAGGTGAATCGAAGTGCAGTATTAAAAATAGAGTAAAAAAGCATGAATTGTTATATGAGTATGTGAAAAGCAAAAATAATAGTGATTTAATGACTGTTTCAGTTTTCTTGGATACTGAAAGGACATGCAAATTTGATAGTGAAATTGTTAAGATTCTTCATGAAGAGAGAAACCACAATAAAAGAAAAATTAAGGAGGTAATTTTAATAAAAAGAAATAAAATGAATATAATTAATGGACAAGCTGCTAATGTTAAAATTCAGGGTTCATGAGATTTGTGTTAATGACATTTGCTTATATTATGTTTTTTGAATTTAACAGCAGCTGAGGGTTAAAAAATTAACTAAAAGCATTCTGCAAATTGAAAGACTTTATATAATAGTTAATTATCATTATATTTATTACTTTTATTGTTATATATAAATGTATTTATTGTACCTATCACTTTGATCTTTTTTTTGATCACTGAGGGTGCTACTAGGTCACTAACTACCTAGATAATTTAATTTATGGTGATCCAAAAGTTAGTGATGATGATCATTGCTACCAGCTAGACCCAGGGAGAGAAGGAGATCTTTAACATTGTTCAGATAATTGAGAAAAGGACACAGAGACAAACATTAGCCAAAATAATTATGAACAATTTTAAAGTTTATTAAATATAAAATAAATATTAGTCAAACAAAGCATGAAAGGTTGACATAAATTTCTCCAGCAGGTTTATTATAGAGTGTACAAGAGTAAGGTAACATTAAACAACCTGGCAGATAAGTTTGTTTTCTCACCTAAGGATTAAAAGGGATTTATAATGTATTTCTGCAAGCAATTTATATAAACAAATTCCAGTTTCCTTTATTTAGAGATTTCAAAACAAAACAGTCTTGTATGGAATACGATGAATCAATGCAGAGTGATCTTTTCCTACAACTTGGTAAAATCTCGGGATATTATAGGAGTGTCATTTGCCTGAAAAACCTCATAAATGGTCATGTTCAAGGCTATCAAGGTTAATTCTGACGAAAGAAAAACAAAACTTTATGGTATTACATAATCTGAAACATAGGAAAAACAAAATCTCTACTGACTAAGAAACACAGAACAATATATTCGATAAATCGCTAGCCAAAAGATTTATGGTCTGCAGGAAACACAAACCAAGATTGTCTAAATTAATTATGATGAAAGAATAAAGGACAGGTGAGTTAAAAAGAAATTACTAATATCTGCCTAAGCATTTATCAATGGTTAGTAATATGAAAGAGAAATAAACGGAGTATAAACTATAAATGCACACTACACTCTCTGACAAATAAATTTACAATATGAAATCTTAAAACTAAGACTCCAATGCATATAATCAATAAAATAATTAGTATATTTAGATAAATATGCATAACTTATTATAAAGACAAATTTCTTTTTTTTTTAGATTAAGCTGGGACTTTAACATAGAGATTCAAACAAGAGATTTAAGCCCTGGTTATAATATAAAAATGTTTGTTTACCTTGAGACATAATGTTCTGTCGAGTGGATTTCTTCCAACAGGATACACAAAGTTCAAATTTATATACAGTTCCTTACAAAGGATTTGATCTTCATTTATCTGTCTGGGAGTCTGAAGACAATCATTGGGATCAGTTCTGTACCAAGCTCTTAGATCATGTTATTGAAGGTACAATTATGGAGCTCCGGGGTTCCTCTTTGGGTTAATTTAGCACTGCATATTAAAAGATTTCTCATGGCATGTATTTTTGACATGGTAAATGGATGGTTACTATTAGAATGGCAAATAGTAGTCAGTAATTTTCCATTCGCAAAAATATAATATCCGCAGTTGTGATATAAGATGCGACAGCAATTTTCAAAATAAAATGCATCTGCCATCCACAATTTGCAAATACAAGAGTTAGCATAGCACGCTGAATAAGAATCACACTAAGAATCAGAAGAATAAAAAGCAGAATCATAAACCAGTCAAAAAGTCGAGGCTATTTATGTGAATTGTTATCTCCTGTCTAATCTTTAATTAAAAGTTTTGATCAGGTCTCCCAATTAATCTTAATTTTAAAAAAAACAAAATCCACCAAGGCTCTTATCTATTTTTAAACATTAATTAAAATTAAGTAAATGAGAAAAAAAGTCTCAGCTTTTAAAATAGATTACAATCAACAAAATAAAAAGAAACTTAATCGCAATCAAAACTTTTTTTAAAATTAAAATGCTTTTGCAAATAGATTAAAAGTTTGCTTGCTTTTAATTACTGTAATGAAAAAAAAAGCAAGTGTCAAAAGAAAATTATTTTAAACTAAAATCTATTGAAAAAGTAAAATCACAGATTTTAAAAATATAAACAAGTATGTGGCACGTACTCTTAATATTTTAAAAAAATAATATACAAAACTTTTAAATACAATTTTCTTTTAGAAACTTTATAAATATAAATGTTAGTTTTAATTTTCTGATGGTTGCCTTTGAAGTGGATAAAGCATCCGGTTCAATATATATATACATACAAATAAAATGTCCATAAATTTAAAAATATTGTAATAATAATAAAAATAATAAATATAATGGTAATTAAATATTATATAGAGTCTTTCAATCCACAGAAGTACTTTTGGTTAATTCCTTAACCGTCTTCAACTGCTGTTAAATTCAAAAAATATAATGGAAGCAAATGTCATCACCTCAAATCTCAGGAATTAAGAGGGTAATTTTTATAAATATAAATAGAATGAATATAATTAAGAGATAAGCTGCTAACATTAAAATTCAAGATTCCTGGGATTTGAGTTATTTGTTTTGGTTATGTTTTTTGAATTTAATGGTAGTTGAGGAGGATTAAGGATTTAACCAAAAGGTCTTCTGCAAATTGAAAGACCGTATATAATATTTAATTACCATTATATTTATTATGTTCATTGTTATTACATATACAAAAATTAAAAAAATGCATATATCTAGATGAAACTCATATAGTAATAGAAATACACTGGTGCCACCTGTGTTTAGAACCCAAGTCTGCATCACACACATTAGATAAAGTGAAATCTCTTATCTATTAGGTGCAAATTGTTAAGTATAATTGAAGACTATTTTAAACACAAGGACAAATGTAAATAAGCTACGATCTTAATAGATATTCAATAAACATATAACATGTTCCAAATGGATGGGCAATATGCTTAATAAATAAATTTACACTTTGGAAAGAAATTCTAAAGATAAGTATATAAAAATAAATCAAGAAATGCATAAAGGTAGATGAAAATCATATAGTAATAAAATACAACCAGCTGTTACAATTTCAATAGCACTATCTGTATTTAAAAACCCAAGTCTGAATTGTGCACCTTAGTACTATTGAAATCGAATTGGTTGTATTCTATTATTATATGAATTTCATCTAGCTTTATGCAATCTTTGATTTATTCTTATATAGTTATATTAGGAGTTTTTCAAATTTAAATTATTTATTAATCATGCTTGTGTTTAAAATAGTCTTGAAATTACTTATACTTAACAACTTGCATCTTATTTAATAAGATAATTTCCTTTTATCTACTGTGCATGATTCAGATTTGGATTTTTAAACACAAGTAGCACTGTTGAAACCATAGTAGTTAGTTGTGCTCTATTACTATATGAGTTTTATCAAGCTTTATGCATTCTTAATTTTTTTCTTATATAAGTATGTTAGGAGTTTTTCAAAGCATAAATTGATTATTTATTAATCATGCTTGGTATTTGGAATATCTTATATGTTTGTTTAATAGCTGTAAAAATCTCAGCTTATTTAAATTTGTGCTTTTTAAAAATAAACTTGAAATCGGTTATACTTAATAACTTGCACTATATTAAAAAAGAAAATTTCCTTTTACCTAAAGTGCATAATTCAGACTATAGTTTAGCCCAGCTGAAACTATAGCAGTTGGCTGTATTCTATTATATATATATATATATATATATATGGAGTCAGAGAATTATCAACATTGCCATCTTAATGTAAGTTAACAGAATAACAGATTAGCAGATTCAAAAGTTGGCTAAAAGTTTCTGATTTGACTGTCTTCAGTAAAGTATTTTTTTAAAAAAAACTTCTCAATTTAACACTCAGGTGCTCAAACATCACATGACTTTTCAATTAATTAATTATATGATTATTTATATATTTATAAAACTAAAAATTAGTAGAGATTAACCCTTTAATACATTAACATTTTCTATTGTTAACGCTTGAGACAGCTTTTGTCACTATTCAACATTTGATTTCAGTATAAAACCGTTTTTCTGTATTAAAACTCAATAAATTGGATTTGACTTCTTAAAAAATTAAGTTTACAAAAAAAAAAAAAAAAATTCTAAAAAAATCATATGTGAAGTTTACAAATATTGGGAAAAAATGATAATAAAGTGAGTATATATTAAAAGCAAAGGACTGTTTTGGCAATGGAACAAATTTAGGACTCCAGAAAGTCAAAACATTTTCTTGACACAAATTTATTTTTAAAATAAAACCAATATGAAGCCTTGATAAATCTGTAAGATTTTATTATAAAATATTAGAATTGCATTTATAATTTTTGGAATATCTCAAAAGATCCTACCGCAATGTCCGCAAATTGACAGCAATCAGTTTCACAAGGAATAGTCATTGAATTGGTGGTGATTTTCTTTGTTAATACTACAGTCAAATTTACTAACTTCTATTTTTAAAAATAAAACATGTACGAATATGATCAAAATGTATATAGCTATGATTTTGGTTTTAAATAATTATTATACAATTATTGTGTAAAAATAATCATAAATATTTAATAAACTATGCAAAAAATCATGTTTTGTTATTCCAAATTTTTTATTCAAAGTAATCATGAAAACTGGAGACAAAAAAAAAGTGGAATCTGGACTAAATTACTTATTAACTATTTGAAAATACTAACTCTTCAGATTTTAAAAAAAAATTATTACATCAATATTACATTAATTTGGCTTTTTAGCACAAAATCTGCATGAATACTGGAAAAATTACATTAATGGTTGTACAATATTTAAAGCAGAATAAATTACCAGCACCCTCTCCAAACAAATAGGCAAGAAATAGACTGCATAATATTAACTAAATTATAATATTACAAATTTAATAGATATTAACAAAGACGAAAAAAGAAAGAGTTGAAAAATTAATTCAATTATAAATTATTTTTTCAAATACTATGTACATATCATTCACATTTATTATTTAACTTTGAATTATTCATAAAAAAAGAATGTACCTTAAATGAAATATTTAAATGTTAATACACAAATTTACTATTTTAATGATTGTAATTATAAATTTTATTAAACGCTCACTATTATTTCAGTAATAGTTTTAACAAGGCTGTAAACCTTTAGCAATGAGCGTCTGAAAAAATCGTCACTAGGGACCTACAGAGGTCCCTAGTGACGATTTTTTCAGACGCTCATTGCTAAGGTTTACAGCCTTGTTAAAACTATTATTTTAATGATTATTATTTATGATTTTGAATAGATTGTTGAAGGCAGAGATTTAAAAAAAAAGGTTGATTTATTAAATAATAACAACAATAACAACAACAACAACAACAACAACAACAATAATAATAATAATAATAATAATAATAATAATAATAATAATAATAATAATATCTATTTCCAATTTGACTAATTAAATAAGCACATGGTTCATAATATTGAAATTGCAGTGCGATGAAGATTCTAGCAAGTAGCTAGATATTTTGCAAGTATGAAATATATATATATATATATATATGAATTTATAAAATGTATTATTACTTAATATTGCAATTTGCACACATAAATCTGACTTTTTAATTATTACCTTTAATTCATCTTGTTTAAATTATATTTGAAGTTTTTTTTTTTTTACATTAAGTTTTAAATCTTTGTATTACATTATTTTTTCATTCTAATTACTGAATTTAGTTATGGAACTATATTGTGAAAATGGGTTCATTAAGTATTTTCTAGGAACAAAAATGCTTTCATTAAAAATTATTTACGATATCTATTGTGGGAGGTAGTCAACATTTTATATTAATTATATCATTATTGATGAAATATATATAATTATCAATAGGATTAAGAACTTCAGTATTTTAGATCAGGTAGAAAAATTTCAAGGGCTGAGGATAATATACTTTATTAATATTTTTATTTTAATTTCATGCTAATTCAATGTTCTTAATATAACTAATTTTTTTTTTATTAACTACCAAATGATATTTTTTTTAGATCCAACACCTGGATCTTACTATCCTTTAATTACTCAAATCGACACTAGATGGTTCTGAAGTAGGAATGGCTATAGTAAATCACTATTCATAGTGCATAAATAATAAAATATATTATGTTATAATGTCTGGATAGAAAAGATGAAAATCAGATATGCATTTAATACATAAACTTAATAATACATGCTGTATAATTTATTTTTAAGAATATAAAAGGATATCAATAAAAAAAAATCAGTGTAAGACTCTACTAAATCTTTTGAAGTAAAAGTTCTTCTCAAATATTTTTATATTGAGCTCATGTTGCAAAATCAATATATAATTAAATATAAAAACTTTTGCTTGAGCCTCAGGAATGCTCTGTTTTCCAGATCTTTCTGACATAATATATAGGCAATATCATGTTACATCACTTTAATATGAGCTAGTAACCAAGTTATAATCTATAGCTTTGTGAAAATATTACAAGATTAATGAGGTAGACCTATGAGTTCTCAACTTCTTTTAAATGCTAATCCATTAGAAGCAAAAAAAAAAAAAGTCCATCAATCCTCCTTTCAAAAAAAACACTCAAGACTTCTGAACAATGTGAATGTTTAAAAATAAATGGCTTTTTAAAAAAATATATATATAAAAATAAATTAAACATAATAATACAAAATAGATCTTATTTAAATGTCATCCAGCCCACCATTAATTAACAGTTCATCAACAACTAAAAGACGTAAAAATTCATTGTCTCCCAATTGACTTTTACAGGTTCATATGACCCCCTTTAACTTTTCATCATCGCCACTGATCTAAGTTATAGATACACTTAATAATACTATCTGATCACTTTTAACAAATTAATGATAAATTCCAAATTCACTTTTAACAAATTACTTATATAAAAAAATTATAAAAAACACGTCATAATCTCCATGTTTTGATGAGCAGTTATGTCCATATTCATTTGATTTTTAAAATCCTAAATATGATATACCTTTCTAAGATTGGGTAAGAACTATGATGAATAAAATTTTCAATTTCTATTTGAAATTTCAAAAATATTTAAAAATAAAATCGTACTATCAAATTAAACTTTTCATTTTTATCCTGATAGCAAGTGTACAGAAACAAAAACAATTTTTTTTACAGATCCACTGACAATTATAAATAATTTGATAACGTTTGCCATGTAAATTATACAATGAGAAAATTATTTAACATCTAAGAAATTAATGATATTTCTAAAAATAGCAATTATTATTTTAAATTCAAATAATAATAATTTGTTTAATTCTTTTCTTTAGTAAAGTAGTTATTGGAGTACTTTTTTATTTATCATTCCTACCTATAAAAAAAAAAAAAGCGAATGATATTATGCCAAACTGCACAGTGTACTACCTGTAAAGATAAAGGAAAAATCTCATAATAATTTTCAGAATAATTTTTCAAACTTCCTGACTAAATAAGACAGAATGATAAGATCATTTTCTGACTAATGACCTAAGCTTTGGTCACCGAATAATTACTTAATTTATAAATGCCAATACCTTAATCATATATTCAAATATCAATAATAATACTATTTCATCCAGATTCTATTTAATATATCAATGGCTCTATAGAAATAGAAAAATACGCTAAGAGGAATCTTGAACCAGGACCCTACTGTTATAAATATATATATATATGTGTGTGTGTATGACATTTACAATTTATTTTACAAATTCAACAGAACTACATTTCCAGAAGCTATGAATAAACAATACTCATATATCAATAAATATAAAGAACATTAATTATTTGTTGCATAAACATTGTTTATTCATAGCTTCTGTAAGTGTAGTTATTACGAATTAAATTAGTAATGACATTTTTATAATTATTAATTTTAATTAATTAAAAGTTATTAGCATTATTTTTATTTTTTTATGCACATTTTTGTAATGTATTTAATATTTATATCAACTAATATTCTTTTTTCTTCTTCCTTGGTTGGATTCTTGATTATCTTATTTATGTATTTTTTTTTCTCAATTTGATATTTTATTTAACCCACTCTCACTATCATATATATTTAAAAACCTCAGATTTGTCAGATAATATCTTTAAAAAACCATTAAAAAATAACGAGAGATAGTCAAACTTTTTCTGTAATCTTCAAAATTATTAAATACTGTGTATACATAGAATACAAGCTGACCAAACAAATACAACTATAAATGCATTCCATGTGGATAAATAACAAAACTGTAAAAAAAAAAAAATCAATAAAAAATTATTTAGATATTTATATTAAAATCTTGATTGTGTTGTGGCTGTAATCTTATAAAGAGAAATAAGAATTAAAATTTCAGAAGAAGGTGGAGATATGAGAAATTAAAATAAATCTTACAATATGATCATAATGTATGGAACTAAATGGAGATGTTAGAATAACGAGGGCCGTTTATAAAAATAATACGAAGTTGAAGAAAACAAAAATAAGACAAACAAAAATACTTAAAGAAATTTAAAAATAAATATAATTAATATAATTAAAATCACTTCATTCAAATGTTGCTATTAATATATTTAGGTTGGTATGCTGATTTCCTTACTTAACAGAATGTTCTTTCCGTGAGTAATTTTAAAACAAATTAATCATCTCTATTGAATAAATTAAACAACATACGATAAACTCTTAATAAACACTGAATTTTATTTGGATTATAATTATCATGTTTAAATGTAGGTTTGGTACATGCAGATTTATTAAAAGTTCCTATGTAGCCCCAGTTGGATTTAATTATTTATTTCTTCTCTTAGCAAATAAATTATATATAAGTACACATCTATAAAAAAAACAATTATTTTAGATAAGTTGCAAATAATTTAAAAATTAGATGACAATACCAGTATTAAATGAATAGAATTAAAACACTTCAATTTTCAGTAGTCTTTATTAACAAGTAAATTATGGACTAACTTCAATTCGTAAAATAAATTTGCAATTAAAATGAAAAGTTTAAAACGAGAAATCGTATGTAAATTAAATAATTGTAATTTTAACAGCATTCTTTGTATTCCCGATCTAATACTAGTTGAATAAGGATTCACCAGATTATGTAATACTAATTTTTTGGTGCTCAATTCTTAATTTTTAGATACATCAATTAAGATAACACTTAGAAAACAATGATAAAATGAGTTTTCTAATAAAAGACATGTATTAATTATTAATACATTATAAACTTCTTCAGTGCAATAGAGTATAATTAATCTCAATGGAACAACTGTAATTTATTTTTTCTTCAGTACAGAACCATCTCTATAAGCATGAATAATCAGGAAATTCAGTTGGTATGAAAATAGATATCAGATCGATTTCTATCTTACTGAGGTTTGATCAGAGGATAGCATTACTTTTAAAATACACCCATCCAACAGGTATATTTTATTCATTATGCCATAACAATAGCTCAAACATCTTAAGGTTTGAGTTCAAGCTAAATAGCTGGTTTAACAGTATAGTAACAGCAGGCTTCTTTGATTTTTAGTAAAAGGATAAAGTACATCACTAACAATCACATTAAATTTGCAATTCACAGTATCAATTATTTGCCTGAAGGTTTGTGATGATGGTATATTATTACAATACCAATATCTTTTTCTTCATTCAGAGTCATTTTATCAAGCATAAATCAATGAATATCCAATGACAATGTGAGAACTAATCACTTAGTTTCAAAAATTATTGTTCATTTATCTTTAGTAAAATCATAAATGATGTATATGTTATTTTTACTTTATATAGTTTAGTGCTATGGTTGAGAGTTGTGGACTATGGATCATGGCCCTGCTCTGATACTTCTGATGTTTGAACTTCTTATGAATTCGCAAGCAATAACCTCTTTATTATTTTTTTTGGTCTACATTTCAAACTTCCCTGTATTTGAACATACATTTTATTAAATACATTCAAGTGCTAAAATAACTAACAGTATATAATTCAAAATTATTTTTCTTTTTCCTCTTTCTACAGTAATTAGTAGTTTCAATATTTTGAATGTTGGCTAAGTAAAGGTTTATATGGTTTAGTTTGTTAACTGTAGCTGAGCTCATTTTCGGCCGGTGAAACCAGAATTGCACTTGCTACAGTTAACAAACAAAACCGAATAAACCTTTATTTAGCCAACATTTGAAACATTGAAATTTTATTAATATATCAATATAAAAACTGTTTATTTTGTTAGAATTGCATTATACAATGACTAATAGCCGACTTCAAAACGACCTACTATCTTAATTGACTACAATTTTAATACATATCTTACGTTTAAATAATAAGATAGTGGTAAAAATTATTTAAATATTTTGAAGTTTAAACTTTACATTTATCAATTACACTCTCAAATATTTGTATATCTCTTATATTTTAACTATGCTCCTTCATCACCGTTTTTAAATTTATTGTGGTCATATCTTCTTCTGCAATGTCATTTTGGTTTTAGATTTATACTTTCATCAATTATTACCAAATATTTATTTATTAACCTTGAAATCAACTTTTTTTGTGATTGGAAAAACTAGTAGTAACTGCTTTTTCAAAAATTATATTAAGCGCCATGAGAAAGTTTGTGATTTTAGCAGTGTGGCACCTTTTATTATTCTTAAATTTTCAATGTTTAATTATCTTCTCTCAAATTCATATACAAGTCTGAAAAAAATTGCTTACCAAGTCTATTTCCACGCACAAACACAGAGATAGGTGTTTTCTTTATTTTGGCATTGTTACCAAATGTTCTCTGCGATTTGAACTGAAGAGCAAAAAAATTCTGAATTGATTTCCAAATAAGAGAAGAAATGTATCTTAATTTGACCAAATGAATGCTACTCAGTCGATTTCATGAATATTTGACCAAGGATAAAATAGTAGCTATTAATAATGTTAATAAGCAAGCTTTTTCATTTTGCTGGCAAATTTCTATTTGTTTATTCGAGCACACATTTTTTTATTATCTAGTTACCTTTATACAAGTTGATTTTAAATATGAATGTGTTTTTCTTTACTACATCAATCGGTACAAATACTTGTTCTAAATTCAATTCTTTTTAGGTGACAGTAGACTTTTACCACGCAAATAAAATCATATTTATTTTCCATATTACTAATTACTAACGAGCACTCTAAGAGCCTTATTTATACAAAATCGGTTAAATTTATTATTAACTTTAAATTGTAAATTTCATACATATAGTTCATCTGTCTTGTTTGCATTACTATATTTGAATAATATTTATAATAAGTATTAGTGCTGATTCATATTTTAAAGAAAAACACATTCGATTCATGACATATTTATATATCAATAATACATACAAAAATATAAATAATTTCTCTATATATAAATATATGTATGTGATCTTTCATATGCAATAAATAAATGCATATATAGTATATAAATACATATAACATGAATGTTAATTTCTCTTCGCTTGTTTATACGATTTTTTAAGATATGAATGAGTTTGTTGTTTATCGGTTGCGAACCCTAACAATGTAATAAACAAAAGAGAAAGCAGCCTCTAGCTATTATATAAATGGAATATTTAAATGACCTAATTTACATAGCATATATTTGCATAACATGCATGAGCTAGATAGTGCTCATCACCGAAAGTTTACCCATATTGAACTCAGCTTTATGATATAAAGACAAGAAAGTAACAGCGCACATGTATGCAAAAGAAATTTATATAATTAATATTTCTTTTAAACAAATCTTTGTTATTAATGTCAATATTGTAATATTTAATAATAAACGTACTTCTTTATTGTAGGAATTTTAAAAACGGAGATTGTCGGCTAAACTTGCTAAAAAGTCTCCATTTAAGTCTTCAAACTTTTATTTTCCATTGAAAAATAATTTTTATTTTTAGAATTCTTTATTTGCTTTTTAAACATTTTCATTCAGAATGAATTTGATAATTTGTTTTTCGTGTATTTTGAATATTTAAAATTATTAAACTTTTTCGGAATGATTTTAACGATTATCTTTAATATTTATTTACACATAGACTCAAGAATTTGCCTGAAAATATATGACGATAGTATTTTTTTTTTTGTAATTATATGTTGACTATTTCTATCATCTAGAATTAATCGTTTAATGCCTTTAGAAAAATTCGAACTTCATTTAAAACTTTTCAAATATACCTTGCTAGTAAAAGATTAATAGGTAAGTATGTTTTGAATGTCAGTAGGTGTTATTGGTTTGACCAGCGAATTTGGAATTTTAAAATTCTAATTGCTGAATTTAAAGTGACACTTCAATCAATAAGTTAAATTGGTTAGAGTTTCACTTTAAATTTAGTATTCATAATATAAAGATCCTGGGTTTGGTACCCATGCTAGTATTTTCACTAGGCATGACAACATCACTTAAAAAAGAGAGGACAATAATATCACTCAAAATATTATGCTCTATACTAACCTGTATGTTATTATTAATACTTGAATGTATTTGAAATATTTTGATAATTTGATATTTCTAAAGACATATTAACAATTTATTCTAGATGGTACCAATATATAATCACAAATACAATCTAGATGTTAATATTGTAACAGTCAGAAATGTGTGATTCGTTAACATAGTGCAGAATTTGACCACCACACAGTATGGCAGCACCATCTAGGTAGCTATGCCACCTGTAGTACTGAGTTCAAACATAGTTTATCAGTTCCACAATACAATCTATGAAACAACGCATCTGATGCCACGTTAGTAAACATTTCTTTAGGCACAGTGATCAGGGAGATGCAAGAGAATCAAGAATTTTATTTCGAGTTAGCCAATCAGAACATTAATCTTAAACATTTATCTTACAGAATCGAGGAAATATAATATGGAAAGGGTATCGAATAAATAAATAAAGAAGTAATGGCAGACGTATAGTTTGACATTATTTATTGAAACATTTTAATAATAAATCATTTACTAATAATATTTGGTAATATTTAAAATTGAGTAACGGAATTTTCCGATACTGTTATATATTAAAGACATACTTTTATTTATTTAGAAACATTTATGCAAAATCATTTTACCAATAATACTTTACATTTAAGATCTCAGTAGCAGTATTTTCCGATACTGTTATGTTTACAAAGAGAAATACATTTTTTTATGACATAATCTAGCTACTTAAAATTTTCGGGTAAGTATTTCTAAGGCATGCATTTAGGGATTTATACTTTTGCAATACAAGAGTCTAAAGTAAGATTTATAATAGTAGCTGCGGACATATATTTATTTAATTAAAGATATTTACTAATAACTAGGGGCAAACATTTATTTGAGAGCGAATTATGTCACTAATGCAGGGACGGAGTTATACATAGAATAATAAAGTTAATAAAAGAAACACATGGTACATTTAGAAAGGCGATAGGAAGTGGCAGTATATTGAAACTGCAAAGCCGTGAATGAGTTTATAAAAATAGGCTGGTGTTTGCCATAGGCCCGAAGAGGTAAGGTGTCACATAAGCATAACCAGGGACAAGTGATTCGTGCCATGATTGCCTGCTGGCTGCATGATGGTTGTCAAACCCTACGGGAGCATTTATTATGTCCACTTGTGTAGGATGACTGGAGTTAATTTTAACCCCATAGAATCCGGAATATTCAAGGCTTGTAATGGGTCATCGCATCTCTAAAACGTAACACATGTATAATGTACAGACAATTCTGTTAAGATTTAAATATATTTTATAACTCGGCCCTACATTATCAACATTTAACCCTTTCAACAATGATTATATAATTGGCCGAATGAGTTAAAAATCAAAACTTTTAATTGGCCAACTCACAACTTTAACAAAATCAATTGTTAAAATAGATTCACTTTTAATAATATAAATACGTTAGTTTCGTTTGTAAAAGTATATTAATAATTTGTCAGATTATGAAAGTGAACGAAAGTCTTTTTAAAAATAAAATTTGATTTATAATTTAAAAAATATTCAATTGCGGTGAAATGAAAGGCAACCGCTATTTGACCAACCAAAAACATTTCTGACGCAATCATTTTTTTTTCCACTTTTACGTTACGATAAATATGTAGCAATAAATAAATAATTCTTGGTAACAACTATTTTTCTAAAATAATTTGATTTTTAGTATTATTTTATCAATAATAATTTGTAATTCAATTCAAATATTGTTTAAAATGTTGTAAACATTTGTTTATCATTTTTGAAATAAAACACAAAATGAACGTAACTTTTTACTTTTTGGCAGCCATATTCCTTTCTGAAAAAAGTTCGACAGCCAATAAGATTCAAGAAAAGGTAGTGAGAAGGTGGTGCTTTGGTTTTGTTTGACATATATGGTCATATTTATTGATTTTTTACTTGTAAAATAATTCTGAAGAGGGACCATCTTACAGAACTTTTGATTTTCTTTCGAATGACATATAATATGTATACGTGGGATAAAAAGTAGCCGATTTAGAGTGATGTCAAATCTTCTCGTTTTTTGACGAGTCAGGCAGTCAAAGAGTTAATAAAGAACGTTTGCGACTCTCAAAAAAATGTGATTTATGGAATTATTAATTAAAATTGAATAAAATATAAAACAATATGTAAACTGGGTGATTATTATAACTAATATGTCAGCCATTTGCTAAGCAGTAGACCCCTGCATTACAATAAATGAAGCATTGAATGCATGTCGATTTATATGAAAATATTAAGTTATTTATGACAGTAAATATTAATGAAAATTTGACACACATCCACTGTTTCAAGCGATCATAGATTTATACTTAGAAAATTATGAGCATGCGATAATTATATAATAAAATGTAGATTTTAGAAATACATACCAAGAAAGATAGAGTTAGGCAGGCTAGATTGTTAAAGAAATTTACATAATATTAATTATTAAATTTGTAGTTTTACAAATGAGAATTTACAGTTTATAGTTTATAAGTTGTAAAAAGATGAATGAGCTATAGTGGGATATTAGTAGAGTACTTTAGAGAATTTGGATATAGGTACCTGCTTTACGAGAAGTTTTCCAATTCAGTGATCAGCAGCAAATTGTTCATGATTCTAGCATTAGCAGTACTTTCCAGTGTTTAGGTGATTTAATTATTTGAATAGCAGCAGCAGTTTTCCAATTGTTCGGGGCAGCAGATCTTCTTTGATTGATTTTATGGAAGGCACGGCTGTAGGTTCTCGGCAAAAAGTCGACCATCTCCGGGGAGAATAGTCTTTGGCGCTTTCTACTCATGCATACTGTGGCACATAAAAACAATATATATATTAGGAGACTCTCAACTGCTTGAGAGCAAAACTAAAGTTCAACTGAAAGTTTCTAGCAAGTCTAAAATGGCCTCCTTTCTTAGATTTTATCTTTCACATTTTTGCGATAGTTTATTTTGGGATTCCACTTAATCTGCCCTGAGGATAATCAATGCATTTTTGTTAAGTTTAATTATAGAGAAAGCTGCCTTTCTATTGTCTACATTTACATTTTATAATTACATTTTGGGGAATTTTTCTTTAAGTAATCTATTATCTCTCACCGTTGCTTTAAAATTTCAATTACAAAAGGAAACATATGATTATTTTTACTTTTAATTAAATATTACAATCTATTTCTAAAATTATTACTAAATGAAATTTAAACAAAGCAATAAATAACGGATTTTACAATTCAAAATAAATAGTTAAAATTATATATTTTTATATAACTAAAAGAAGAAATCTAAATTATATTCTTTATCTTTATTTATTGCCTTAAATTTGATATCGAAATGTGTGCGTGTTTATGGTGAATTCTACATATATCTATACATTTTTAATATTGCTACACATACAATTCGATACCAAAAAGTTTAAATTTGGGTAGGATAGAGCGGTGAGTGAGAGACGATAGAAAAAGGTGAAACTTAAGATTCGAATACGAATCTTACTGTTTCATTATATAAAATAAAACTTCATGTAATTAAGCCAACTTGCTATAATTTTTAATGAGCCACTCATCAGTGTGTTTTCTCATGATAATGGTTGTATGTACTGTGGAAGCAGATATACCATTAGTACCCCCCCTCCCGTGCAACTTAGCATAGTGATAGTGAGATGAAGTAAAAAGCAAAGATTATTGCACAAACTTCACGTAAGTACAAAAACAAAAACATAACAAATATCTAAGTTTAGTCAAGAAAGTGGAATCCATAATGCTCGACCTATGTTTTCAATATCCCACAAATGTCTAAATAAATAAACGTACAATATTATGAATAATAAATGGAGAAAATGTTAACTTAGCGATAACTAAATTTTATTTTAACAAGAACAAAAAAATCTAATGACATATACAAAACAGTTTCAAAATATAAGCTTCTGCTCACAAATATGTATTGTTAAATACTAGTTATTATTAGCAAAATAATATATATATTAGTCTTGTAATAGAATATTCTCATAAACTATGTAAGCACATTTTCAACTTGAAATCCTTTATCTTAATTAAAATTTATACTTTAAAAATAAATTGAGAATAAAAAATAATTTTGAATAATTTTTGGCAGATCAGAAATAATAGTAATAATGATAATAATAAAATTAATTTAATATTTCTTTATTCTTCCAAAATATACGAATGTACTAATAATTTCAAATTACATCTTGGTATAATAAATTCTTTACAGTATTATCATGATTTAGAATAAGAATTACATATACATACATTTTTTTTGCCTGAAATTTTTCAAATCTTTATAGCATATAAAAGCGATTTACCCGCTGACGAAGAAGCTGCAAAAACTAAAACAATTAAATGGGCCGAGCGCTTTCGAGGTTTTTTTCCCTTATATTCATGGACAACATAAGTTATAAATCATTTATGTAATGTTGCTAACTAATAAAATATGCAAATGTGAATGCAAATTAGTTTGTCCATTTTTTCGAGATACACGTGTCGCGTCTATGGATGGAATTGTTATCACTGATAACAAAATACACCTTCTTGATTTTCCTTTTGCAGTCATTGGCTTCAGAGCATACTATCTTGGGGTTGCCGGGTTCAAACACATGGCCAGCCTGCTTCTCATGTTCGAAGAATATTGAGAAATTATCGTTGTTCTATTTTGCTCTTCTGTAAGTATACATGTGTTGAGCAGCTCTATTATGAACAGTGGCCTTGGTTTCCCCATAGTATGTGGCACTGCATCCAGCATGAGGGCATGAAATACTGTATACGACTTGGGGTGTCTGAGATGGATCTGTTCTATCCTTCGAATTATTAATAAGTCTGTAAGTATTAGGGGGAGTGTGGAAGCCAACCTTAAATTCACCAGCCAAAGTCTTCATCATCTGTTGTGATAATTTGGAAATATAAGGGAGGGTAATTTGTGGTTTATCTTTACTTATGTGATTAGTTATTGATTTTCTGTAAAATTGATCTATTTTCTTTGTAATTAATCTGTAGCTAAATCCGACACTTAACAAATCTTTTATATAGCATGCAATATTAGTCTTTCTATCAGCCTCAAATTAACACAAATTTTGATTCCTAAATAAAAACGCGTTTAAACCTGCGAATTTATGTGCTGTAGGTGAAATGGATTTTGGGTGGGTAAAACCTCTGACCTCAAGAGGCTTAACAATCATGCAATAATGCAGAGCTCTGCCTTCTCTATGGACCAGCAAATCCAAATATTTTAGCTTCTGCCATTCATTTTCCCAAGTGGTGTTTATAATCAATTTAGTTTGCAGTTGTAATTCATTTTTAATGTTGGTGATTACATCTTTTGGAGCTGCCATAAACACATCGTCTACATAACGCACTTAAATTAATCCAGCAGTGTTAGAGATGTATTTAGAAATGATTTGTTTTTCAAAAAAGTTTAAAAATATGCTCGAAATTACTCCAATTAAGGGAAGACCCATCGACCAACCATATCTCATATCATACCATCCACCCTCAAAAGTTGTAAAAATGTTATTGTCTAACCAATTAAGGAAAGCTAATATAAAGTTCATGCACACATTTGGACAATGCTTATTTATTAATTCTTTATGAATGATGTCAATTGACCACTTCCTGTTAATCGATCCGTATAATTCTGTCATGTCCATGGCTGCAATTTCAAAATCTTGATCTATTAATGTATTCTTGATTTTTCTAACGAACTCGAAGGAAGACTTAATTGTGAAGTCTCCAAAACCTACGCTATCAACCAACCATTGATTTACCAGCTTAGCCGTTTCAAAGTAGTGCACTCCTCCAAAATCTAGCATTAGTCTTAAAGGCTCTCCAGGTTTATGTAACTTAGAATTGGCAAACATTCTTGGTGGCCTGGTGGCAGATGGATAAATTCTATAATATTCTGCTCTCGATATACCTATGTCCTTGTAAGCTCTGAGAATTGAGGAGATAAATTTCTCTCTATTAAGCTTGTTGTTAAAATTTTCTACCAAATTAAATTTTAACTTTACGATTTCAGTCGTCATTTTTTCTTTATAATCTAAGAGCACAAATCTGTTGCCTTTGTCTTCTTTTATACATATAATGTTGTTGTTTTTTAAGAAGTGTTTAGTTTTTTTAATGTTGTTATTCCAGTTGTCAGATCTCACATACATTTGTTTATGTCGTATAGATTTAACAATATCGGAAATAATGTTGTCTCTCTGAGGATTGTTTAACAGGCTTGATTCTGTGTCTGCAATTAACTCCAGTTTTGGGAGTTTCCATTGCCCTCCAACCAATTTAGGACCCAATGAGAAAACTGTATTTATTTCCGCTGGAGGAGTAACAGTAACTCTATTGACGTAGTTCTCTTTCGCTGTATGAATATTAATATTTTGTTTTTTCACCAAGAAACTTATTTTGCGCTCGAACTTACAAGCAAACTTTCTTTCAGAGATGTCAAGTTTTCTCATTATCCATGGGGGCAAGATTTCACCTGCAGTAATCCTTCTCCATCTTTTATTTTCTTTCTTCAATGCGCATTTGCACCCTTTAATAATAAAGCCGAGGAGCTGCGTTTGTAGTTGTATAGTAACTTTGTCACGATTATGTATTGACCTATCAAGTTTTAGATTGCAACAATTTGGAACAATAAAGCAATCTCTGCATTTTGATAAAAACTCAAGTCTCTGCTGGAATAATCTAATAGATATTCCTAACCGTAGAATGAATTTCTCTTTAGTGTTATTCATATCTGTAATAATAATTTAAAATACTTCTCCTAAAAACGTAATAGCATATAAAAGCGATTTACCCGCTGACGAAGAAGCTGCAAAAACCAAAACAATTAAATGGGCCGAGCGCTTTCGAGGTTTTCCCTCATATTCATGGCCAACAAAAGTTATAAATCATTTATGTAATGTTGCTAACTAATAAAATATGCAAATGTGAATGCAAATTAGTTAGTCCATTTTTTTGAGATAGAAAAACACATGTCGTGTCTATTGATGGAATTGTTATCACTGATAACAAAATACGCCTCCTTGATTTTCCTTTTGCAGTCATTGGCTTCAGAGCATAATATCTTGGGGTTGCCGGGTTCAAACACATAGCAAAACCAACTGAACATTATGTGAAAAATATCTTAGGATTTTTAACATTCTAATAAAAAACACTGTGTGGTATAATTCCATCACACAATACTTATTTTACATTAAATTTTTTTATTCACATTTTTTTTTTTTTTTTTTTACAGATAGCCTAATCTTAAATGCTCTGGCTATAATATTAACAAGAATATTTTTCAGAATCCCCTGATTGTGGACCCAGGCTGCAATTTGATGACGACTTTTTATTTAGGTACTTACAACTGCAGATCACTTTCAAGTGAAGGAAGATTGCAAGAATTAGTAGAAGAATTGTCTTATATTAAATGGGACATTATTGGACTTTGTGAAGTTAGAAGAAAAGGTGAAGAAACAATTGATTTAAAAAGTGGACATATACTCTATTATAAAAGCACACATATTGGAAATACAAGTGGAGTAGGATTCATTATAAATAAAAAGTGGAAGAACAATATTGTGGAGATTGATGGTGTATCGGACAGAGTTGCAAGATTAGTTATACAACTTAATAGCAGATACCAAATGCAGATAATTCAGGTTTATGCCCCAACAAATTCTCATAGTGATGAAGTAGTAGAAGATTTTTATATGGATGTACAAAAGGCTTTTGATCAGAGTAAACAACATTTTAAAATTGTTATGGGAGACTTTAATGCTAGAATTGGTAGACAAATGAAAGATGAAATTGCTGTAGGTAATTTTGGTTATGGTAATAGAAATGAGAGAGGACATAGACTTGTGGAGTTTGCAGAAAAAGAAAAACTTTATATTATGAATTCATTTTTTGAAAAAAATGTTAAAAGGAAATGGACATGGAAGCATCCAAATGAAGGTACAGCAGAATTGGATTATATTTTGACTAACAGGAAATACATATTTCAAGATTGTAATGTTCTTAATAAATTTAACACAGGAAGTGATCATCGATTAGTAAGGTGTAAGTTACGTGTTAATGTAAAACTAGAGAGACAAAAATTATTGAGAAAAACAATATTTACAGTTGATATTCCTAATCTTCAGAAACATTCTAATGAATTTAAATTAGAGCTTACAAATAGGTTTCAAGTGTTAGGAGATTTTGAACATGATTCAGATTTGAATGAAATTAATATAAAAATAACTGACACACTTTTAAAAACTGCAACAAAGATAGCTGGTAGAAAAAAGCAGCAATTGACTAATAAAATTTCTACTGAGACTAGAGAATTTATGAAGAAAAGAAGGAATATGAAGATATACAAAAATGATGTATTAAAAAGAATTGAATATCTCAAATGTTGTAAAATGGTACGGAAAAGAGTTGAAAATGATATAAGAAAGTATAACTGTGAAATAGCAAGGAAAGCTGTAGAAGAAAATAAAAGTCTCAAGAATGTTAAACAACATTTTGGTATTGGTAGGAATTTATATCTGCAATAAGAAAAAAAAAGATGGAATTATTACTAAAAAGAGAGATGACATCATGAAATTGGTAGAAGATTTTTATCAAGAATTGTATAGTAATAAAGAACAAGTACCTCCTATATCTATTACATCTTTTGAATTGCCCAGAATTTTAAATGAAGAAGTGAGACATGCAATTAAATGTATGAAGAAAGGAAAGGCTCCAGGAAATGATGGAATTATAATTGATATATTAAAAAAGGAGGTGAAGAAATAGAAACAATTTTAGCAAAGTTATATACCAAATGTCTAAATGATAAAGATGTACGGAAGATTGGAAGAATGCAGTAATAATATTAATATTTAAAAAAGGTGATAAAGAAGATATTAGAAATTACAGACCTATCAGCCTTTTATCAGTTTTATATAAAATTTTTACCAAGATAATTACAACTCGTCTACAGAGAACTTTGGATTTCCACCAACCAAGAGAACAAGCTGGATTTAAAAGTGGTTTTAGTAAATAGATCATATCCAGGTATTGAGAGAAGTCATAGAAAGGACAAATGAATATGAGTTGTCATTATGTTTTAGATTTGTAGATTATGAAAAGGCATTCGATTCTATACACATTTCTTCAGTGATTAAAGCATTGGATCATCAAGGTATAGATCCAGGATATTGTCATATTTTAAAGAATATTTATAAAAATGCAACAGTAACAATTAGATTACATAATGATACTGGAAAAATCAACATTGAGAAAGGTGTAAGGCAAGGTGACTCCATATCTCCAAAACTTTTTACAGCAGTGCTGCAAGAAGTATTTTGTGGATTAAAATGGGAAACTAAAGGAATGAAAGTAAATGGAGAGTATTTAAGTCATTTAGATTTTGCAGATGATGTAGTTGTTTTTGCAAATAATACTTCAGAGCTGCAGGAAATATTGCAGGAGTTAGCAGATGAAAGTAGAAAAATAGGACTAAAGATAAATGTTAAAAAGACTAAAGTAATGTTTAATCGATTTGCTCAAAATATGAAAATAAAGATTGATTATGAAGAATTAGAAGAAGTTAACAGTTACAAATACCTAGGTCAGATTATTAATACAGTTGGAAACATAATGGAGGAAATTAATCATAGAATTAAACTTGGTTGGAGTGCTTTTGGTAGAAATAACTTGATACTAAAAGGAAATATGCCTATGTGTTTGAAAAGAATGGTTTTTAACAAATGTGTTTTACCAGTTCTTACTTATGGATCTGAGACTTGGACACTTAATAGAAGAGCAATACAGAGACTTCAGACCACTCAAAGGAGTATGGAGAGATGTATGTTGGGAGTAACAAGAAGAGATCGAAAACGCAATGTATGGGTAAGACAACAAACGGGTGTTACTGACCTTATTGAAAAAATTAAAAGATTGAAATGGAGTTGGGCTGGACATATTGCTAAAAGAAATGATAATAGATGGACAATTGAAATTTTAAACTGGATTCCAAGAGATTGTAAAAGACCCAGAAAGAGCCCACATGTGAGATGGATGGATGAAATAAGAAAATGTGCAGGGGTATTGTGGAAAAGAGAAGCTAAAGATCGGAGAAGATGGATTAAACTTGGAGAGACCTTCATTCTGCAGTGGATTGATAATGGTTGATGATGATGATGACTTTACTAGACTTGCTTTACAAGCAGTTGTCCCGGGTTAGCGGGTTTGCTTCCGGCTGATGCTATGACACATGAGAAAAAAAAAATTAAAGTTTCATAAATTTTTTAATTACCCTTTTTCATTCCAATCGTATTAAAGTCTTATCTGCTTTATACAAAAGTAAACTCTAAGCTTAATAAATAACATTTTTTTAGTAATAAGAATATGACATAATAATGCAATTATGATGGGACAGCTCTTGGATTTAAAAAATGGTTAGGTACAAACATGAAATAATATAATAAAAGTAGCATTGTTAAAAAGCATGGAATTTTAATAATCACATGATCACCATCTCTTATACTAGCACATAATTGTTATTAAACAAGGCAAAACTCTCCATACAGTAGTGCCACACTGTGCCAACCAGAGTAATCAATAGGTGCCAGAAGGCTCCTCACTGACGAAGGCCACAAGCCAGAAACTAATCTGGGGACATTGGATGAGTAGGCACTAGATAGGGATTTTATGCACAAGCCTTCTGGCACCCATTGATTACTCTGGTTGGCACAGGGTGGCACTACTGTATGGAGAGTTTTGCCTTGTTTAATTTTAATAATAAACTGCCTACATTATTATTTTTTTGAATTTAAGATGTATAAAAAACTTATAAACAAGCAACAAAACAAAACAAAAAGTAAATATCAATTAGTATTATTAAAAAGTAAAACAAATCAGGAGCATTTTAATAAGTAGTTACCACCTCCCAAAACAGTCAGTCCATATTTCATATAAGATTAGTAACAAACCTAATACAGAATTTTGACCCACAGCATTTGAATGACACATTTCTGCTGACCAAAAATCTAACAAATTATAGTCAAAATATAAATTACTTAGTTTTATCTTGATTATTTCAGACCAATTATTATTATTTTTTTAACAAGCTTATATTGCTAAATCTATGAGAAATATGATCCAATATTTTGGGCTCATACAGCTTTGTAGCGTTGGAACATTTTCTCATAACATTTTCTATCTGATAGCACAAATTAATGCTTATTCTTTTTTTTTTGTACATCTTGAATTTAAATAATGAAGTAAATAATTTATTATTAAAAGCTCTTACTCCATGGCAATACCACTTAGGGTATCATGATTTCCAAATTTAACTATTAGAGCCTCATCATTTTTCATATCCATGAGGTGCCATTGTTGATTGAAATATATTTTGATCTTCTCACCGCTGAAGGAGGTACAGGAGCCACATTTATAATTCACTTTTATACAGATTAGACTTGAATGTCATTAAAATTTAAAATTAAA
The DNA here is from genome assembly GCA_028023455.1 of Epiperipatus broadwayi. Classification (NCBI taxonomy): domain Eukaryota; kingdom Metazoa; phylum Onychophora; class Udeonychophora; order Euonychophora; family Peripatidae; genus Epiperipatus; species Epiperipatus broadwayi. Next base: position 6,573,263 of record JAQFVV010012454.1, on the reverse strand, counting down.
CATTTTTTTATTATCAAAGTTTAACTTAATATTAAGAAGATTTAAGCTGAAAAAATTAATAGCTAAGTAGAATTCTTGATGAGACTCAATCCTTTTTACCTTAAAGAATAAACTATTTAAACAATGACATTTTCTGTTTTATAGTTAATATATCAGTAGATATCTGACCAACTTTGTAACCTTTATTTTGTCAGTAAAATATATCTAGATATTTATCTGCTAAACAATAGTAAAGATTATTATATTAGAAATAAATCAGCTATCTGAAAAATGTTAAACTTTCTCGGGGAAATTCTTAGCAAACTGAAAATATATTTGAAAATTCACTTGCTAAGTGATGATGCTAATTCATTTCACAATAACACCCCTGTAATGTATTTTCAAATTTCAAGTCAGAAATGTTTTTTATTTTGCCACTTTTTTAATACATAATCTCTTAACTGAAAAATGGCAGCAACAAAATGCAACTAATTCTTAATTTACATAAAATAATCCCAAATGAATAAAAGATAAAAATCATCACTACCTTAATCTATACAGTAGTGCCACCTAGTGCAAGCTCTTATAAGTAACACCTACTAGAAGGTTGTGCATCTTAAACCCTAACCCATGCTTTATCATCAAACAACCTCAAACTAGTTTCTAGTTATGGTTTTCATAATTGGGGAGCCTTGGATGCGAGAGTAGTACATCCAGATCTTTGGATCCAATGCATCTTTCCAACACCCATCTTTTACCTTTTTCGTTATCTATAAAGCTATCATCCCAAAATGAAAACACAATAATGTTTGCAATCCAAGCTAATTTGCCTGCATAGTCACACCAATATGAATTCAGTTCACCATCTATATATTTCGGTACCTTTAGGTTTTAATAACCACAGTCAGGTCCAATGCTTTTTACTGATGAAAGCCATAAGCTAGAAACTAGTCTGAGGATATTGATTGAGAAGGCACTGGATAGAGATCAAGGTGAAAAACCTTTTTGCATCCTTTAATTACTATGACTTGCACTATGTGGAATTATTATATGGAAACATTTGGTAGTTTTAACAACTTGTGTAAGCATAAAAAAAGGTTGCATGTGATATTTCAATGATATTCTTATTCTGCTATGACATTATTTGTACAAAAATTTAAAACAATATATTTCCTTTATATAAAATTAAATACATTAAATGATGAATAATAATTATTAGATGCCAGTTTGATGAATTCTACCTCTACTACGGGTGGTGTTATAACAGTAGGAATTGAGATTTAGCAAATACTGAATGTATTTTTTGTAAAAAAAACAAACTTTGAAACAACAAAAGTAAGCCATAACAAATAAAATGACAGTAATAAATGTGGAAAATGTAACTACAAATTAATATTAAATTCATCTATGGTAAATATTTCTAACATTAGTCAACAATGCAAAAACTGAGTCATAATCACGATGTCAACTTGGAAATTTTGAAGCACAAATGATTAATTGAGATGTGACTGCAAAGGTTCTTGAGATATATTCTCTCTTTTTTTTTAATGTTTACATTTGGTCTCCAAGTTGAAAATATTCAATGGACTGTATCTGGATGCCTGATTTTGGCTCGATGTAAAAATTCCTAGTGATTTGTAGTGAAATGACAGATTCCCCACACATTTAAGTCCATGTTAGCTGACCAGTCATATGAGTATAATACCAAACCAGACACATACCACCTTCATTCAATATTAAGAACTAAACTGACTCTGTCATGGGGCTTTACATAGAAATAGGGGCAATTTGACTCTTGCTTCAAACCAAATACCATCTTTTCTAGCTCCACTTTAATTGATATTAAGTATCTATGTTTTGTTATCTCTGGTGAAGGGAAGACATTACTTATTAAAGTCATTCCAGGATTATATTTCTAATAAAAAAAACTTTTTTTATCTATTTGAATGACAAGTTTGTCAGTCTTCAGAATCCTGATTTCTTACTTGGACTGAGACACTCTGAACATGTCGAACCAATCAACAAGCTTTATGACATTCCCACGAGCATTTTGATTAGCCTATTCAGGACAAAAATACATCTAAAATGCCACGCAAAGTAATATTGCAACTAATATTTATATTAAATATAAGAACTCATTATCACTTCACACTGAATGTATTATGGGCCATTCTTTACAAGAATAATGTAAAACTGAAATAATCTCTCCTTTTAAGTTTCTTCTTTACTCCTGAATGACAATCACATGGATATTCTATACATGGACATTATAAAACTGAAACTAATTTTCCTTTTGAGTTTTTTTTCTTTCTAAATGACAATCACATGACACAAAACTTGTGAAAATGTTCAAATAAATAATGTTGGACAAAAATGTTATAAGATCTTTATTTATTTAGTGTTACCTCGCAATAAAATTAAATAATAAACCAAAGATTATGAAAATTAATAATTAATAAAGTGAATATTTATGCAACCTAATGGTAATCCATTAAACTTATGGCAGAATGCATGTGTATGTAGAAACCAGTATCAACTTGCATTCCCTTGTTTATTAATACTAAATTCTAAAATCTGAAATAATTTTAACATATAAAAAGCAATAAATAGTTAAGATTTTACTTCATTAACGCTTAAATAAATTAATATATATATATATGTGCTCTGTGCACAGGTAATGAAGCTATTAATAAATTGTCAAAATTTTTACTGCCAAGCGCTTTCGGGACAGTCTACAGTCCCATATTCATGGCAAGTTATTCTGTTAATAACCGTAAAACTATGCAAATTTTATGCAAATTTATGTGCAGATGTTACGTGGATCATTTACGAGATAGGGAATAAACTAAATATGAATTAGTAAATCATATTATTTCAAGCAACAAAAAAAGAGTAAAACTATTATTAATTTACTTTTTCTTGAAGACTAATTTCAGTCTATTTTCAATAACAGATAGTTTGCTCTGAATAAGAAAATCATTTTAAAATGGAGACTTCGATAAAAACTAGTAGTCACTGATATATGAGTTTATAATTTTGTGCTTTATAAGCTATTTTGACAGTAACAAAGTCACATCAATAACTAGGGGAATACACTTTTTCCACTAGTGATGACATTTGCTTAATACTTCCAAGAATACATCTCTTCTATTACTGGCAAAGAGTGTCAAAAGAAAAAACAACACTTTATTTAATAATAGTGAAGTCAGTTCAAGGCTCACATGGATATTATTAATAATGAAGTCATTTCTGTATTATAGACACATAACATTCTCTCTACTAGTGAGAAATCAACTGTCAGTACTGAGTACAATACTTCCTTCACTAGTGGTAAAGTCAGCTTGATACCCATGACAGTACTGTGCTTTCTCCACAGGATTATACAACATTTCCTCTGCTAGTGAAATCAGCTCATTACTTACAGGAGTTAAAACCGTCTTTCACTAATAGTAAGATCAGCTCAATATGCAGAGGAGTACAGCATCCCTTCTACTATTAATGCATGTCTCAATGCTGACAGCAATACAACTCCCCAATGATAGGGAAATTAGATCAATGCAAACAGAAATACTACTAAAGATGAAGATATCTCTGTATCTTCAGAGGTACAGCAAATCATCTCTCAATACTTAATACAACATTTCTTCATTAGTGGTTAAGTCAGTTCAGGAATACAATACTTTCTTCTTTAGGGATGATGTCAGTCATCTTCATGTATGTACAATATTCCCTCTATTAGGAGATGAAGTCAGTTCAGTTTGCATAGGTGTTCCAGTAATGGGCAAGTAATTTCAATGCCCAGAAAAGTGTAATACACAGGACTATGATATTCCTGCTAACAGCAATAAAGTCAGCTCTTAATATTGCCAAAAGTACAACCCTTAGTTTTCTAGAAGTGAAGTCAAGCTCAATTTCCAGTTGTTGTAAAGTCAGATCAATGCCCATAGGAGTACAATACTCCCTCTTCTATTAATAAACTCATGTCAGTGCCCAAAGGAATCCAACTCTATTACCATTAGTGCTGAAATCAGCTTGACACCCACAGAAATATATTCTTTCTACTAGTGGTGAAGTCACAGTATCCACAGAGGTACAGAACACCCACTTTAATTTCCATAGGAGTACAATATTCCACTCTATTAACAACAAAATCATGCCAATGCCTATAAGAGTTAATCACCTTTACTAATTTCATATTAAAAATGTATTGTTTTACAAAAATCACATTTTTACTAACCTGACTAACTTAGATAGATGGAGAGAATTACTCCTTATCAAGCAATAGCTATATAACTATCTAGAATGACTTATGACTGATTATCTGGGCTGGGGTGATATGGGGGGGGGGCAACCTAAGCCTACTATTTGTGAAGCTGAAAATTTTTTTCAACATTAGGCTGTGGAAAAGGTAACTCTACCAATTCCTTTCAAAAGTAAAAAAAGATATCATACTTTCTTTAGTAAATTTATAGCTAACAAAGGATTTTTTAAATTTTATTTTTAAATAATATTCTTTATCATAAACACAAAAGATATTTACATAATTATAAAAGATATGTTTAGTTTGATTAACACAATTTCTTCAAAGCTGTTATAATACTCAAAGCATTGATCCCTTTACCTAATACATCTTGTTAATTCACTTACTAATCAGTGATTGCTATGTTGTCTTACTTTCCTTTACTAATTCATTCATAGACTGCAAAATACATTTTACTACCAAATTTCACATGTGGATGAAGCAGTTCCTCCCCATACCAATTCTATAGTATTCTTGCGCTAATATTTTAAGCATACATTAAAGTAATCATCCCCTAACTAGCTTTCTTAGCCAATGGAATTTTTTATTATCAAAAACTAGTGAGAATCTTATTGCCCATATTGTTTTCAATGTATGAATTATTATCATTGCATTATGTGGATTGAAACTCATCATATAATTTTTTAAACATATATTTTAGATTTATTCTTGGCATGTGAAAGACTTTCAATCTCAAATCCCAAAATGCATGGCATTCATCAAGCAAGTACATAAATGTTTCACTGCTCTCCTTACAAAAAATACACACTTCATCCAAACCCATTCCCAGCATTTTATTAATATAGAAAGTAGTAGGCAAAATTCCATTAATCAATTTTAAAAATAAATTTCATGGATGTCTGAGGTATATACATCGAGTGGAATTTTTAAAGAACATTTTTCATTGAGCACCCTAACCAAGAATGTTCATTGTGGTAAACTCTTTTTGTTAAATCTTTATATTTTATTCCATCAAGGCTTTGGACATTAAGATTATCTTGTGAGTCTTTGCATGTTATAAACACGTCGGCAAAATTTTGATCTTCTTTCAGCCCCCATTTTATTATAAATTCTTATATCAGCAGTAGGGAGACTGAATGACTGATCCTTCATTATGTACAAATAAGTCCTGGCAGTAATAAACTTAACATAAGCTTTTGGGTCGATTAAATTAAGCCCACCTTTATCTAAACAAAGGCAAGACTCTCCTTACAGTAGTGCCACCCTTATCTATTAATAGCTGTAATACTGAGGTTGAGATGAGGAGTCTTGCAAACTGGTTCTCTTTTTCGTTATATATATAATATGATTAAGCATGTAAAAACATACTCTTAATATACTGTATTGTTACTTCAAATGATTATATTTCTTTATAAATACTTTTTAATATTATTTTATAATCAACTCACTTTAATCAAAGGCATTTATTGTCAATGTCAGCCAATTTAAGATATATTTTGCCAAAAAGAGAGAGAAAAAAGAGACGTATATTATACACGTACTATATATATATATATAATAAACGTGCTCAATTAAAGACATTTTTAAAAATAGTAAAAGTGATATCATTAACTGCAAAAGATACCTTCAAAGTATAATTTCTAAAATATAGATTTTGTTCAAGACTGTAATAGAATTTGATAAAAAAAAATAATAGTTTATTTTTTCTACTCAATGTTGAAAACATTAGTAGCAGGTGTCAAAACTTAAAGAGGGCTGAACTTGTGTAATGCACTGTTTATTTTCAGTTATCCCCAGTGTCCTCAAAAAGCAATATTAAAATTGACAGATGAAAAATAAAGTCAGTCCACTTTTGAGTCTGGAACAAGGCTACCAATTCACGGGTCGTGTTATTGTAACACATTAATCACGACCAGGTCTTGGAAGTTTCTTACAGACCAGGCAATCGTCTTATACAACAAGCTCCCAAGATAACTCCGAGTAGAAAAAGAGAGGAAAAAACCTTTTAAATTCTGAGATTTGAGAAGATTGAATTCTCAGGTTGTCACATGACTGGACTAGTCGCCTATAAAACAGTTTGCTTACAATTATAAGAATGTTTTATAATACAGTATAAGACTATTAAAAAATATTAAGAAAACTGTTAGTAAAACAGAAAAATTATAAAATTCTATAAGAATGTTTATATATATAAATATTGATTTATAAATATATTTGAACGTTAACTGTAAATATATCTGCTAAGTGTTGTTAGCCGAGAGGTTATCGCAACCGCCTTGCAAGCAAGTAGTTGGTTGCAGACGGTTGTGGGTTCGCGTCCCGGCAGATGCTATGACATATAGAGAAAAAAAAACTGTAAATATATCTTGCATTTAAATAATAAGGCACCTACAATTAAAAACTATTTATATTATAAAAATTAAAAAATACAATATAAAAACTAAAATCGTTTAATTTATTTACATTGTACAAAATTTATTAGTAGATATGTATTTAAGATCAAATCAACTTATTATATACACTATGCTGTTCCGATTGTAATATACATTTGCAATTATATGATACTTTTTTTTTTATATGTCATAGCATCGGCCGGGAGGCGAACCCACAACCGTCTGCAACCAACTACTTGCTTGTAAGGCGGCTGCGATGACCTCTCGACTAACAACGCTTGACGGCAATTATGATACTTGTGAGAGAAAATCGCTGAATAATTATGACTGCATTCTAAAGTAATAAGAAGGTTGTATTAATAACTCGAGACTCTGCAAAAAAGTTAGGATCATTTTAAAAATAATAGAAATCTTTTATATCTGTTCAGCTAATAGCGTTTTGATGAAGGTCAAATAGATGCGAGGATTTTTTTATTTAATGATATATAACATTACATTATTTAGTAATTAACTTCAATGTTTTTTTTTTAAATTAAACTTAATCAATATAATGTTATAGCACTACTCGCATCAAAAACTATTTGAAATAGGTATTAAACAATTCCTAATCTGCAAAACCTCAAAATCTTTGTCCAGCATTGGTGGTCGAGAGGTCAGCGATAGCTGCTTTACAAGCAGTTGTCCCGGGATAGCGGGTTCGCTTCCCGGCTGATGCTATGACACACGAGAAAAAGAAAAAAAACCTCAAAATCTTTTAAAAGATGTTACCGAACTAAAGTCCACTAAAGATATAAAAAGACTATTTCCATATTTTTTTCAAATTTGATTGCTTGATTTGTATGAACTGGGAATATAACCATTTTGAAAGATGTCGATTTATCTGGAAAGAATGCTTATACCATAAGGTGAATCTACGCTCAAAATATTCCATTAAGTTCTCTTTATGACCTGTTCATACAGAATAGTGATTGGATCAATAGAATTTCATGACATGGCTATCAAATATCAATTCGATTACTACTGCCTCAAAATCAGAAAAAGGACATATTCTAATTGATAAACATTTTGAAAAGCTATCATAAGCTATTTCAGTGGTTAATAAGTGTCAGATAAGAAGTTACTTCATCATGTGAATTATCCATTGTTAAGTCATATACCCACGACTGTTGCATGATAATACAATTCATTGGTAGTTTTGAATTGGCTTCTTGAGAAGCTCATGGTAGATATGGATGGACATTTACTTCTAAAGTTTTGAATTTTGAGATGATACTTTTTTTATAAGATTTGTTGATCTCTCAGTGAGTATTGACTTGTGACCATAATTGCTTTTACTGGACTCTTCAATAAATTTGTCAATAATAAAACATTAATTTTAAATACAATTGGTCAAACCAATCAATTTGAATCCATTTAAACTAAGTCAAGAAAGATATGACTTCTCCCAGGTTTATAAGCTCAATACCAATTTTCTGTCAGATATTCTTTACTACATCTGTTGGATTCTATTTATAAAGGAAA